>ML786090.1:54130-75911 GCA_009831015.1 Picea engelmannii | reverse complement strand
AGGCACCCCTTTCAGCAGTCGCTTCACGATTCTGGTTTTCTGATAAGTATTTTCATACTTATATATATATATATATATATATATATATATATATATATATATATATAGATATGACTATGAATAAGTTTTATATTTAATGATTAAGGTAGAAATGTGTATTGTCTCTCTGTGATCCCATGCTTTTGAGTGGTCTTCTGTTTGCCTCAACTTAGCAACTAGATATTTATGGGATGCAAGTCTGCAAGAGAGTCGGGGTAGGATTAACTGGAATGCTTAAGTCCTACTAACCTCTCAAATCTACCATCGCAGGAATACCAAGTGCAAAATCTATGGAAGGAGGGCACCTCCTTCATACCCTTCACCTATGTCACCGAGGGCTCATGCCGATGTATTTAACTAATTCATGGCTAATGGATTAGCATGTAGCCCACGAGAATTTTTGGAGGACCCATATGACCAAGGTCTGGGAACCCTGTGCTAGATCCAAAAAGGAGATGAAACTTTCTGGCTTCAGAACTTCGGGAGTTTGGAGCTCCAGAGTGTTACGACTTTACCATTTACAAACCAACCAAAGACAACTTGTGTTACAGTTACCCATGAGGTTGACCAACATCTGGTGGTTTCTCTAATTGTGGAATATAGACCTATCCCATCGTTAAAACTTGACCCATTTAACAATCATGAAGTAATGCAAGCCGCAAATCCAAAGGTATTCAGGAGTCCCCCTAGCCGCTAGATCTACGCTGAGGTAAGTTCAACGTTGACCACTTCGGGAGAAAAGAGGTATTATAACACCAAATTCCTTGAACATTGGAGTCACGAATTGATGTGAGTTATGGATCTGAGGAGTCCGTTAAGAACCCTATTAACTGTCTGATTAATTAGTGGAGGGACTCTAGCACAATACTTCGGCGAAGCCCTACTTTGGGAGAGAAGATTTTTCATAATGCTAAAACCTATGAATTCCAGAGATGCGAATTAACGAGAACCATATATCTAGGTACCCTTCATGATCTCCCATGACAATAGATCTAGACTGGGGCCACCCCGTGTTGACCACTTCGGGAGCTAGGAGGAAGTCACACGAGAAATCTTCCCGACGTCGAAGTTACGAAGTAACGAAGGCTATATATCAAGGGATCTATTAGCACTGAGAGTAACCCTTATACTTCTATAAGATAAGACCATTACCCATCAAATAGGTTTGTAATGGTAAATTTATGATGAAGTGTCAAATGGATAAAACTCAGCATAACAATGCACACACACAAAAATTTCTAGGCAAGATGTATAAGAAAGTGAGGTCTTGGATAAATTCAGTTAGTCATTTAAAGAGTAGTGTGGGTAAATGGAAGACTTTAATGAGAAGGATGAATAGTCTACTATTAGCATCAAGCCTTACTAGCAGACAAGTGAGGAAAAATCTCAGACACAAGAACTTCTTTAATCTAAGATTTAAAACACTGATAATAATTAAAACAACATCACAATCAAACATACATTGTAACACAACTATAATACATCTATTGAATCATTCAATGGTGAGAAAATCAGAGTGAGAAATAAGTAAGATGATTGGAAAAGAAACATGAATTCTATTAGGAAAAATTTCTCACATCTCATACATAAAAAATAAAGTTTGGCTATGTTACATCAAAATATTACTAAGGGAGTCTATGCTCAACCATTCCCCCCTCCCATAATGACTTCTAATGCCTATATTATAGCCTATATAGGGATGATATAATTACAGTTCAAGCTTGATCCTATAACATAGGATTCTCCCACCTAAAACTGAAAATCTTACACATGTTCAAGTGGAGACAACAAACTGCTATAAATAGGGGAAATGTTAGCAACCATCCTAACACCATAATATTTGCATAGTGAGGTGTCCTTTGAGCACATCTCCTTCATTTCCAGGTAAACTCTAGCTCTAACTAACCTCAAAGCATCTGTGCTTAGCTCCACTTTCCATCTGGTGACCATTGATTCTCGCAAAACCCATCAAAACAAGAATTGGCAGCAAATCCTGAACACTGACTGTATCAGCCAGTTCGTAGTGGATTTTAAAGCAAATTATGTAGTGCCCAACTGTGTAGACTATTTCGAAACAAATTCCATAGCGAGATTGTATTTTCTATCTGTCTAGATCATTTCACAATAGATTTCGTAGTGACTTTGCAGCTTTTGTATGTGTAGATCAATTCACAATGAATTTCACACCGAATTTGTAGCTTCTGTATGTGTAGATCATTTTGTAGCGCCAGGCACTACGAAATATCCTATAGTTTTATGTGTTGTGTAGTTTAAGCCAAAAATAACCAAAAACCTTAGCCAAAGGTATATAATCCTATGGAATCCTCCTAATCTGGTATAAGCATGATACTTCCCACAAAAAATTCAAAATGCAAGGATAACCATCTTCAAAATTGAGAGTCTTTCAACCACTTCATTTCACCTCTTGAGTCTGGTACTCCTTCTGGTTGCAACTCGAGATAACAAATTCATATTTCTTTGAGCTAATACATCTTTGAAAGGTTTTAACTCCAACTTGAGATTTCTGATCTGAGATTGTAATATATTGTTCTGCCTGTATAGATTTCTAAGCTACCTATGAAGGGAGAAAAAAATTGTTTTTTGTAAACTTGGCTTTGTCTAAGGTTTCCAGATACATATCCATCAGCACCTTTAACTTTTTCCTCTCAGCCAATCCTTCTCCCTTCAAGTGAGCAATCTCCTTTCTAGCATCTCTAAGATTTTTTATTAGTCTTTTGAAGGTAGGGTTATCAGGGGGAGTGGTGATGTCTATGACTCCAACATGTTTTTCAACAATCTCAATTTTACCCTTATCCTTCCTCTTGACAAGAGCTTCTGTTATGGCTTCTTTTTCAGCAGTTTCCTTCTCGGCTGATGAACTGGTGAAGGGCCTCCTAGCTTTAGTCTCAACTGCAGTAGTAGGTGAGGGGAAGAGTAACTTTCTCCCTTTTTTTCCTGTGGTTTTAGCTGAGGGAATTTCTGCTAATTCCATAGCTGGTTGGGATGAAACTTCCCTTTGAGGAGAGTGATGAGCTCCCCCTTATTCTTCTTCTTGTTCCTTAGAAGACTCATCACATTTAGAAATGTGTTTTCCATTTCTATTTTTACTTGTCTTTGTTTGAACAACACTATCAATTTGCAAAGGGATCCGCATCTTAGATTGAGGAGTAGGAGCTACATTTAATTGCAGATGTGCAGAGGCAGTGAACTGCTCCCAAGTTATGTTTCTCTTCTTCAACTCCTCCATAACAAGCATCATAATCAACCCTGAGTGGAAAAGACTTGTGTCCACAGCCTTAGACTTGGCTTGGACCCTGTCAACCATTTTCCCCATACTCCTAAACAACTAGAAAGGTATGTTCATTAGGTATTTCCCTGTGAAGTGCAACAAAAGTATAATGTGGTATTGATAAATCATATTTAATATGACCTCATAGGTAAAATATATCTGGATCACCCTTAACATCTTGGACAGTCCCTCAACCGAGTGGCCCCTAGGAACTCCCTTTGATAGGTTATCTCCCTGACATTCTGGTTTGAGGAACTCTTTAGAGAAGCTTGCATTAAGAGTCATGGATTTAAACCATATTTTACCAGTGTTGGGTATCTTAGAGGCTATTGCAATGGTGGATTCATATACCTCCATTTCAAGGGGTCCCATCTTGGTTTTGGTGCCATCAAAATTCAAGGCAAACTCTCTGGCTACCTCAGGGTGTCCCCTCTGCATATTCTGACAAAAATTTAAACATCCAACTCTCTGGAATACCTATCTGATCAGAGGTTCAAAATCAAATAATTGCATATCATAAGGCTCGGTCTTGACTAGAATCCCACCCCTGTGAGCCTTCTTCTTTTGTGGTGTATCCATTTTCTATTATAGGATGAAAAACAATACAATAATATGAGAGATATCAGAGGCCAAACAAAGGATAAAGGTCTAAGGGTTTCAAATGATGGTCTTTTTCAAAGTTGGCTTCTTCTAAGGCTTCAGAGTTTTCTTGCCTATTTGATTTCTGAGCTTATGAAAGGGAAAATGATGGCTAAGAAGGAATACAACCCTTTAGGAAAATTGATATGCAAGGAGGAAGAAACTACCAAAGTTTCAGTCTAACATTTCACCATCATTTGCAAGGTCATCACAACTTTGATCAGCAAGGATATTTAAATTTCCAAAGTAGGTAGAGTTTAGACTTGAAATAACAATTGAAAATTTAAAGGAAATCAATTGATATAGGCTATGTGATCAGAGGACAACAATGATGAGTTTAATGTACAGGTTCGCAATGCTAAACATGGGATCCGCAACATAATCTGTAGCAGATTTCACAATATAAACCATAAGGGCCAAGAAAGAGATAGGAAAAATGGTTTTGACAACAAGATTGGATCAATTGTAGTATAAGAGGTTGGAAATATTGCAGTTAGATGAGAATTGGTGATATCAAAGTTAAAAGGGGCAGGTTGGTAATGTGGATCCTCAATTCACAACGCCCAGGAGGGAAACAGACGCACAACTTTAATTTGATCTTCAATGTAGCTCAAAAAACTCAAGGAGTACTTAGAAAACGTGGCTTAACAGTAGATATGCTTTAGATTGTATGAAACCACCTGCAACATCTATAACCTCCAATTCCCCTCTGTCAGCCAGTCTGTAGCATATTCTACAACGCATGTCCGAACTTAGGAGTTTCTGTAGTGCAAAACTATGATCAAATTTGAAATCTTTGAGAAAAAAGTTAGATAGCCTTAAATGACTAAATACCAACTTTTTCCCTTTAAATCGTGGATGCTGAAAACAATGAGATCGAATGACACAAGCCTCATAAGTGAAATAATGGTAAAGAGGGAAGATGTACTCAATATGTGCTACGAAATGTCCTAATGAGATGGCAACGTACTAAAACAACTTTGATTTGACCTTCTAATGAGTAGAGGGACATAGTGGAGGGGTTTAAGTGCATAGTGGAAGTGGTGACATGTCAGGGTAGTGGTGGCATAAGGGTGATGGTGATGGTTGTCTAATCTTGTGATGAGGTGAATATATGAACCACACATATGGGCCAACATCAAACTTGATTTATTTGTGCTAAAACCTAAGAAAACCATAAATAGGAGGTCAAAAGTGAAACTTAAACAAGGCTAAGGATAAAAAATTAAAAATCTAAGGATGAATTGACCCACAACAACTTCATGAGACCCTTAACAACTTCATGTGATAATAGGATCTATGTGGATGCATCTCGACCATGATATCTAAGGGCGTCAGAAGGTTATTAGTCTGTAGTGACGTGACACGCTTATGTCACCCAGGGTGACATGGAACCATGATTGACGTGACACATGTCATCTTGATTTGTATGTTTCACAGACCCTATGTTCCCATTAAAACATGACACGTTTCACCCACTGTAGGGGCCACGTGTCATCTCTATCTTGCTGCATGTCACCCTTGGAACATACTTTCTTGGTCCATTTTGCGAGTGGAGAGCTCAGGACCCACATGTCCTTGCCTCTACGTTTAATACGTCACCACGTGCGAGGGTGGACCCTTCGGGAGTTTGGGACTTCAGGACTCCAGAGGTTTAGGGTGTAGTGTGGTAGACAAGACGAAAGGCCTAAAGGCCAAACCCACGTGGAGATATTTCAGGCTCCTTCGGGAGTTTGGGAATTCGGGACTCAGGAGGATAGGCACGTAGAAAGGAGAAGGAGCGTTCAACGCCGAATGCCAAAATTCCCTCTAGATTATGTGTTAAATGAGTATCAAGTCCCGACGTTGGATTAGACAATCGATGAAATTCCATCGTGGACGTAGGTACTTGGAGATGGTACGAACGAGATGGACCCATGTGGGTTCCACATGGCCCTCAACTAATAGCTTCCTAAGAGCTTCGAAGGCCATAAATTGCAATCTAGAGCTCAGATTTGAGCCTTGTAGTACTTGTTAGAAAGTTACAGGTGAGCAGAAGAGGATGAAGACCTCAAACAGAGGATTCAAGATGATTAGAGTAAGAATTTTTTTTTATTCCCCATCCCTAGAAAGGGTACTTAGGGGTTGGGTGTGTTACAACTGGCATGGAGCAAAGTCAACTGTTCAATTCAACATTCTGCAATCTAGTTAAGTTTTAATGTTAAATTTGTTAAGGAAATTAATCTAATTACATCCTTAACTAATTTGTGTATTGTTACAGGGAGTTGGTCGTTGTGTAACATATTTGTAACTATATTTTTCAACTATACGTTCATATTAATATACACTACACATCAATAGTGTTGTGTTTTGCATCAATTTGTCTCTGTGTATTCTTTTACATGGTATCAAAGTCGGTCTAGGCCTTAATTCATCACAGGAGGGCCCAAAATTCTAGAGATATGAAAGTTTTAATAGAACTCAAGGAGAACCCACACCATTCAAGTTTGAGGGAGCTTGAGGAGAAAGAGATACCAATTTGTAGAGTCCGAGGGAGGGAACGTTTATGCAAAGGAAAATAATGCTTAAAGACGATATGGTTGGAGAAGGAGATACTCCAACAAAGAAAAATAAATGTTTCATCTGATAAGGGTTTAAACAAGTCAGAGGTTTTTAAGGATGAGAATGAGAATTGTTTCGCACAGTAAATATATTTGAATTTTGAACTTTCGAATGTGATGCTTTACCAAGAGTGTACCAACATCAGGTTTTCTGCCTCAAAGCAGTCTTATTCATGATGTCATTCTTTTGAAAAACTTTGGAAATCTCGTGGGGTGGAGATATGGTGCACACAACCTACATTGTTTTTTGGCTCCTAGGTCCAGGGTCTACAAACGTGAAGGATCAGATGGTTTCTAGAATAAAGGAACATGCTTTTCAGAGATCAATATGTGGAATATTTATTGTGCAATCCAGTTGATGAATGAAGGATTTTCCATGACTAATTGAGGCTGGAATGGAGCTATGACAAAGAGGAGTAACTGTTTCTCAGGAAAATCTATTGGGCAAGGAAAATCAACAAGGTGGTTGTGGAGTTACATTTTTTGGAGTGGTGCAATGATATTCATGTCCAAGGGTCAGATGAGGGTTTCGACTGAGAGAAGTCATGCCATTGAAATAAAGTCGAGTGTACAAAATAAATAACAAGGAAAAGAAGCCACGGAGATGGAGAAAATAAGACTCCATTATTTTATTTTTAAAATATTTATTATTTTAAAGGAGGCCAAATTCTTCATTATTTTAATTTTAAAGAAATAAACTAAGTGTTTTATTTCAATGCTAAAAGAGGCAGTATAAAAGGAAGTGGTTTCTTTTAATTTCAAAGGTGGTTATGAGATTGTTTTTGGCAATAGTTATAAAAGAGTGTTTTATTATAATTTTAATAGGCCATGTAAAGGAAATACATGTATTTTGTGTGTGAAAGGATCATGTGATCTTTAAAAATATGTGTAAGGAAAATGATCAAGTGCTCGTGTTTACGAATCATTGAGCAACAAAAGAATCGCTGCAAGAAGTTGATATATGAATAAGGGTATCGCCAAAAGAGTTTCTGTGGAGTGAATAGTCTACAAGACGGAAGACTGAGGCTTCCAAAGAAAAAAAGCCGCAAGATGTAGGTAAAATACTCTTTAGAGTTGAAGAGCCTCTTCTATTGTTGAAGAGAAAGTATCACTAACATTGAGCCATTATGTGGACAATGTTCCATCATTATTGGGGAGACATGAGAAATTTGAAATACGAGGAAAGGAGTAAGTGAAGTGTATTCTCGAGGGTACAAAAGCAATAACAATGTGAATAAGCCGCGAGAAGCCATGAAGACATCATGAAGATGTGAAGAAGTTGAGAAGTTGTAAGAATCCACAAAGAGATGTGAAGAAGTGAGAAGTTGTGAAGACTAGAGAAGATGGGAAAAGTTGAGAAGCCACGAAGATGTGAGAAGCCAAGTCATATGGGTTTATGCAAATATACTCGTGAAAATATTTTTTGTAATCTCCATAATATGTCTGTTTTTTCTTGTATTTGAATTGGAAATGTACAAAGGTATTGAACTTAGCTAACTCAATACAGATGTAGTTATTTTGTTAGAATTAACTACTCTAAAAAATGACAGGTGAATATGGACATCCAATATGGAGGTAAATTCAAGAGGAAAAAGGCTATGTAAGATAGAATCGACTTGCATGAGATGCAAGTTATGTGTTTTTAAAAGATCATGTAAATCCAAGAAACAATGGGTGAAGAAGTCGAACCAGAGGTGAAGTGTAGCCTTGAAGATTGTGTTTCCTCGAAAAGGTTGAATCAATTTGGATCGAAATTGAAGAAGTCAAGAAATTTTTCGCAAAAGAGGACCGATAATGGAAGGATCGAAAAATCATTGCAAGAAGAATAAAATTTATAAATGAACCGATAAACAAAAATGAAGTGGAGCAAAGAAGACGTAGAGACTGAATGCAAGAACAACAAAATTTTGATTTTTAGTCACCAACAAATATAAGAATCTGGAAATGGAGCAAGATGACTACCTTGATACATGAAATGTTGTAATTTTGGGTTGCATTATCGGTTGTACCTGACACCCTAGAGAGTTTTGTTTCCAAGTTGTAATGCTTTCCATAGGAAATATGTATTCCCTAAAATTTTACTAAGCCATGTTGATTCAAGGCTACATATATTAGTATGTGATCATGTAGTGTGTATCCATGATTTCGAGCATCTTGAAGTGTCGGTCATGGGAGGGATGATACATAAAGTTGTGGAATGAACCACTAATATAGGTACGAGGGTGGGAGGTGTACTCATATCTAATCTTTTCAGGGAATCAAAGAATTTCAATCTTCGATTAACAAGGGGAATGTGAGATAGAGTAATCTCATAGATGGTTAGGATCAATTATGTTATGTTTAAGGGGGAGTGTTAAGTTATGTTTAAGTGGGATTCTAATGCATTGTAAACCATCAAAGGTGAGAAGAAATCTTAGTCCAAGGAACTATGGTGATAGTGACATTTTTAGTTCATGTTATTACTGGATGTAATTAAGGGGGAGTGTTAAGGAAAATAACCTAATTACATCCTTAACTAATCTATGTATTGTTATAGCGAGTTGGTCGTTCTGCAATGTATTTGTAACTATATGTTCATATTAATATACAATACACATCAATAGTGTTGTGTGTTGCATCAATCCGTTTTTGTGTATTCTTTTACAAATTTGATTATGAAAAAACTCACTCTCACCAAATCTAATCCTTTTATAGGTGGTGATGATAGTGATGCAAAGAACTTTCAACACAAACTAAGCTTTCTCTATGCTTTGGTTTGTAACACATAAATGAAAGAAAATGTGAAAAAGGGAGCCATGGGTGAGATATTAATAAGGATAGACATAAGAAAGCTGAAACAAAAATCATTTTCCCCCATCCCTCCTCTTCAAAAATGAGATCAATCAAAATTAAAGCTTTGGTGATCATGCGTAATATCGATCAAGGCCTTTAGTGTAATTAGATAAATCAAAGGTGTATATCACATTCATATGAACACGAGGTTGTTCGCGAATGTGTTGACTATCAGAAAGTATGATGATCTTGGAGGAGGAGGACCAACTAATCGATGGGCCTAGAGGATAGGTGGATGAGGGAAGCTAGACTAGTTTCCAAAACACACTATGAAAGAATTTGGTGGAAAGGATATCTCTTTGTTTGGGTGCATTACAGTATGGGAATAATATGATTGATATGGTTGTAGTTAACTATGGAGTAACAACTCACAATTTGTAAGGAAAATCCCATTTTCAATTGGTAAATGAAAGTTTCCTCAATCATTCCTCCAACAACTTCGAGAAGAAATTGGGTAGGACCTTCAAGTCTTTCTCAAGTCTCCCACTTCCATACAAATTTGTACAAGTTAACATATTATTACTACTATCATTCTCATTATATTTAATTCACATACAAATTTCATTAAACACACATCCACACCCTACACATATAATATAAATAATTTTAAAAATTAAAATTATTTTTTTCAAATTGTATTAAATTAATGCACCCTCAATGGTGCGCTTTAACCCTATTATAATAATAAAAATACTAATAATTATTAAAAAAAAACCATGATACTTAGCGCATTGATAAAGTGGTTAAATGGTTTCTATTGATATCATCGATGCAACACTTGTTATGTGTACTAAGGCCTGTTGGTGCACCTTTCACGATATGATGCACCACTTCTAACACATTTGTACACTCCAAACCACACCAATATGTTGGGAAATTTTAATTGTAAAACCAAATGCACACCAAAACTTCACACATTTCCATTATATATCCTCACAATATTAATACATTTACAAAGTTGTTGTCAGATCCAACTTATTATATATCTAGAGACATTTGTTGAGAGAATCTCTCAACAAACTTCAACAAACTCAAACTATCTTCAAGCTAATTTCTAATACAAGCATTATTGGAACGATCATGGAAGCATTACTTCCAACATCCTCCCTTAATGCTTACATGACAAAAAACACACATTACATCAATGATTACAATTATATGACACTCATTACAACACTGATGTTTGTTTGATTATTTCTATCAAATATGGTCTTCATCAACACTTACACTCACTTTGAATCTCATGGTTTCTGTTCTTTCTTCTCCACACTTTCAAGCTTCCCACTTAATTCATTTAAAATATAAGTGTTTATGATCATCATTGATGTACTTGCAACGACCAACAATATTTATAGCAATGGAATTCATTAGGGATAGTAGCGAGAAATGAAGCTAAAGTTGAGCACTCGCTCTTAGTTCCAATGATTTATGAAAAAGGGAGGGCTCTCTCTGACAAACCTTACCAATGTAGAATCCAACCTTCCTTACCTGGTAATGGTTTCATGGGCTGACTGAATCATTCCTTAATCCAATGAATCACCTATTAGCCAATAAATGACCGTAGCCTACTAGATATAGGCTAGAGATCATGCCCTCCATAAATAATATAGAGGGTTCTTCGTGGTATAATAGAAGCTTCAACTACGAAACGAAACTAGGCAACGAAGAATCAACATATGTTGGAAATGGAAGAATAAGAGAAACACAAGTTTGGGCTCTAGAAGGTTTTGGTGTTGATTATATTTTACAAGAGATGATTACTCTCAAATCTGACCATATTAGAACTCATAATGAAGTACTTGGTGCCATTATCACTATAGGGCCACATACTCGACTCACCGAAGCTTCTGGAAGAAAATTTGTCAAGCATTGAATCATCCTATGGAAATACTTCCATCTGTCGGATATTTTGCTTTCGACTATCCATCAATTATCTAGGAGAGTACTCTATATACATAATGTATTCAAAATTTTATCAAGCAACTTGACCTCTACATAACCTATAACTGATGCTCCTGGCTTCAAATGACCCATTTGTTTTATAACATATTGTAGACATAACCAAACTAGTGACCATCGTGTGGAAAGGTCGAGGCTTCCGCACACACCATCTTGAGTTATGTTACCATGTTCTATAGTTGGTTCTGGATCAATACATTTGAACAATACCACACTACACAAAACAACAAATTTCACACATCAATAACACAATTTTCCATCACACATGGTTATAGCTTCCTTCCACGTAAACCTCTAACAACAGTTCTTTTGGTGAATTGCACAAAGGTTGGTGTCCTTAGAAATATCCACCATATATGTTGTTTTTTCTTGCAATGTCTCCACCACCAAACACTGGAAACCCAAATAAAATTTTCTCCTTGATGCTTAAGATGAGCGCTTTCCATGTCTTCCATCGCATTTCCTTTATTGCTTCAAGTCCAATGCTCATATCATGGTTCTCCTCTACAATAAATAGAAAAATTACTCAAGTATAGAATCAGACTTTACAACAATATCTAGGTAGTAGCATCTCACCAAATTGAGACTAAACTTTATAGCAATGGTGGTCGAGTTGGCTTCTTCAACGTTGGCTCTCACCAACTGTCACAAGTACAAGGTAGTATGCACTTTTTCATGGACAATTTACAAAACATTGAATATGAATCCATCCACTTGTTTGATAATAAATAAGTGGAGAAAATAGTATTGGATTTTTGTGATAACAAGTAATTGCTAGCAACATTAGCGATTTTACAATCTCAAAATCAGAAACAAAGTCGATATAATTTATTCTCAACGATTTTATCCTTCTCTTTTTATCCATGGAATATACTCCATCAATCAATTGATTCATGGATAGGCGGCTCCAATAGATCATCAAATCACGCACTTTGATTCTCAGATAGCAACGTCCTCCTCTGCACGCAACCATGTGATTCCTTTTGTATTATATCCACCTACAACCTTTTACTATGATGTGTGCCACACAATACAACAATTACTCACAACGGAAAAAAAACAATTCACACTCTTATCTAATCCCACTCCTCCTGATATCTACATCTCATTTTTACATTTTCCTGGGAACTCTCGTGAGGGAGTTAATCCCAAACTAGCTCTGATACCAAATTGTAATACGAAATGCAGACCAAAAATTCACACATTTCCATTACGTATTCTCACAATATTAATACATTTACAAAGTTGTTGTTAGATCCAACTTATTATATATATAAAGACAATTGTTGAGAGAATCTCTCCACAAACTCAAACTATGTTCAAACTAATTTCTAATACAAGCATTATTGGAACGATCATGGAAGCATTACTTCCAACAATTTTATGTTTACATAACATTAACAATGTGATTATTATGTATGGAGGCATAGTAATGGTTTGTTATGATATTACATATATCATATCAATAGGTCCACCCCAACCTGTAAATCTGGTTGAATGAAACATACTCCTCACCACAGAGGAAGAGATTCTCTTACAAACTTGCATCTGTGAGTACGGTATTCCTCTTGAATCAACTCTGAACACAACGTATTCACCTCAATTACCAGCAGGACAACCCCTAACAACACCCCTCCCTAAAAAAAAATCAATCGCTCGTGTGTCTTGTGTACCTTTGTGTCAGAATGTAAAAAATATATATTCTTATTGATGATTCAACTCAATCCTTAGCTTCCATATCCATGTTAAAAGTCCTTTAAATGTTTCCTTCACAACTAAATTAATTTCTCTTACAATTGGGGCAATTCAACCCATCATACACTCATTTGGTCACCTTTTATTTGGACAAAGCCGAACCAAACCTTCCCCAATTGGTCACTTTCCAAATCTCGATCAAAACCCGAGACTTAACCATACATCAGTGCATTATTGATGAAGGGGCATCTACATTTATTATGTCCAAAATTGTGTGGAAACAAATCATATCACCCAAGCTCATCCTTTCATCCATTACTCTTTGAGCATATGATGGCCACCCATTGCAACCTGAAGTCCTCTACCAAAATTTTACAGTTGAACTAGGGGGAAAAATGGTTCTCATCAACATCAATGTCATCGATGCCCAATTGGACTACAATATCCTCTTTGGACGAAACTACATGTATGAAATACAAGCCATTGCTTCTTCTATCTTTCGTACCATGATCTTTCCTCATAATGGGAAGATAGTCACGATTGACTAGTTGACACACTATGAACCCAATCAATCAGGGCGTATAGACAACATCCTCCCTCTCATCTAAACCAAATCTTCCCTCTCGCCAATTGTTGAGGTCAGATCATGAATATTTCAAGACCCATCATTGATGAGATATTATTAGGGAAGTCCACCTAACATCTCTACCACAAGTACAACTCAAGTCTGTGTAGTCACACCAGATGGCATGGAGATCCCCAATGACCCTTCTCTTAAATAACCCTAACTCACATCCTCCTCTGATAATATACACCACAACTAACCCTAGAATGGAATCCTTCACAACCATCTTTGGAGGATTCCACCATCCTAGAGAAGCCACCAATGATTGGGAAAACCCCTACTTGGAAAACGGTCCCCTAGGTCGTCATCCAAATAACCTTCTTTTATCCACCACTAGAAATCACAACATATCAGGTTGTTTCTACTCTCACCTTTCAAACATGGTGATCGCCATCCCAGTTTGGTATTTAGAGACACTATCTATGGTACCATTTCCATCCCTTCCGCCTAAACCAGAGGTGTTTACCACACAATTGACGGTTCAAACACCAACTCTTCTAACTTGTCACACAGGTGGGGGGAATACTACCCAACAAAGTGTCACCAAGAAGAAAAAGGAGGCTACCATCCCCTCCCAACCATGGATCCAATGACCATGTGCCCTTTGTCCAACAATGGGACACCCTACTAACGTATTCCCTACATTGCCTAAATTATGAAATTTAATTCAGATTCCCAATGAAACACTCTTACTGCCTACCCCAATAGAAACACCCACAACCACAGAACCTTCTTCATCCAAACATAAAGGTATTTTTACCAAACATGCATGTGTCATCTACTCACATTATGACCATTATACCCATCATTGTCTAAATATCCCTCAATTTCAGGAGACCCTAGCAACAATGCAGTGAACATCATTGTTTGGGCCATCTCAATCCCCCTCAATGTTGCTAACATTATTGAAATCCATTATATATCCACATCAGTAAATGAAAGGATGATATTTCCTTGTGCATTTTTCCACCAAGTGGACCATTTCACATACATGTTCCCTCTCATTATCGAATATCGGAGTCATCGTATGACTAATCTTCAAAATATCCAAACATCCCTTCAAAATTCATGTCCTCAACACCAACATGAGTTACCCTATCAAGGTAACCTCATTGACCCATTGTTAGAACAAGGATCTATACCTGTGGCACCACCAACTATACGTATACCACGATAGTTAGAATACTTCTCGTCGAACCCACCTAATTCACTTGTAATTCCTATCCATGATATTCTTCCTCCCCCCACCATACATTGTTCACACACGTGTATGGAAATATGATTCATGTCATCTAGTGAAGTCCCTCCATGTCCTCCCATTGGCCCACTTTCCCTGACATGAAATGATGATTACTCATCTACATCTTCTATTCCTTCCATATATGACAACCCCATCATCAACTTACATCATACCTCAGACACCACCACATCCCACTTGCATGCTCAGACCTCTGAGGAACCATTATATTCGTTCATATTCCAATCATATGAAGATATATTAAAGGCCATGTTAGCACCATATTATCCTTGGGATTCCCTGCACCACTGATCTTTCTTCTTATCTCATGAAGCATTTCAAACCCGCCTGGACACTCAATTCTATGCAATTGAAACCAAAGATTTCATTCCTCCCAGACATGTGTATTGGTTCAAGAACCCAATCCCTACACCCGATGCCTTTGAAGAAAAGAATATGGCTAACATATCCCCTACAATAAAAGTTGACATCTCAGTCAAACCATGCATCATTGAACAAATCACTCTTGGCATTGCATACTCTCTTGAAGAGATCACATCTTACAAAATCCTCTTTCAGGAGTTTTGAGATGTTTTTGCTTGGTCATATACAAAAATTCCTAGATTATATCCATCCATCATCGAACATCATATCGACACATAGCCAGATGTTTCTCCCATTCGTCAAAAGCAACAACCTTTACACCCTTCAAAGGAAATGGCTATTAAAGGTGAGATCAATAAGTTATGTTCTACTAGGTTCATTTACCCCATTGCATATACCTCTTAGGTATTGAACCCTATCCTATTAAACAAGAAACAAGGAACTATTTATGCATGCATCGATTTCTGGGAACTCAATCAAGCCTGTCCCAAGGAAAAATTCCCAACACCCTTCATCAATTAGGTCATTGACACTTGTGTCGACCATGAAGTCCTTTCAGTAATGGACATATTCTTTGACTATAACTATATCCAAATTCAATAGGAACACCAATACAAAATTGCGTTCACTACACCTGAAGGCACCTTCTCCTATCACATTATGTCATTTTAGCTCAAAAACAAAAGTGCCACTTTTCAAAGGGAAATGACTTGTGATTTTCATGATCTCTCTCACATCATCCTAGCTTATTTGGACAATATCACCGCTCGGTCCAAAAAGTGATCATAACATTAAGAGGAATTACATATTTTATTTCAACGATGTCACAAGTACAATATTCTATTAAACCCCTTCAAACATGTTTTTTGTGTCACAGTTGGACGACTCCTAGGTTTTATTATTTCTCAACAAGGAATCACAGTGGACCCCTTAAAAGTCCAAGCAATCAATGAAATTCCTCCTCCCAAAAACTTTCTCCAAATGTAAAGCTTATAAGGAAAGGCCAATTTCATGCATCAATCCATCCTCGATTACACCATTTGTGCTCACAGTTTATTATGCCTACTACAATGTGATATCCTATTCCAGTGGGACCAACATTCCCAAGTTTCTTTTGACTCCCTTAAAGAAGCACTTAGCAATGCACCCTTGATTAGTACCCTCGACTTTGATAGGGATTACATCTTGTATCTATCAACCTCTGAGGGATCAATTACAATATTTTTAGTCCAATTCGATGATGACCATCATGAGAATGTCATTTAGTATATTAGTAAGAACCTCTCTAAGCCACTTCTAAAATAAAATCACGAAGAAAATTTGACCCTGGTGTTCGTCCTTGCAGTCCAAAAACTGTGCCACTATATATTTCTTCAAACTACTAAGGTCATGGAAGATTCTAATCCAATGCAATACTTTCTCAGTAGATTCTAGATCAATGGAAAATTCTCCTGCTAGATCATCATCCTTCAAGAATATGATCTAGAGTTCACAACTCCCAAAAGAAAGAAATCCCTCATCCTCGCAAAACTGATAGAAGATCTCCCAATAGACTCAAATGACACATCGATCAATGAGAACTTCCCGAATGAAAACTTATTCTTCATCTCATCCAGTGACTCATGGTATGGAGACATCCTTGTGTACCTTTGCACACAAAACATTGGTCCTCATCTCTCCCAATATTATTGTAGACACATCCATCATCATGCCCCTCGATATTTACTCATAGGAGATGTCATCTATCGCATAAGGGAAAACACTATAATCCATTGTTTCCTCACCATAGAAGAGGAAGATAAAGTCCTCAATGATTTCCATTGTGGCACATGAGGAGGTCACCTATCTAGCATGTCCACTCAACAGAAAATCGTTCGAGCTGGTTACATTTGTCCCACCTTATTCTTTGACTGCATTCATGTCGTCAAGCGCTACGACAAATGTCAATTGTATGCACATAAATTTAGAGAATCATCCTCTCCCCTCCATCCAGTCATTATGACAGGCCCCTTTTTCAAAAGGGGTATTGATTTCATGACTTGCAACCCTCCATCTAGAAATGGGTATAAGTACATAGTCGTCGTTGTTGACTACTTCACCAAATGGGTTGAATCCATGACAATGTTCAATAATTAATACGGTAGGCATCGTATCCCTCTTCTTTTTTAACCATGTCATTACCCACTTTGGAATCCCCCTCCAACTAGTGTCTAACCATGGAAAGCATTTTGAGAATGAATTATTCACCGAGTTATCCACCAAGATATGGTTTACTCGTGAGTTTTATTCACCATACTACCCACAATCAAATGGGAAAGTTAAATTTGTTAACAAAGTCCTCAAAACCATGCTACAGTGCATTGTGGATAAACAAACAACTAACTGACACCACATGTTATTTTCATCCTTGTGGGAATCTCGCATAACAGTCAAAACTACCTCCGGCTTCACACCATTCCATCTTGTTCATGGGGTTGAAGTCATCCTTCCCATAGAATGTGAAATCCCCACATTGTGTACTGCAGTCGCCCTCCTGCCCGACACTACTACGATGGAGAAATTATTGCTCACCCTCAAATATCTCGATGATGATCGAAGATCCTCTTTACAAAACAATGAAGCAACAAAGAAATGGTACAAAGTCGTATTCGATCGTTGGGTTAAACTCTTCTCCTTTAACAAAGGTGACCTTGTATTGGCCTATGACATCGCTCATGACACTCTGACTTGAGTCACATAAAATTTGAATCCATTTGGCAAGGCCCATTCATTGTCCACCATTTTCTAACTAAGGGTGCCTACATCCTGGCTCACCCAAAAGGAGCTACCCTCAAAGACCCAATCAATGGGTTATTCTTGAAATAATTATATCCTTAATCAAAATCATTTCTTGGGGGGCCATCCCTTAGCCACGGGCACAAGTACACAGACTCATTAGCATTGTTATCACATAAATGTTACATCTTCTGTATCATCAGATATTTTCACTTTGGGCATCTGGTTTTTATGTGTGCAGGTACTTGTTACGAATATAATACAACCCATTCAGTCTTGGCCATCCCATGGCCCCTTTAGGTATATTATCAATATTGGAATGCAATCAAAACCTCTATAAACAAATTTCATATCCCATACATCCCCTTGAAATTTACCCTTAGGATCCCCACATAGGGCTCTACAGTACTACCACCTCTATTAAATTCAGGCACTTCCAACAGATAACATTCTCACCTACATGAGTTGTTCCATAGATATTTTCCCCTTCGGCAAATCAACACTCATGTTGATTTTTCCCCTTGGGATTGGGAGTCCTAGTAGTCCTGCATCTCAGAGAATGACCCTCATATTTATTCTCATCATATTTCTACCCTATACCCAATGGACTCAGTTGGGTTCGTATTTTGACTGTTTTATTGTGATGATCGAATCCTTTTTGCATCGATATTATATATGCTATGATTCATATTGGCCATTTTGAAGGAATTTCAAAGGTTTATATATCAATTCATCATGGATTCGCATCAGGTATGTATAATTGATGTTTTTGCAATGATTTTGAGATCAATTCAGTTCATTTCGATGTTTACAAAGATCTAATGCATGATTTGTGTGAAACAGGGAAAAATCGTGGTCCGGTCCTCCATCTAGTACCTCGTCCGACACTCCATCTAGCACCCCATCTGGTACGCGATCTGACACACCATACATCACGCGATCTAGCACTCGGAGCGCACTGGAGTTGGCGGTTGGTACATTGGCAGCCTGTGGTGGATGAATCGAGGATATGGGTTTTGTGCCCCCTCGTGGCCTCCAACTACATAGCTCGATACACCTCAGATTGGGTGGTTATGGTGATCGCTAAGTAGCTGATGGATTTTCTAGAAGATAATGTTGTTAGAATATCATTTAATGAGTTTGCCATTTTTAGAGGTCGACCCTTCTAGTGGTCGACCTCTCAAGATGTAACTTATCTATAAATACCACTATCAGTGGCACAACCACAGACAAAATTTTTAATAAGAGTTTCAATGTGTAATTCAGACATTCTCTGCAACTTTTGTTCCAGACTGTGTTTTTTGATTAATGACAGAATTGTGTTCAGTTAATCCTGCATTTTCCTATTGGAGTGTAGCCACGACTTGCTGGGGGGCCCACCAGTGGTCTGGGTGACTGTATAACTAGATATCGTGTGTTTATCTTATTGCTTAGTTAGAATTTATACTTGTTTCTTTGCTGTATGTATTTTTCAGTTTCAATTACTGTACATGTCAATTATAATTTGATTATCTAATTTGTCTTTCCTTAAATTGCAGATTGCTTGTAGGAGCTGGTTAATTATCATGTTGTGTCTCTTATTTCTTAGAAATGAATCGTCCTGCAGGATACTAACTTAGATAGTGTATTGAAGTCTTAATTGGAAACCAAAACAAAACATTACTTAGACAAAGAATTAATGTAAACAAAGTTTCAATTTAAGATTGTATACAAGCTTTGATGGATTATAGTTTCAAGTTTTGCTAGTTGTAATCAAGCTAAATTTAATTACGAGTTCAATTAAACCTTCATAGATATATTTTGTTCATTAATATTTCCTTAGCGTGATACGATAGAGATAGATTTTGGGATTGTGTTTTCCAAAAGAATTCTAGTTTTGAAATTTGAGTTTTGATGATAGGATTAATTTAGTTTAGATTATAAAATCTCAGTTATGGATTTGAATTGTAATTCTAATTAGAAGAGTGTATTTGAATTAAGATATTTAATTATGAGTACACGAGTCTATATATTTGCTTGGATTAGTATAAGAGTGTTTTTAATCATTGATGATTGATGCATGAAGTTTAAAGATCACATGGATTTCCAAGATACTTAGTGTTTCTTCTATGATGGAAAAGCTTTCTTTAGATTTCCTTATTCACACTTTGCATTTCTTTGTAGAATTCAACATTGAATTAATCTCTCTTGAACTATCACTAATAGTCAGATGCCATCGTGATGTTATTCGGCACCGAAGAAATAATCATCATCTCTGAATACTCTTTTTCCTGTTATTGCAAATTAGGAATAGTTTTGATTAGTTAGAATCTGAATATAGTCATGATGCTTTTATTTTTTATTAAGTAGGTTAAGATTTCTCCTTTGCAAAATAGAAATAATTATGAGTTCTTTTTAAGAATAGAGTTCACTTGTCATAATAGTTTTGATAGGTTAGTTGTCTACTTGCTTATTTGCTTAAAGATAAAAAGATAAAAAAGTAATTTGCTTGTTGTTGCTTACTTAAAAAGGTTGAATAGATTAACTTGTTTAAAATAGGTCGTGATTTTCTCTTTTAGAAATAATCCATCAATCCATTGTTTGAAGCTGCTTAGGATAAATAGTTCAAGCTCATTAATAGAATTTGGTAATTGATGAAAATTGAAAAAGAATCATCTCCGTAGAAAGTAGATTGATAGAGTATTGATCCTTAGGTAGACCATATCCTTATTTAGACAATACTTACATTAGATTTTCTTCCTTGGCTCATACAATGCCACAAATCTAAGTTTACTTACCCCGGGTTGACAATTTAATTGAGGGAATTAGTGCATATAGAATAACCATTATTTTTGGCGTCGTTGCTGGGATTTGTCTTAAGGTAGGAAATAATTAGGAAGTAGATCATTTATGAACCTTAGCATTAGTTTGGTGGCAGGGGAAATGTAAGATGAGAGGTAAGAACCTATGCATCCGTTATAGCAAGTTCCCCCAAACCCAATGATAGTTTATTTTTTTCTTTCACAAACAAACCTAGGGACCCAAAGGGAAGATACATTAAAACCAAACCAAACTTTTCGACCAAGGTTCCTTCTAACCTTTTTGGTGTTAATGTTTATGCCATTATTATAGTTCTTTGCATTTCATAAGATAATAGCATAATAAGAACAAGATCACTGAGAAATACACATCCACAAGAGACACAACATTTATCCTGGGAACCCTCTAGGGGAAGAAAACCCAGCAAAAACTTCCTTATCATAAATAGCTTATACAATGTTCAAGAGATAACTCAACCAATACAAAAAATTCCTCCTCAAGAGATGCACCACCCTTCTTCTCCTCTCTCCAACTTGAAATTGCAGCTTGCCTCATAAGAGAATGAGCAAGTGAAGTGTGTCTTAGAAGTGAGGCGCTAGCCTCTTATTTATATCAATCCATCATGTGTGAAGAGTCACCATTTGGCAGGGCCAACCTCTCACACTGGGTGGGTAAACCCACCTTTAATTAATTATGGCCCTTCCATTATAACTGTTGGGGCTGACTTCTTATTCTGCACTTTGTAGTTGTCCGATGACCAATCCACAAAAGGGGATTTGGTCCTTATACAATTACCGACATGATTAATCCTCAATGGGGATTAATCCAATAACAATAATAATAATAATGACATGATTAATCCTCAATAGGGATTTAATCCAATAATAATAATGACATGATTAATCCAC
>ML786090.1:18670-36493 GCA_009831015.1 Picea engelmannii | reverse complement strand
GGGTCGTAACTTTTGCATACGATCTCTGTTTTAGGCGTATGATAGCTCGTTGGAAATATCTATCCGAGAAATACAACTTTTGGCCGGAGCAACATTGATCTATGATCCATGTTGCTCCCCATTTTCCCAAAAAAACATCGTTTCGGGCCTCAAAATGGCCCCGGAAGTTAAAACTGCTAAAAATAGTAAATTACCAAAATTGCCAGAAACATGTTTTGGGCCAGTTGGAGAAGGTGGGTGGCCACCGATATCTACCTGGATCAGATGTGGGAAAAATTCTCCATTATTTCGTCCCTCTGTCGCGTAAGATCTTGCTCAAGCAATAGATTGATAGGATCGTCTGCTTCGTCGTTTTTCTTTTCTTCTGCCATTGAGGGTTTCTTGTGTGTGCGAGAGCGATTGTCTTCGAGAGAGACAAGCTCGAGACCAAACTTTCTATACTCAGACCTTGTCGGGGACATGCACTGAAAAAAATGATCAAGAGAAGCCTGCTCTGATACCACTGATCCGGATTATTTTCGGCACGAAATGAGAGAGGAGATATAATTAAAGAAATGCATAGAGATATCGCAGATATTCAATAATATAACAGAAATGTATCATATATGCAACCATAAACACCGTTATACAGTAATACACTATTTCTATTAATGAAAGAAATGTACAGAGACTGCAAAATACAGAGTGAAAGACTCGCTAGAATGGTGGCAACTTATCTCTAAGAAGAGATGTGACGGCTACTCGCATTCGCAAGAAGATGGTTACAATGAGGATCTGAAGGCACTTTTATAATAAATGGGAATGCCAAAATTCCTATACATCCAAAAACCTAACCCTAGGAGATGAAGCGTCAAAAGTCATGTGGGCCCCGTTTGGGTAAGTTAGTACATCAACTTCCCGGGGTCGTAACTTTTGCATACTATCTTTGTTTTAGGCGTATGATAGCTTGTTGGAAAGGTTTCATCGAGGAGATTCATTTTGGGGGCTCAATTATTCCTTCAAATATCATAGAGAACCTCAATCTCGAAAAACCTTCATTTAGGCCCTCAAAATGGCCCCAGAAGTTAAAACCTGCTAAAAATAGTAAATTGTCAAAATTGCCAGAAAGTTGTTTTGAGCCAGTTGGAAAAGGTGGGTGGCCACCGATATCCACCTAGATCAGAAGACCTCAAACAAGACATGACTACCCGGCTTGAATCTATCATTTCAATGATTCGCACCAAGTTGCATATCCCTGTAGATCCCCCTTTATCTGACCCACCTTTGCATACTGAAGCTGAAAATTCCTCTCATTCCCATAATTTTCAGCCCCATCACTTTCAGCGTGACCTACACCTTCTATGGGTGGATGTGACCAAATTTTGTGGCTCAGATCCCACTAGTTGGGTCACTCAAATGGAACATTATTTCTCTTTGTATGGAATTACAAATGACTTGGCCAAACTCCGGTATGGTGTTCTCCATCTAGATTAATAACGTTGGCAATGCTGGCAATGGAGAAAAAATGCCCGTCAAGGGTATGTTACTTGGACACACTTTGTGGAATATCTTTGACACTGACACCAACCATTTAGTCCATTTGACACTGACACTGACACCAACCATTTAGTCCATTTGACAAAGTTGACACTGACACCAACCATTTAGTCCATTTGACAAAGTTGAAACAATATGGCACAATGGAAGACTTTATAGATACTTTTGAGCGACTAGATTTTCGTACAGAGGGCATGTCTAATGATTTTTTCCAAGAATGTTTTATCAGTGGCCTCAAGGATGAGATTCGTGCCCATGTCCTCATCGCTCAGCCTCAGATTTGGGTGGAGGCTACTAAATAAGATAAGGAAGCACAACATGTTGTCTATTCTCAAAACCAAAAACACTCCTTTATTCCTCGCACTAAACCAGTAAATCCCACTCCTCCTTCTACTCCACTAAAGATCCAAAAATTGACCAGGGTGGAAATGGATGAACACCAACTCAAAGGCCTTTGTTATAATTGTGATGACAAATATTTTACAGGACACAAATGTAAGGAACAAAATCTTTTTATGGCCATCTTGGAGGATGTTTCGGAAGAGGATGTTGAAGCTCCCCTTGTGTCTAAGTCACCTGAACCCATCGACATTTTCCCTCCCTCAGACCCGCCTGAAGTAGAACCGATTATTTCCCTAAATTCTCTCACTGGCTTCTTTGCTCCCCAAACCCTCAAACTAATTGGCTACATCAAGCATAGGAAGTTCATCGTTCTTATTGATAGTGGAAGAACCCATAATTTTATTCATCGTTGCATTGCCCAAGAAACTAATTGCTATATCTGTGTAGTCAATAATTTCCAAATCATGATTGCCAATGGTGGGTCCATGAAATGTGGAGGGTGTTGTGAAAATGTGCATCTCCAAATTGGTGACTACCACCTGAAATATCATATGTTTGCTATCGACATGGGCGATTGTGACATTGTGTTGGGTGCAGACTAGCTAAGGAATTTGGGTCCCATTCTCAAGGATTTTAAGGAATTAACCATGCAATTCAACCAAGAGGAACAACAATATAAGTTCCAAGGCATCACCATCGGTTACCCTGAGATCATTAGTTCCCATTACATGGAAAATCTGCTCGAAAAAGGTCATTCGGGCATTATTTCCCAACTCCATGCCATACAAGCAACTGAGACACCCTCTATGCTGCAGGACCTCCAATCCATCCTCTCTAAACATCAGGTGGTTGTTTCCACTCCCCAAGGACTCCCTCCTTCACGTGGTTTTCATAGTCATTCCATTCCCCTTGTCCCAAGAACCCTTCCTCCCAATATTTGTCCCTATCCTCACCCCTTTACCCCAAAACATGAAATTGAGAAAATGGTTCAAGAACTTCTTAACGCAGGTGTTATTTGCCCTAGTACGAGCCCCAACTCTTCTTTTATGGTCATGGTCATGAATAAATAAGGTTCTTGGCACATGTTTCTTGATTTCTGCGCCCTCAACAAACTCACCATTAAAGAAAAATTTCCCATTCTTGTCATTGATCACCTCTTGGATGAATTGAGTGGCACCCAGTTCTTTACTAAACTTGATCTTTGTTTTGGCTACCACGAGATATGTATGAAAGAGGAAGGAATTCCTAAGATTTCCTTTAGAACTCATGAGGGCCACTATGATTTTTTGGTCATGCCCTTTGGTTTGTGTAATGCTCCCTCCACTTTCCAAAGCCTCATGAATATTGTCTTCCGTCCTTTTCTCCATCATTTTGTCTTAGTTTTATTTGATGATATCCTCATCTATAGAAAAACCTAGACAAACCATATTTCTCATGTGGATCGAGTTCTCCATCTACTCTCTCATCACCAAATTTTTCTGAAACAATCTAAATGTGCTTTTGGCGCCTCAGAAGTCGAATACTTGGGTCATCTTGTTGACAAGCATGGTGTCAGGGTGGATCCTAAAAAGATTGAAGATATGAAAGACTAGCCTCACCCAAATACTCTCAAAATATTGCGTGAATTTATGGGCTTAACATGTTATTATCCCAAGTTTGTGAAGAATTATGCAAAGATTGTGTCCCCTCTCACTGCACTCCTTAAAAATAATTCTTTCACTTGGAGTCCAACAGATTCTTAGTATTTTCAAACCTTGAAGCTGGCCATGTGCACCACTCCAGTCCTAGCACTTCCTAATTTCACAAAGATCTTTTTCCTAGAATGTGATGCTTCAAGAAAAGGAATTGGTGTTTTCCTTATGCAAGAGGGTCGGCCTTTGGCCTTTACCAACAAACAATTGTCTATACGAAATTTGGGCAAATAAATCTATGAAAAGAAAATGTTGGCTATTTTGCATGTCGTTGATCTTTGGCACCCTTATCTATTGGTGCAATGCTTCCAAGTCAAGACAGATCATCAAAGCCTCAAGTATTTTATGGAACAATGCATTTCCTCCCCAGAGCAACAAAAATGGGTGACTAAGCTCTTTGGATATGATTATGAGATCATTTACAAGAAAGTAAAAGACAATGTGGTTTCAGATGCACTTTCCCGAAAATATGAAGATGAAGGGTCCCTTTTTTCTCTCTCCTTCATTGTACCAGATTGGCTCCAAGTTGTTTGCTAGGAATGGCTACACGATCCCAAAAGTTTGCATTTGATACAACAATTGCAGTCCAATTCTCCATTTTCCCCATGGTACTCTTGGCTCCATGATGAGCTTTGATACAAAGTTCATTTGTATTTAAGTAAACAGTCAAAACTTAAATCCACAATAATTTTTGAGCTTCATGCTACACCCACAGCTGGGCACTGAGGGTTTACCAAAACCTATGATAGGGTCAAACGTTCTTTTTTCTGGGAGGGTATGAAACATGACGTTCTCATTTTTGTGGTTGAGTGTGATTTGTTTCAACGCAACAAGGGAGAAACAATTAAATCTCCTTGCACACTACAACCGCTTCCGATTCCACCTACTATTTGGCAGGATATCTTTATGGCTTTTATTGTAGGCTTACCTAAATAGGACAATAAATCAGTCATCATGGTGGTCATTGATCGAATTTCCAAGTATTCTCATTTATGTTCTCTTCAACACCCATTTACAACATCCATTGTGGCTCAACTTTTCATGGATCGGGTCTTGAAGCTTCATGGCATGCCGCATTCTATTGTTTCTGATCGCGACCCAAGTTTCACCAGCAATTTTTGACAAGAACTTTTCAAGCTACAAGGCACCCAATTGCATCTCAACACAACTTATCATCCCCAGACTAATGGTCATATTGAAGTTGTCAACAAGTGTTTGGAAACATATTTGAGGTGTTTTGCATTGGAAAAGAAAAATCAATGGGCTCAATGGTTTCCACTAGTTGAATGGTGGTACAACACTTCATACCACACAGCTACCCGCATGACTCCTTTTGAAGCAGTATATGGACAAAGTTCACCTTCAGTTCTCTCATATTTACTAGGTGTCTCGAAGGTCCAGGCAGTGGATCAAACGCTTACAGTTCGAGAGGTTGTTCTTCGTATCCTCAAAGAGAATTTGGTCATGGCCCATAATCACATGAAGAAACAAGCAGATCAAGGTCGTTCTGAATGTCAATTTGCAGAAGGGGATAAGGTGTTTCTTCGATTGCAACCTTACAAGAAAAATTCCCTCAAGGTTGACCATTGTCAAAAACTGGCGCCCACATTTTATGGTCTTTATACCATTCTCAAGTGTGTGGGATAGGTGTTCTATTAGTTAGATTTTCCCAATCATTCTAAGTTACATCATGTTTTTCATGTTTCCTGCTTAAAGAAGGTGATTGGAACTAAGTTCCAAACTCAAACCAACCTTCCCGAGTTGGATGAAGAAGGCTCCATTTGCCTACATCCAGAAGTAGTTTTGGACCAGCATGAGCGAACCATCAAGGAAGTGTTAGTCCAGTGGAAAGATACAACCCTAGTAGATGCCACTTGGGAACCAACTGCCATTCTGCAACAATTTCCACATCTCAAGCCTTGAGGACAAGGTTTTTTTTAAGTGGGAGGACATGTTAGGGACCTAACAACTCATGTAGGTAGAATAATATGTTCCTATGTAATAAAGGTCAATATTAATAAGGCCTAGCAATAAGGAAGAATAAGTCGAATGTAAGAAGACCTAAGAGAAGCTTCCACTTCTAGAAGGATCTTCCTCTAGATGGTTCTTTTGATAGACATATTTAGTATAAATAGGAGTCGAGGGTATGAGAATGGTGGTCTTGGATATTATTGTAATAGAGCTTTGCTCAATTAGAGGTTTCCCCCTCGAAGAGGCAAGTGAACATTTCTCTAAGAATCAAAGTGCTCTTTCTGGTGTTATTCTGATATCTTTTCTGTATTATTGTGGTGTTGTTCTGGTTATATTGTTGTTTATCTACCATTTCTAGCATTTTATTTATGTTCTGCATACTTTTTATATTTGGAATATTACAAAATTTCACAAAGATTGCTGCACCCATGTTTGGATTGTTAATAAAAGATGTTGATTTTCTTTGGACTGACCAGTGTCAAACCTCCTTTGAAACTCTAAAATCTAAGTTATCTATGGCACCAGTTCTTAGGGGGGCCAATTTGACCCTTCCATTTCACATATCCACTGATTCCTGTGATACCAAAATAGGAGGAGTATTAGGGAAGAAAGAAGACCATCAGTCCCCTACCGAGTTAAACTATACAGTTACCGAAAATGAATTCTTGGTAGTGGTCCATGCCATCAATAATTTTCTACATTACATCACAGGATACGAATTATTTGTACATACATATCACTCTGCCATTATATTTCTTATGAATAAACCCATTACCAATGGTTGAGTGACTAAGTGGCTCCTGTTATTGCAAGAATTCAATATCACCATCCTTGACTGACCTGGAAAGGAGAATTTAGTAGGTGATTTTATTTCACGCATAAAACATGAGGGTGATGATGTTCCCATTGATGATAGTTTCCCAAATGAGCATATTTTTTGCCTCTCTGTACATACCCCATGGTTTGCATACATGGAAAATTATTTGGCTACTAGGAAGTTACCATCTCATTTGTCACCTCATGAAAAGCGTAGAATTATCACGCAAAAGGCTAACTACTCTTGGATTGACCATGAACTTTTTTGTACTGGTCCAGACTTGATTATTCGTAGATGTGTCTGAGAAGATGGTATACCAGAAATCTTACGAAGTTGTCATGATGAACCATGTGGTGTCCATTTTTTTGACAAATGTATAACATATAAGGTGTTACATGCAGGTTACTATTGGCCTAGCATTTTTAAGGATGCTGCCAAATATGTGAGGAGTTGCGATAGCTGTCAAAGGATAGGAAGAACCAAGTCAACTGAAGAAATTCCCTTGTGTTCCCAAGTTATGATAGAAACTTTCGAGAAATGGGCCCTTGACTTTGTAGGACCAATTTCACCCATGTATCGTAAGAAGAATTATATTTTGGTTCATACAGATTATGTCACCAAGTGGGTAGAAGCAAAATCCCTATTTAGGGCTACCGAAAAATCTGTTGTTGAATTCATTTATGAAGACATCTTAACCCGATTTGGTGTTCCTCATGAAATTTTTACAGACCAAGGCACCCAATTCACTTCCAAGTTGATGAGATAATTAATGGAGAAATATGGGATCAAGTACTGCAAGTCTTCTCCATATCACCCGCAAGATAATGGTCAGGTAGAGTCCACAAACAAATTTATGGAAGCTATCTTAACCAATACTATTCAATTACACCATTGGGATTGGGTTGATAGGCTTCTAGAGGCTTTGTGGGCATATCAAACCACCAGGAGAAACACCATTGGGCATACCCCTTACGAGCTAGTGTATGGAAAACAAGTATTTTTACCAATAGAATTCCAATTAAGGACTTTCTGTATTGCCGCACAATTGGGATTAAACTTATATGAGGCACATAAACAATGATCCCTACAATTAAACGAGTTGGATGAGATTAGGCAAGATGCTATCCAAGGAACAATCTTAGTTCAAAACCAGAGGAGCAAGTGGCATGAAAAAATTATTAAGAAGAAACACTTCCAACCTAGTGATTGGGCTTTGTTGTTTGATTCCTGATTTAAAATTTTCAAAGGAAAACTTACCACTCGGTGGTTGGGTCCTTATGAGGTAGTCACTTTGTATGATAATGGGGTTGTTAAGATCAAAACAATTGATGATGGACAAGTCTCTTTTGTAGTGAATGGACACTGACTCAAACTTTATCACATACCCATTTCCAAAGAAGATTTTCTACAGGTCATGTCAACTGACAAGGAATTGGCCTTAGCAGATGGGGAAGTTTATTCTTCCTCCCCTTGTTCTTGAATTTTTTTCTGAATTTCAACTATACATATGTAAATAATTTG
This sequence comes from Picea engelmannii, assembly GCA_009831015.1. Lineage (NCBI taxonomy): Eukaryota > Viridiplantae > Streptophyta > Pinopsida > Pinales > Pinaceae > Picea > Picea engelmannii. Next base: position 28,615 of record ML786090.1, on the reverse strand, counting down.
AAGTATGTTGATAGAAAATTCTAGAGATTTATGAAGGTTTTTATTTCACCACGAGTAGACAATTTGAAGGAGACAAAAAGGGAAGTATTTTCCTTCAAAAATATTGCTATATTTGAACCTTGTTTTTTGATAAGCATCAATTGAATAATGACTTGCTGTAATTAGCCATATTTTTGAAAATGTTTCTATCTTCGTTTTCTCAGGGAATCTTTAATGACAATTGCTCTTAACCTCCAACACTAGAGAATATAAGGAAGTGACACCTTGACTATCAAACTTAGAGGTTACTCATACAATTTCCCCAAGAACCTTGAATAGGTGAGTAAAGTATCTTTATTAAAGAGTAGCAAGGAGGTATGATTAGAGGTTAGCCATGGAAACATCACTATAACTTAAAAAAACAAGAAGAAAGTGAGTCCAGCCTAAAGATACCTTTTTGTTCTTTTCCAATGGTACAATCCACTACACACTAAAAATGCTTGATTATACCATATCTTTAGATAGGCTACGTCTGCTTAATTACCCCTTACATCAGAACAATCTCTAAGGAATACATAAAGGAAAGTCATCCTCTAACATAAATACCATCCTAATGTTAAAAAAAAAAAAGGTTTTTCAAACCTGTCTCCCTATCTTCTTGCAAAAAGCAATCTTTATATAAAAATATTAAAAGATGGTGGACCAGTCTTTGAGGGTGTAAGAGGCTAACCCGTCGGGATACTGAACAGGTCTGTTGGCAGTGGGTACTGACCTATGGTATGAATAGGTAAACTCGTCGGAGTATTGAACAAGATTGCTGGTAGCGAGGCATTCTACCTAGCGAGGGTAATAATCTGACAAACAATAAATAAAATTCCTAAATCTTAAACTTGTCTTGATGTACAACATTACTTGTAGACAAATATGAAAATAAGTATGCATGGTTAAGCTAAGGTCAATGAACTCCATAAATTTTCCATTGGGAACTAACTTTAAGACTATCCTAAGACTCTCTCGCTTACCTCTTCTTAACTATATGTAGGATGTTCTATCCTATAGGTGGGGCCATATTCTAACCGTCTCGTCAGACTAATGTGTGAAATTTATCTCTACACTTGGAAAGATGTAAATCTTAGGCTAATGGGAGAATTGACAGGTTCCATATATTTTTTATTTTGAGGTGTCACACTACTTAGGAGTGGGGGAGGGGTTTCATGAGCTGACAAATGATAAACACTGCCTATCTATATCATAAGCCATGAGAAGAAGAAGTAGAACCTTTGTAAAAATTATGTTATATTGTTTTCTCGATATTCTGGGCTATTATATCAACAATTATTTTTATTGAAATGCTAAATTATATACCGCTGATATCACTGTGTGTTATAAGCCTGTTGTACATTTATTCGAAAGACCTTTGAATTGGTTCTTTGTGTCAATTACAAACTGTTAAAATATTCACTACATATTTGTGTTACACGCCTATGGATAGAGGAACATATTTTGTTTTAGTGTACAAGAACGATGACAAGGAAATTAATAGTGGATCATTATATTCACACTTATCCTATCCATTCTCCTGTCCACCATGACTGTCGGAAGTTTACCAAGATGAGTGTTATGGGTAAACATCCACTACAATGAGAACAATTTTCATTTTCACAGGAGTACTATATGAACTGCCATATGGAGTGCCATTTGGAAGACCAGATGGGGTGCCATTTGGACGATTGGATGAAGCGCCATATGAAGGATCAGATTAGGTATGCACATATTGTAAGTAACCATGATTGCAGGTGATCATTCGAATTAATACACTTATTCACTGGTAAGTTGAGATGAATTAAATGGTATGTCGTTAAAATTCGCATTGATAATTAAATTAAACAATTATTAATGCATTTTTATGATCAAATGTCCAAGTCAAAGACTTAGAAACTGATCTAATTCAATCATGATTGCAATTGCCTCCAAAGTAAACCATTCAAAATTCAAATTTGATGCAATCATAATCACACATGGAAATCGTGTGTGATGAATTCACTCACGAATTCAACCATTTTCCACCTTAATTGCATTAAAAATCAGGGGTTTAGCTCCAATTTCCATTTCACTCATCCCTTCTTGCTGTGTCTCTCTCACACTCTGCCCAATTATGTTCCTCTTCTCATCCTCCGCGTTGTAACCATGCCTAAACACTATGAACCTTCCTCCTATGTCGAGCTTCTGGCCATTCCCGAATTCGCAAAGTGTAGGGAGATTTTCCTTCGCACAGGGTGGGGACCATTCTTGGCCTATTTGACGGTCCACGATGATCACGTCTCACTGCAATTCTCTCTCGGGTTCGATGGGAAGATGGAATGCGTAGGGTCTCTGGCCTTATTGGTCTTCGAGGAGTCAATTTCCTCAGCCACAAAATTACCACGGGTTGGAGATCAATGGTTCAAACACCATCAATTGCCACATCCAAGATACAACAGTGTTTTCAAGCCTAAGTTTCAAATTTTTTACAGATCTAAAGGGTACTCCAAAGAATGGATCAAGGATGAGTTGATTAATCCCCTGATCATCATTACCAGGATTATCACTTGTGAAGGTAGATACTTTGTCTTCAAAACTTGCCATTTTCGTTTATTAGATCATTTCCAATTTAATAAGCCCCTGAATTTTCCTTTCTACTTCTTGAAAAGTCTTGGGAAAATGTCTTCCCAAGTGCATAAAAATGTGGCCAATCCTTATAATAGTCTATTCCACCACAACCTCATCAAATTTCTTGTCATAACTAAGTTGAAAAAATAGGGCAAGACATGAGATGAATTCCTCTATCAATTGTCAAACCCCATCTCATAATCAAGACCAGCAAGAAATAAATTGATTTAGGGACTATTACTCCATCTAAGCCTCATTATCCAAAGACTCCAAACCCTCCAACTCAAACTATCTCTCTGTTTGAACAAAAGGCCAAGAAAATTGTTGATTCCCCTGCAGCCTCATCAGGCAAGAAAACAAAAAATCCCATTGATAATTCTCCATTTCCCTCAACACCTATTGATCCTCAACCTAAGAAGTTACAAGATGCAAGTCAACAAGATTTTCCTTTAGTCCCTTTGAATAGAAGAGGATCCAATCAGTTCAAAGGGGAACCATTTCGAAGAATTACCCGAAGTGCAGGTGGAAATCCTAATGTAGAAACCCCAAGCACTTCAAATCCTATCCAAGTGTCTTCTGATCATGAAAGTCCCCATAAAATACTCAGAGAAGTTTCTGTGGAATATTTTGAGCCTAATAGAGAAGTAAAACCTGAACCTATTCCCTCTCACAAGAACTCTGTTACTCATACCTCCCAAATTCCTACACCAACTTCCAAAGTTGATAAACCTTCTACATCCATCAAGGGATCCAAGCCCTCTTATTTTGAAGCATTTGATGATACCCCAATTATTGATAAGTTACAACAAAAAAATGCTCAGTTGCTTCAACAGTTGGAAGAGTGAATGCTATAGTGGGAAAACCCCCCTACGGACTACACTAGGGTTCAACTTGCATGTAGAGCTAACCGTGTAAAGTCTCCTACTTTTAATCACTACCCTGAAAATACCCCACATTCATGCATAAATACAAAGTATAAGGATCTGGTAGTCTTACCTTAAACTCTACATCCGGTGTTGATCCTTCTGCGCTCAGTCATTTCTCGACTGCAAGTCTCCTCCCAAGGCTGACCTGCATTCACCAAAATACAAACAAGAAGCTACAAATATGCATATTATATATGAATTAGTGGGTTAGGTGTCATAAAAAAATGTAAATCAAACATAAAGATTGAACACATCATATGGCGGGACGAAAAAGTACTTCTTTATACTAATCTCACAAAGTCACTTACAAAATGAGATCGACAACTTATCCTCGAACCTGGTCTTGGGATCCTCTTCACCAAGCTCCAACTACTTCCGCATATCCTTTTTCTCTCACATTTCTCTCTAGAGAATGGGCATAGGCTTATGAATGAGGAAAAAGGGAAAGAATAAGAAATTATGGCTCAAAACTCACAATGTGGCTGCAAATTCTTGGGGCAAGGGGGGAAAGTGAAATGGGCAGAGTTTCGATGTTCTTATGATTTTCCCTGGAATGAGACCCAAACACCTCCTTTTATATGAAAAAAGGATGGTTATTCGGTTGGGTGACGGGATATAGGCGATGGGACAGTTGGAAAACTACCCAATAGCCCGTAATCTCAATAAATTCCTTGCAAGTTTTTAATTTTTGTAGCTTTTGTGGGAATACGTGGGCTGCAATGGTGCAACTAGCGTATGTATGCAACCAGTAGTGGTGCGGGGCATGTACATCTTCCAAAATAGTGTTTTTAAGAAGAGTTGCTTAGTGATGGCTTGGAAAAAATAACAAGTAAGATGGCATGATGCCAGGTATGCATGTATGGTGCAATTTAAGGTTATAACAACGAAAGACTATGGATAAGCATCTACATCATGACAATGCAGTATTGCAAGCAAACGTGACTTCTCTCCAACAATTGGTTGATCAAAAGAACCCCGCCAATCGCAGCCTCCGGACACAATTGAAACATCGTAAAAGGCACAAGACAAAGTCTCTAGGACAAGAGGGAGAAGCTTCTAAAGCTAATCCACCCCCTCCTTCGTGAGTCTAGTTATGTCAGGTGATTCATTATTGTTTGCAGTGGGACCTGCAAATCCTTAGGCGTGGGGGTAATTTTGGGTTTGTACTTTGACTATTTTATTGCGATGATCGAATCCTTTTTTCACCGATATTATATATGATATGCTTCATATTAGCCATTTTGATGGAGTTTCAAAGGTTTATATATCAGTTCATCATAGATTCGCATCAAGTATGTATAATTGATGTTTTTTCAATGATTTTGAGATCAAGTTAGTTCAGTTCGATGTTTACAAAGATCTAATGCATGATTGTATGAAACAGGGAAAAATCACAGTTTGATCCTCCATCTGGTACCTCGTCCGACACTCTGTCCAGCACACTATCTGGTACGTGATCCGACACTCCATCCAACACGTGATCCAACACTCAGAGCGCAATGGATCTGGTAATTGGTACATTGGTGGCCCGCGGTGGATGAATTAGGGATCTGGGTTTTGTGCCCCCTTGTGGCCTCCAACTACAGAACTCGATACACCTCAGATTGGGAATTTATGGTGATCGTTGAATGGCTCACGATTTTTCTAGAAGATAATGTTGTTATAAGCTCATTTAATGAGTTTTCCATTTTTAGAGGAGGTCGACCCTTCCAGTGGCCGACCTCTCAAGTTGTAACTTATCCATAAATACCACTATCAGTGGCACGACCACATAATTTTTTTTAATAAGAGTTTCATTGTGTAATTCAAACATTCTATGCAACTATTGTTCCAGACTGTGTTTTTTGATTGATGACAGAATTGACTTGACTTAATCCTGCGTTTTACTGTTGGAGTGTATCCGACCTGCTAGGGGGCCCACCAGTGGCCTAGGTGACTATATAAATAGATATCGTGTGTTTATCTTATTGCCTAGTTAGAATTTATACTTGTTTCTCTCTTGTATGTATTTTTCAGTTTCAATCACTGTACATGTCAATTATAATTTGATTATCTAATTCCTCTTTCCTTAAATTGCATATTGCTTGTAGGAGATGGTTAATTATCATGTTGTGTCTCTTATTTCTTCGCAATGAATCATCCTGCAGGATACTAACTTAGATATTGTATTGAAGTCTTAATTGGAAACCAAAACAGAGCATTACTTAAATAGAGAATTAGTGTAAACAAGGTTTTAATTTAAGATTGTTTACAAGCTTTGATGGATTAATAGTTTCAAGTTTTGCTAGCTGTAATCAAGCTAAATTTAATTCCCAGTTCAGTTAAATCTTCATAGATCTATTTTTTTCATTAATCTTGCCTTAGTGTGATATGATAGAAATAGATTTTGGGATTGTGTTTTCCAAAAGAATTTTAGTTTTGAAATATGAGTTTTAATGATAGGATTAGTTCAATTTAGATTATAAAATCTCAGTTATGGATTTGAATTGTAATTCTAATTAGAAGAGTGTATTTGAATTAAGATATTTAATCATGAGTTCACGAGTCTATAAATTTTCTTGGATTTGTATAAGAGTGTTTTTAATCATTGATGATTGATGCATGAAGTTTAAAGATCACATGGATTTCTAATATACTTAGTGTTGCTTCTATGATGTCAAAGATTTGTTTAGATTTCCTTATTCACACTTTCCATTTCTCTGTAGAAGTCAACATTGAATTAATCCCTCTTGAACTGTCACTAATAGTTAGATGCCATCGTGATGTTATTCGACACCGAAGACATAATCATCATCTTCGAATACTCTTTTTCTTGTTATTGCAAATTAGGAATAGTTTTGATTAATTAGAATATGAATACAATCATGATGCTTTTATTTTTTATTAAGTAGGTTAAGATTTCTCCTTTGCAAAATAGAAATAATTATGAGTTCTTTTTAAGAATAGAGTTCACTTGTCGAAATAGTTTTGATAGGTTAGTTGTCTACTTGCTTATTTGCTTAAAGATAAAAAGATAAAAAGTAATTTGCTTGTTGTTGCTTACTTAAAAGGGTTGAATAAATTAACTTGTTTAAAATAGGTCATGATTTTCTCTTTTAGAAATAATCCATCAATCCATTGTCTGAAGCTTTTTAGGGTAAATAGTGTTGGACAACTGAGAGGGGGGGTGAATCAGTTGTTACCATGCTTTAACAATTATGCTTCTTTTAAAATCTTTACAAGGCACTCAATGATGATCACAATAATGTAGAGATATAAACAAAGGCACATTCAACATCAGTCACATATATGAGAAAGACAGAGACAAATCATTCCTGAGGAAACCCATACAGGGTAAAAACCTCCTTTTCTTTATATGATAAGTATTATCTACATTCTTTACATTATCATACATATGAGCACCAACTCATTGTGAGGCTACAACCTCTGTTTTTGCAAGCTGTAACTTGATGAGAGCGTCGACTCTCTGTTTTCTCTGGCACCCACTAGAAGGAAGCACCAACCCCCTGGTTTCTCTAGCACCAACTAGAAGGAAGCACCAACTCCCTGGTTTCTCTAGCACCAACTAGAAGGAAGCACCAACTCCCTGGTTTCTCTAGCACCAACTAGAAGGAAGCACCAACTCCCTGTGTTCCAGCACCCACTTGAACCTTTGAGGACACTAGTCCTCCCTAGCACCTCCCAACCACCCTGAATAATAAATTCTTTGTTACTGAAACTTATTACAACGATATAACATTATTCAATGTCTTACCAGCCCAATTGTTGTTCTGTTACGCTGCTCTGCCCTGTCTGCATCAATGTCTTCTGCACGCCCCTTTCACTTTCTATTCTTCTGCCTTTTATACTCTCTGCACCATATCCCTTCAATGCAAACTTCCTCTACCGTGCATTTCTTCTCCTACGCTCTACCTCCTTGTTCACACTTGAATCCTTCCCACGACAACAAGCCCCTCTCTTCTTTGTTTTTTCTCATTCTTATAGTACCTGTGCTCCTTGTGCATGTAATATTTGCAATGCCTCTGCATCCACACTCCGCGCCAAATTCCTCCACAACTTGAGTGCTCTGTATGATCATCATTGTGACTCTTCAGCTTCTCTATTCGTTTTCCACCATGCGTTCAACAACACTAGGTGTTTTGCTAAGAATCCTCAGCCTCTCTGGAAGTTGAGACTCCTCGTCTTCTCTGGCATAGTCGAGCTTATGCCTTATGTTTCAGTTACAGGCTTCAACTCTCATCCATCTGTCAATCCCCCTAACAATCATCTTACTTCACTAGAAAAATATTAGAGACTCTTCATCTTCTCTGGCGATCACACAGAAGTCTCTTCAAATTCTCTAGAAGAGACCATCAATAATTTCTAGTAGTTATACTGCGATGTGCTATAGTAGCCCTCCAATATTGTTCAAATTCACCTGTACCGTTGGATTGATTCCATGGAATTTTTCATTCATTTCGGCATTTTGGCATTCGACATTCATGTGACCATGCATCTCGACATTCCCAGTTGCGATCCCCGAAACGGAGCTTGGTTTCTCTAGCTCTTTCCTCCATCTCTCGCTGATGTGACCAAGGGCAGTGACCACATCCTTATGCATAAGGCGCTTTCGTGATTTCTCATTTCATGAGTCAGGAGATGAGGCATATCGACTCACCAAGTCATGATTCCCGATACCCTGAAATGGCATGGGATCAACGATCCCGATCAACACTTGATCTGACGGCTCAGATCATTTCGTGATTTCACATATCGCGATTTCGACATTCCTGTGGTGATTATTCTTTGACATCTTCAACTCTTGATCCGCGAAACTCCGAAATGGACTAAGATCAATGGTCCAGATCAGACCTTGATTCAATGGATGCGATTAAATCACAATTTTGCATATCGCGAAATCGAGATTTTTGTGGATGATATTACTTGACATCTCCAACTCTCGATCCCTGAAACTCCGACATGGACTAGAATCAACAGTCTAGATTCAACCTTAATCTGACGGCTGAGATTAAATCGTGATTTCAGATATTGTGATTTCGAGAGGTTAGGGAATGTCGTTCCTTTGACTCTCCAGTCAGCGAACTGATGATCTATCCCCACGTGTCCTGCCTGAAGATGGACGGTCCTCCTTCTTTCGGGATTTTGTGAGCCCTCTACTCCTTTCACTTTAAAGAACATGCAGGTTCTCCTTGATCCAACGGTGGTCGGACCCTGCACTCGGATCTAACGCCCAAGATCTATCCTCCATATCTGCACGCTCCTCTTGTCTACATTGAGATCTGACGGTCATCGGGAATTCAGGATGGGATCCAACGATCACCGACGCTTCTCCTCCAAGCTTACACATCCTCCTTACTTGGAAGAATTTCTAAGTGTCAAAGGCCTCGACCTTTGACCACCTGTGATCCTAAGTACGCTATCTCCCTTGAGCTTTAGCCATGAGTTAACCTCATCCCTGGTGCACACCTACGCACTGCATTCAACTCTGCGCTAATTCCTCCTGAGCTTACGTTGTTCCTATTTTTCCATCGATGCACACTCTGATCCTGCCATCAATGACAAGCGCATACTACCTATAAAGCATGCCAACCATCCTCTGCAGTGTCTTCCCAAACTGCTTCTGATGCCCGTCTGTTACATTCTTCCTATACTCATGCCATCTTCATTGTTGTACTTTCCATCAATGACAAGCATACGCTACATGTTAAACATTTTCCAACAATCTCCCCCTTTGGCATTGATGGAAACTAAGGCACCCAAATTCTTTTCTCCCCCTTTGACATCAATGTCAAATAAGAGACATGTTCCCCCTAAGCTATTGCAGTAATTTTAGGAGGCATTAGATATTAAAACAATACACAACTCCCCCTAACAAGATGGACTCTTTAGGTGTGAAACGAAATGACACCCAACTTATGTCTGAGATATTCAAACGGTGTCTTGGCTAGGGGTTTAGTAAAGATGTCTACAAATTTTTTTGTAGTGGGAATGTAACGGACCTGAACAATCTGATTGGTGACCTGCTCTCTCAAAAAATGATATTTTATGGGAATATGTTTTGTCTTGGAGTGGAAGACAGGATTTTTAGACACACTGGTGGCACTAGTGTTATCACAATGAATTGGGATCGGTGCAGTGTATTTTACCTCTAACTCTGCAAGTGTCTGAATCATCCATAATACCTGTGTGCAACAGGTAGCAGCAACAATGTACTCTGCCTCTGTGGTTGATAAAGAAATGGAACCTTGCTTTTTACTAATCCAGGCTACTAAGGAGTCACCCAAGAAGAATGATCATCCACTGGTGCTTTTTCTCTCATCAACACAGTTTTCCCAATCTACATCTGAATAAGCAGTCAACTGAAGACTTTGATTTCTGGGATACCACAGAC
>ML786090.1:0-11898 GCA_009831015.1 Picea engelmannii | reverse complement strand
GCCAGAGTTAATGGATCCACGGGAGGCTGTTAGACCATGTTGTGAGTCCCGAAGGAGGTGATGAACACCAATTCAACAATAGTTCAATCTCATTAATAGAATTTGTTAATTGATGAAAATTGAAAAAGAGTCATCTCCTTAGAAAGTAGCTTGATAGAGTATTGATCCTTAGGTAGACCATCTCCTTAGTTAGACAATACTTCCATTAGCTTTTCTACCTTGGCTCATACAATGTCACAACTCTAAGTTTACTTACCCCGGGTTGAAAATTTAATTGAGGAAATTAGTGCATATAGAATACCCATCAGACTCCCAATTCATATTGTTTCGGTTACATTAGATGCACCTTTTCATCATAATTAACACTCCATTTCATCCAACATCAATTTCCCATATTCAAATACATCCTCCACTCATCTACTTCATACAAAAGTCCATCTATGGGAACCCCACCCTTCATTAGTCAATTCCCACAAACTTGTGCCCCAAGCAGGCCAAGCCATACTTCACTGGGGCACCCATTTTTGTATGTGTATTATCAACCCAATTATTCTTTATTCATTTGGTAATTGTATAAAATACCTTTCAATTTTTAGCATGTATAGTATATTTTTTCCATCACCATCAATGGTGTTTTTTCCTTTGCACGTAGAAACCCATGTCACCCTTGGTTGGGGCACCCCACATTCATCATCACCTATTCAAACTACCCTTACCATGGCCAAAATCCTGACTATCAGAGACATACTTGTCCCACACCTCTATATTTTGACCTATCCTACAACCCTTTGTAGTCTCATCCATTTAACATAATTTACCCAATATATGGTCATCCTCCTGACACCAGATCATGTTTTACGGTTGTTACCATCATCCAATATATCCCCCAACCAAGGGTATTTCTTGAGTCCCATATATCCTGAACTTCATTCATGTTACCAGTTCATCCATATTCTCCTCCATACCATTCTTGACACCATTTTTATCAAATCAATGTCAATAAGCCCTCTGCATCTTGCAATCATGCCTCCTCACCTATCGACATCAACACCAATTTCCATGAGAGGGGTCGTATCTTGGTTTTCATTTCACTATTAATGAGCAGTCTTAGATGGCACAAAAAGAGTCCTCATTTCTCTCTGATGTTGTTGACCCCCATAACATTTGAACTCAACACAAGTTTCATGTTACAATGGGTCTTACTATATGACCATTTCCTTTTTTAGTAACAATCGAGGACCTATGAATTCGACAGGACATCAATGCCTTCAAGTTATTTATTCTTTGATTCAGAGCCAATTATTTCCATATAATAGTCATTTGCCATTATTGACATCCTAGAGGGCGATGCAGGTATCCACTTCATCAACATATTTTAGTTACAATTATACTCTTTTGGTTTCATGATACGAGCATGGGGCATTCCCACCTCTTTTATACAATAATTTTATTTTTCCAGAGAATATTTGGTTCACATATTTAGTCCCCTCTCCCTCCAATGGATCGATCTCGCAATTCCTCAATACAAAGTATCTCACTCTACTAGACAATGACATCACCATAAAAAGAAACAATGATGTATTTCAGCTATACGTGTACTCCTAACCTCACACATCAGGGGGCATCTGTTATCATCGAAAAATTTCTCACAACAATACAAGCAATGGTTGAATAAAGTACTAGCACAACATATCAATCATCATACTTGAAGCATTTACATAACTTATCCAACAAGAAAAACTATGCAAATAGTCATTGAATTTTAGCGCAGTCTCCCCAAATCTTGCTTGCGCACATCTACACGAGACAACATAGCATTGAATACACAAATTGTATATTCTACATGGATGTCTCCACAAGAACACATGCTGATGCAGAAACAACACATTAGTGCAGTTGATTGGGCCTCAACCACTTCCAGTTCGAAGTGTACCATTATAAGACTTCAAAATTGGCCTAAAATCTAGCCTTGGGGTTGCTTAAAGGATGTGAAGTACCTTCAAAGGGCTCCCATTCACACTACAAGAAAGTTATGAAAAAGATTGCATTAGTCCTATAAATACATTACCAAGGTATGGAAACAAAGAGAAGAATTTTGAGTATTGTTATGTTGTTCATTTGGTTTTGGAGAAGCCATCATTCTCTTAGAGCCTCTTGAGTATCCATAGGAAGTGTTGCACTTCTCTCCTCTTGAGAAGTTTGACAATCAAGTCTTCATAATTGTATTTCCATTTTTCATTTTTTAGAAGAGAGAGAGCTTTGTATTTGGGGTATTCAAGAGCCCTCTCAAGGAGGAAGAGGGGACTCATAAGTTCCCATACTTCTCCTAGGAGTTATCAATTTGAAGATCAATCCTATTGGTACTTATTTATTGTGTCTATTTCATGCATCCATTTGAGTTTTTACATGCTTAGTTTAGGTTTTGTTTCTTGTTATTTATTTTCTTGTTTTCTCTTTAGTTGAGCAACTAATCGACTAACCAACTTATATATTATCTTTTTTGCCTAATAAGGCAACTAAGCGGCTTGTTTTTTTCCCACCCAAGTGGAAAAACGAGCCCAACACTTTTATTGAGGTTTCCATATTGTGTTAATCCAAACGATGAGATCCCGCTCAGAGGGCCAGATCCCTAAAATAATTCCAATAACAACATGATGCCTCATATATTGCACATAGTTTCCCACTCTTTCTGAAGGGATCTCGTAAGTAGGCACTTCATCAACTTTTGGGACGCATTTTCCTCGCTTCCATTTGCGAGGCTCAACTCCTGTTGTGGGGTTCTTGGCCATATTTGCATCCGCAACTATAAAGCCTCCTCACCTCCATGTGGCTAAGGTTCCGAGCTTTTGGGTGGTCCTTACGCACCAAGGATAAGGCTTTGGTCAATTCTGATTAACACATTCTTGAAAGAAGGAGGGGAGTCCCCCGAGATCCTAGCCATGACTACCACCAAGTTGAGGGAAGAGAAAAAAGTCATAAAATATTTGCATTATAATGAAGTGGAACATAATATATTATTTTTTTAATTTTATTTCCAAATAAAATTCATTTCACCCAAGAAAAAAAAAAAGATCAAAAAAAAAAAAAATATACATATTTTACCAGAAACAATAAGTCATATATATTTTACTAGAAACAACATATTGTAATAAAAAATAAGTGCAATGAAACATTTCATAATCATTATGGTGAAATATAACAAAATTACATATGTAACACATTATCTTCACATGACAAACTGTAATTTAGGAATTTATGTTTTTAAGAAAATAGCAACAAAATAATGGCATGTTTTGATATAACTATGTAAACAAGTTAATTACATAATTGAAATCTAAGTTATGACATGTTTCATTTTGATTATATTATTTATAACTAATAATACGAATAAAATCCACTATCTTTCAACATATTATCAAAACCAATCACTAAACACTTGCAAAATTTCCCAGATCACTTGTTTGTTATCACTTGTTTGTTGCTTATGTAGCTTTGTTTTAAGAAATAAGCAATGTTTTTCATTTTAAAATATGTCTTTTTTTTTGTGTGCTTTTGCTCAAGATCTAATTAATGTTATAATATGTCTTTCTCACCTATGGTTTTTCTATACAAACCACTTGAGAAAAGCATAGAAATTGACATTTAGAAATGTTCTATGCAAGACATTTGATCGCGGGCCTTGTTGACACTCGTTATAAAGCATCAAATATGAATCAAACAACTCAAGTAACTCCAAGAAAGAAAACAAAGATTAATATTCACGAAAATGTGGCTAAAGAGAGCGATAAGGATGATCTGAAAGGCCTCTATGAAATATGATGTGGTGTGCCAAACTGCAAGGAATTAAAAAGAAGAAGAATCTTGGAGTTTGAATGGCAACATTATAGTCTACATTACTAGTGATCAACATGTAGTAAAGGGTCCAAAAACTCTACATCTTTTTTGTTTTATTTGTTTTAATGTTTAAATCAAACCTACAAACAATTATTGTAATATAAAATCTTCCAACAAGTTTGGTTCTATGTAATGGTTGAATTAACAAATCTAACTTACACAAACATATAATTTACATTCATTAACCAATAAAATAAATATATATTAATTATAATTGTATAATCACAAGAAAGATGGAGTGGTGAGAATATCACCTTGAGAGTTATATAGTTATCACTTAAATGTGGATAATAGAGAATGTTGTGCTCCAATCTTAGATCTGGTCGGGTACAACAAAGTGTGGGGAATGATTCTTCTCCCAATCAATTTCTCAGTCAACACAACTGAGAGCCCACCAAACCCTCTATCAACTTCTTATGCCAAACTATAATCCCTTGTTCTCAAGATTTTCCCTCCACCAAAGATCCCTCACTCCCTTCTCCTTATTCATTAAATAAAATCCATCCACGCAAAAATCTTAGCTCCACTTGTTATTGTATCATCTTTAAAAACAAATCTTGATTTTGATTTTCCATTAGTTCCAATTAGTAATTTCTCTTTCTTTTTTTTAACTCTTTCCCTCCTAATATAGTAGTTGACTACTAGTTATTATTACCATGCTATTATTATTTGTTACTTTATTTACTATTTTCTTAAATTGTTATCACTTGTTTTTTTTTTAATACGAGGAAATGTACTTGTGTAAAACCCTATGAATACTTCCCTATGCTCCATGGATGATATGTGGGGTAAATTGTTAGCTCTGACTACGTGGCATCACCCTGGGCGAATAAAGAGATTCGAACTTGTGACCAACAACAAGCATGATAAAATCACTTATGGTTCTAGATCAATTGAGCTAACCCTTGGGGCTTGTTATCACCTATTGTTATTTTAAAACCATTTATTATTTTCTTCGTCCTAATTTTCATACCAACAGTTTAGAAATTATGCTCTTTTATATGCCATTTTTTTTTTTAAATCTACTATTTCCTTATTGATTTGCATCTTCACATGAATCAACTTCTCCCTCACTACATCTAAGGACATCTACTTAACAATAGAAATTGACTTCTTCACTTCATTTCGACCTTTTTTCTTAGCAATGTTACATTTTCAGCTTTAAACGTTTTTCATTGAGTGATTAACAAAACTTTATCATGAGAAATTGATTGTCCATCTATTTCCTTGATTCAAACCTTGTAAACCTTCAAAAATCTCCTTCTAGTTCGGTCCTTAGGAATAAGTCCAAGATGTAACATCCAACATTTTTCCTTATCATGACCATTCTTTTAATAGTGTCCACAATGCAAGTCCTTATTTGTGTGGTAGTATAAAATTTCCTCTTCCCTTTTCCTTCTTGGGCCTTCCTTCCCTATGTTATGGAAGAGCTTGTTCCACCAATCAATTTCTTACCATGTTTTCCTTCACTATAATTATAATTTGGCCCTTTTCCATGCCTCATCAAGGATCTTTACCTACAAAAGAATCACCTCTTTCTTGGTGTGACTAAACAACCTACCAATGTACTTTGTTATCACCTTCCTATCATACAGTTGATACTTAATTGGATGTACTTCCTTATAATGTTGATTGTATATTTTTGAACTCCTTATCCCTATCTCTATCTAAGACGGTGCAAATTGAATTCCTTTTTAGTCCCTACCTCTAGACAGGGACTCTAGCTTTCCCCTCACGATCAACTATGGTTAACTGGCTATCAGTTGGTACATTTTGTTACATTAATTGGTGAGTTTTGCAATGTTTTAAAAAACCACATATTTTTTTCTTTTTTCCCAAACAAATAATACATTTTCCTAATTTTGTCATTTGTTTTATTTAATTTTTTATTAGTTAAAATCACTTTGATTTGACATATATCCCCTAGTGTAAGCTAGTTTATTTTGTTGGTTGTGGAGCTTGAGTATCTTCCTGATTGAGAGGTTTGTTTCATCCATGCTTGGATCCCATTTCCTGATGGGGGGGGGGGGGGGGGGGNGTGGTGTGGGGGGGGACTCCCCCCCCCCACTATTTTCATCAAAGGGGTCCAAGGGGGGCGAAGAAAATTAATGGAACCCCCTCTTGGAAAGGGATTCGAGAGAAGTGCCCCCAAAGTGAAATTTTGGGGAAAAATTCCTTGTAAAATATTGTAATTTTGTAGTCAATCTGGATCGTTCATTATAAGGTCGTAGATCTGATGGTAGAAGTTATGTTATTGTTTTTTTCACTAGAAGGAAACCCTCTTTTATGAGGAATTGTATTGTGAGTGTGTATGCGAGTGAATATTGTATTATGAGAGGAGACTGTGAGAGAAATAAGAGGAAGTTACAGTGGGTGTGTTGTAGGTTGTATCCCTTCATTTTGCTAGATAATAAAAAGGAAGGACCTAGAAATTTCTCTGGTGGACGTAGCCCACACTGGGTGAACCACATAGATATGTGTCTCTATTGTATTATGTATCTTGTGTGTTTTATTTCCATATTTGTTTTATTTAATTCCTCCGCGATCTTGTTTTTCGAACAACTGGTATCAGAGCGAAAGGTAACTCGCAGGAAAACAAGGTTCCTGGTTCGAGTGGGAGCAATGGCAGAAGATGGGAAGTCTAAAGCAGAGAAATTTAATGATCAAAACTACCAGCTATGGAAGATGCAAATGGAATATTATTTATATCAAAAGGATACTTACTTACCATTGGGAGGAATAGCAAAGAAGTCGATGGCCATGAAGGATGAAGAATGAGATATTCTTGATAGAAAGGCACTGGGAACGATACAGTTGAGCTTGGCAGCGTCGATGGATTTCAATATTTCAAAAGAAAAGACAAGGAAGGATCTGATGGATGCATTGACTAAATTGTATGAAAATCCCTCGACATCCAATAAGGTATTTCTAATGAAGCGATTATTTAATATGAAGATGTCAGAAGATGGGTCTATTGCCATTCATTTAAAAGAATTTAATATGGTTACTAATCAGCTATGTTCTGTAAACATGGACTTTGATGATTAGGTTAGGGAACTTCTAATCTTGTCCTCATTGCTAGAAAGATGGAACGACTTGGTCATGGGTGTAACTAAATATGTCTCTGGTTCAAACACTCTAAAATTTGTTGATGTTGTTGGTGTTATCCTTAGTGAGGAAATGCAATAGAAATCACAGGTGATACATCAGGTAATGCATTGACCATGGAGAACAAAGGAATAGAAGAGAAAAGAGGAAAGAGTCAAGGGAACCACGAGAATTCTAGAAAGGGTAGATCCAAATCCAAACTAGGAAAGATAGAGTAATGGAATTGCAGGAAGAAAGGACATCTAAAAAAATACTTTAGAGCTCCAAAGAAACAAAGAGATGGACAGTAGGAGAAAAATATAGAAGGAAATGTAGCAGGTGATGTGTTACAAGATGCTTTGATTATTTCTTTAGATAATATTATTGATTCTTGGGTAGTAGATTTAGGGGCTTCCTTTCATACCACACCCCATAGGAAACATTTTCAAGATTATGTTCAAGGTGATTTGGGACAGGTTCATTTGGGTGATGATGCACCATGTAAAATGTTGGAATGGGTAAGGTAAAAATAAAGAAAAAAACCAATGGCTATTGAAAGAGGTAAGACATGTTCCATATATAAGAAAAAATATTGTTTCAACAAGGCAGTTGGCAAGTGAAGGTTGTATATCTACATTTACAGATAAGGCATGGAAGGTCACTAAAGGATCACTCGTGATAGAAAAAGGAGAGAAGGTAGGTACATTGTATTTGTGTATTGGTAATGTTGGATCTTCTATCTCTTTAGATTCTACAGTAGTGGATATAGCACTATGGAATCATTGGCTTGGACACATAAGTGAGAAGGGGGTGCATATACTTCACAAAAGGAATTTGTTGCTAGATCTTAAACAAATTGGTTTGGATTTCTGTGAGCATTGTGTTTATGGAAAACATAAAAGACTCAGATTTCTCAGAGTCGGAAAAGAAAATAAGAGTGAAAAGTTGGATCTTGTGCATACATATGTATGGGGACCAACTCAGGTATTATCCTTTGGTGGCTCTCGTTATTATGTTACTTCTATTGATGATGAAACTAGGAAAACTTTGGTTTAATGTATTCAACAAAAATATGATGTTTTTGATACTTTTAAGAAATGGAAAGCTTTGGTGGAGAATGAGACATGAAAGAGGTTGAAGTGTCTCAGTTCAGACAATGGAGGTGAATATTGCAACAAGGAGTTTGATAATTATTTTTCATACCATCAGATTTGTAGAGAGAAGACAATTCCAGGAACACCACAAGACAATGGTGTGTCAGAAAGGATGAACATGACAATCATGGAGCGTGCAAGGAGTATGAGATTGCATGTTGGGTTTCCCTTACATTTTTGGGCAGATGTTGTAGACATTTTTGTTTACTTCATAAAAATATGTCCTTCAAGCTCCTTGGATGGTGGCATTCCAGAGGAGGCATGGACAAGTAAAAAGGTAAACCATTCATTTTTTAAGACTTTCGGTAATGAATCATTTGCCCATATTGATAAAGAAACTAGAACAAAGCTTGAAGAAAAATCCAAGAAGTGTACCTTTATTGGATATGGTGTTAATGATTTTGGTTATCGCTTATGGGATTATGAAATTCACAAAATCATTAGGAGTAGATATGTCATATTCAATGAGAAGGTCATGTACAAAGATCAGTTGCAGGGAAGGAAATAGGAAGGAGAAAAACCAAAATAAACAGTTCTTGATGAGATCACTGGAAAAGAAATTCCAAAGGCACCAGAAAATCAAAATGTACAACAATAGAAGAATAAGGTACATCAAACTCCTGCAAGTGTTGTTAGAATATCTACTAGGTTAAGTAGAACCCCTGAACGATACTCTCCTTCATTGTATTATTTATTGTTGACTGATTTTGGTGAACCATAAAGTTATGAAGAGGCAATGCATGTAGACACTAAATGTTAGGATATTTAGACACTTAGGAGTTAGTAAAATCTACTTGGTCTATTGTGTCGTTAGGTAAAAGTGTGTTTTCTAGTGTGTTTTTTTAGTATGCATTAGTATGCATTTGTAGTTAGGAAATCCGATGGTCACGATATGTTCCCGACATAGAGTGATCTGGCGGTTCATACTCTCCTCGATATTAACGACCATTGATCTATGTCTTAACACCCGATTGGTCCATGATCTCTATTTAAAGAGCATGGAGGGTCATTTTTCGATGATCGATTGTGAGAAACTCTCTTGTAAAATCTCTTTGTAATCTTTTTCTTTGCATTAATAAGTTGCTCCAAGTGGTCATGTTGGCTGGGGCCGTGGATCTTTCCCCGTAGGGGTTTTAACACATGAAAACATCGGTGTATTTATCTTTGATCTGGTTATGTGAGTAGTTACTAAAGGTTTTCATCCTCTGTTGGAATACCTGTGTTGTCGAACATGGTATCAAATCCTGTTTGAAGACCCGCTCCTTTTATAGATCGAGATCGTGAAGCCGAGTTGCCTCATCTCCACTTTCTGTCATTTCCATACATTTATGGGCTAAGAGGATTGTTCCATTGCATCTGAAGCGCTAGTTTCAGTTAGGAACACTTTTTCGTTTCACTCGAAAAGGTTTCCGTTTGCCCAAGATACAACCATTACAGTCAGATCCGGAGGTATTTTTTAAATTTTTGCAGAGTAATATTTTGGTTTTATTTTGGTTTTGTTTTATTTATTTCTGGGTTGCTACTCTATTATATCCATGTATTATCTTTGCCCTGTGCCCTGTGCAATCTCGAAAAATCAGAAACAGATAAGAAAAGGTGCATCTTCTGGGTAACCTAACCGAGATCTAACCCTTGTTGTCATCGAGAAGCGAATTTTTTTTCTTGTGTGAAAAGAGTTTTTTTTTTAGCACACTCTCCAAGGCCATCTTCAACACTGGGTAAGCTAACCGAGATCTAACCCTTGTTTTCATCAAGAAACATAAATTTTTTCTTGTGTGAAAAGAGATTTTTTTTAGCACGCTCTCCAAGGTCGTCTTCAACAACAACAACAACACCCCCAATCCTCCTTCTGAACATTAAAATATGTTTTGTTAGATCATTTGGTTAAAACTTGCCTTATTAAGTAAGAGGTCTTGAGTTCAAGCCTCTCTTTTGTTACCTTTTTTGAAAAAGTTCATGCTAAAATTGTAAAGTGTATTTCACTTCAAGTATAAAAGTGAATCACTATAAGTAGCTTTAATATTTTATTTTAGAGTTATTTATTTTGCATGCAAATTTTCTGTTATAAAGTAACTTCATTGTAAAAGTGATCTCCACTTCTCTTTATAAAAGTGGGTCACTTCATAAAGCAACTTACACAATCATGTGGTCATTTGGTTACCGATTGTGCCTTTTTAAAAAAGAGCATAACTCTAATATCGAAAGTCCATTTTCAGTGCCAGTTTTTTTAAAACTGCATAACTTTTCGAGCTCTTTCCATCTAGATCATCAGTTTCGGTTTTTAAATCCACATTATCTGCATATTTAATATAGCTTCTACAAGTACTGTCTTGCTTACCAACAACAACTACTTCCAATGGAAATCTCATATGGAAGATTTATTAAGAAGTAAAGGCTTGTACTGGATTACCTTGAGAAAGGAAAAAGCACCCACTGATGCTGATAAGAAATCCAAGTGGGATAATAGGAATGAAAAAACACGTGGACTAATCGGAATTTCCATCTATCCTGATTTAATGTACCACCTTCAAGATATTGATGACCCCAAAGAAGCTTGGAACACGATTGAATCTGTGTTTGGTAAACTCAATATTATTCGAGCACAATAGTTAGAAAATCAAATACCTCCTTGAGTCCAAATGATTTTTCTTACCTTGGAGACTATCTATCTAGGTTTAAAACACTCAGAATTTTATGTGAAGAATATAAGATAAAGATGGAGGAAGAGCGTTGCATCTATCTTATTCTTTCTAAGCTAGGTAGTGCATATTTTGTGTTTGTATCTACCTTTTATGCCATGACAGAGGCTCTAGGGGAAGAAGCTTATGAAAAACCCACTCTTGAGTCCTTTTTTGCTTCTTTGATTCGAGAGGAAGATAAGCTTGTACAATTTGGAGTGATCAACACTACAGGTCCCTCCAACATAAAGATAAACCCAAGTATCCCAAGAAGCAACATCCTCGCTACAACAAAAAATAACATAAGGGTCCCAATCCTGCTCAGACAACTTCAACTCCTACTGGTGACAAAGGAGCAAAATATAAAAGTAAGAATACTAACATACATTGTAACTTTTGTGATAAAGATGGTCATGATGATTCCAAATGTTTCAAGAAGATGGCAGCTTTAGAAGCAACAATGAAGAAGCACAACATCAATATTGATTCTACTTCTACTTCTCACAGACATGCACTTTCTGCTTCTGGTTTCTCCTTCAAATCAAATTCTACTACTACTTCTTCTTCTGATGAGTGGCTTATTGATTCAGGAGAATCTTATCATATGGCTAAGGATAAATCCATATTTTCTGCTCTAAATGAATGTAACACCAAGAAAATATTTGTTGATGATGATATATCTCTTAGTGTTGTAGGATCTGGAACAGTTCAAGTAGAAAATGATCATTTCAATGATGTATTATGTGTTCCAAGTCTTTCTTGTAACCTTTTATTAGTATATAAAATCACTCATTCAGGTGAAGGTAAAATCGTCGAGTTTTCACCTCAGCAAGTTGTAATCAAAGATCTAAAATATCCTAAGCATGTTCTTGCAATTGGAATTGTTGATGATATTACCAGGTTGTACAAGTTTGACAACTTTGGTTCGTCAACTTTTTCATCAGTTTTTGTTGCTCATAGCGATGACTTGAGAAAACTTTGGCATGAGCAGTTTGGTCATCTAAACTATCGCTCATTGCAGCAACTAT
The DNA here is from genome assembly GCA_009831015.1 of Picea engelmannii. Lineage (NCBI taxonomy): Eukaryota > Viridiplantae > Streptophyta > Pinopsida > Pinales > Pinaceae > Picea > Picea engelmannii. Next base: position 57 of record ML786090.1, on the reverse strand, counting down.
GTAATCAACAGATGGTGACTGGTCTTCCTCTTGTTTCATGCAGAGATGGTGTTTGTG
>ML786089.1:762295-776232 GCA_009831015.1 Picea engelmannii | reverse complement strand
ATATATATATATATATTTTAATTTTTTTATATACGGCGTTTCCCCCGGCGTTTCCCCCGACGTTTCCATTTTTTGAGGGCCTGTTTCGTATCGTACCGGTTTCGGAAACTTCGTATCGTTTCCCCGTTTCGTGCAACTTAGTATAAATCTAGAAATTACGCTAATAACCTACAGTTGAGTTATAAAACAGCAAAATGACTACGAAAGCATACACAAAACCAAGCATAAAAACAAGACAACAACATATGTTACCCTGGAAACCCCAGTGTGGGGAAAACCAGCTAAGAGGGGGCTTTATTATGGGCTTTCAGAGGAATAATTTACAGCAATTAAACTCGGAAATTTATTACAACCATAAACTGAACTTTTCCCTTAACTGTAAGGCATGCTTTGCTTGAGGAATTGACCTAGAAAAATCAGCAAACACTATTGTCACTGTACAGACACAAATTCAGCATGTTCCTAGTTGTTTGTGCGGCCTGAGTACGGCCTGCTCAACTATTGGAAGGTACACCTAAGTTCTAGTTGTCCTGGTTGAGGCTGCACGACCCTAACATGCCCTCCTTCAGCGTTGTACGACCTGGTTTTGGTATGGCTTGAAGTTGGTAGCCTGGTATGGCTTGTCCTTGGCCTCCTCCTTGCTGCCTCAAGCTCCAGAATTTGCCCTTACCCTAATGTTCAACTTATCACAAATTTCCCTTCTCTTGCTCAGCCCAAAACTAGCCCAAGCTCCCTCTTCTTCTCACTTGCTCAACTTCACAAATGAAAATGGTGTCCAACTCCACCCTCAGCCTCTCCTTTTATCTTTCTCCCAGCTGCCATTTGCCTTGAGATGTCTGCCCATCCTTGGGCCTCCATGGCTGAGATTGGGACTGCCACCTTTGGGTTGGACCCCACTCTCCGCTAAGTGGTGTGCCCCCATTTCGACAAGGTCCCACACTCCACTAGCAGGCTACTTCATGAGGTGCGCCCTCTCTCCTTAGGCCCCACATTCCACTCAAGGTAAAATTTTGTTGCAAGCCTAAGTTAGACTTAGGCTGAGATAAAAGAAGTTGATCTACGTGAATTTAAGTGTCCATCAACTAGCCTAGGACACATAGGCATAGCTGAGACACCAACCAAGCTACAAAATCTAACAGAAAAATGACACCAGAGGGAGGGTGGGTTCTTTACCTTATATCAAGGGTATATTGGAGAAGTTGGCAAAAATCTCGAGGAAAGGGGGCTTGAGTGTTACATTCACCCCTCCAAACACTATTAGGAGAATGGTAGACTCAACTAAAGATCCTATTGAACCAAGCATGTATAAAGGGGTATATTCTATCCCATGCTCATGCAGAAATATCTATGTCAAAGAAACAGGAAGATCAATGAAAAATAGATTAAAAGAGCATGGTGTGAACTTAAGATGGAAGAAGACACAAAGATTGGCCCTCACTAAACGATCCTCAAGGACCAACCACCATATTTGCCTAGAAGATGCCAAAATCATTGCCAAACTTGATCACTACATGAAGAGAAAAGTGATGGAATCCCTAGAAATCGGACTAAATCCACATAAACTAAACAAGGATGGGAGCTCAAGACTCGGTGAAACCTGGAGAGCATTGATTCATATGTTGCAAAATCGTGACACATTCTCTTGATAAATCTATGAGGATAATTAATTAATGGTCTTGAGGATTTGGTTGCCCGTTCACCCATCTATGAGTCCAATTGGGAATCCACTAATGTCGTGTATATAGAGTACATTGCTTGCCATGCCAATGAGCATCTACACATTCTTGAGCATTAGATCTCCTGATGATGATCTCCATCAAGATTGAAACATCAAGAAGATTTAAACCAAAACACAAATTCTATTAAATCCCATTGATCTATTGCATATTGAAATATGTTTAATCGGATATAACTATAATTGGTTGGTCACGAGGGTGAAAGGCTATGACCTTTGTTGATTAATAATTATTATTTATCATGTTATTATTATGTATTTTATTATATGATGTATATATATGTACATTACATTTGCATGTCAATTGGGTCTAGCTCGGGTGGTTGGGAGGAATGATTGCTATCCTCCCCACCCACGTCTGATTCCCACAAGTGACATGTTGAGCTCTTAACAAGTATATTATTGCAATGGCTTTGAGACCTATGGTTGACTGGCCTGTTGAAATTTAAATATAGTTCAGATCTGTAATATTTCTTAAAAATACTTCTTGCTGATTTATAATTCCTTCACAGTGAATACGCAGAGATACATGAACAGAAATAGAATAGAAGCATGCACAATAACACAAGGATTTTACCCTCGAAAAACCCTCTCAAGCTTGAGGGAAAAAACCAGCAAATGATCTTTCTTACTAGCAAATGAATGAGCTAGGAGCAGATACAAATTTACCACAGCCACACAGGCTTACAACCATGAGATTTTGTTGTCCAGATCTAGCTTTTTAAAGCTTGCTCAAATTTTGGTAAAAGTTCGCAGCCCGAAACCTGAAAGCAAACTGTCCTTGCTGCAGAGATCCCATGAGCAGCAGATCTTCCTTCTTCATTGTGTCTTCAACAAGTATTCAAAAAGATGTGTCTTTTTCAAGCGTTGAGGTGTTCTATTAATAATAATTATCTCTCCATAACTCGCTATGGACCTTAACTAGTCTCTCTCCATAACTCATCACTTGACTTAACTAAGATAACTCGTCTTAGTAACTCAACTTACCAACTCGACTTTACATCAAGACTTTGTAACTTTAACTTAATAACTCAGCTTTACAATAGTCTTTGCATGACTCGACTTTGACAACTCGAGCTTGACAACTCAACTTTGCAACTCGTCTTGATTTGCAACTCGACTTTGCATCACACAACTGAGTTTGCATGACTTGACTTGACAACTAGTCTTTGCTACAGGCTCAGCTCTTCTTCTTTCTTCTAGCAATCACAAGTCTTTCATGGCAGCCGTGGTCTCACGTGCCATCATGCTAGCTCATCACATATACATCATTTGCATCTCACGTATAAGAATGATCAGTTGTCTCGGGATGTGACCATCTGGTTCTCCACTCATGGTCACAATTGCTTGGCTTATGAGAACCTCACACACCACTTTTTCCTACACAAGGCAATACCTCAACACATGAGGTCACTCAGTCTTGTCACAAATAAGACTGATCAGTAGTATACTCTCGTCTTGGCTTTTTCTTATACAAAGCTCAGAAGACTTTTTGCCTTGTCTCAAATAAAGCTCTTCTCCAAGTCTCAAGTCTGCCTACACAAGGCAAACTTGGAGAATCGCTCACTATGCTGCAAACTTTAACACTCCCACTTAGTGAGGGAGACATTCTCAGCTACACCAAGCTTGCCCCGGAAGTGCACAAATTTTCCAAAGGACGGAGACTTAGTCAGAATGTCTGTTGTTTGCTCATCAGTACGAATGTATTGTAATTTGATGGCACCTTTTTGGACCATGTCTCTGATATAGTGGTATTTCATCTCAATATGCTTGGACATGTCATGGACGACTGGGTTCTCTATGAGATTTAAAGTTCAAACAGCTCTGGTTATCACAATGAATAACTATTGTTTCTAGCATCTATTGAAACAATCCGGGCAGCAATTTTCTCAGGCATACTGCTTCTTCGCTTGTAACACTAGCTTCTATATACTCTGCTTTTGTTGTACTCTGCACAATTGAACTTTGTTTCCTGCAGGACGAAGATATCATGGCAAAACCTAAGCTGAAATAGTACTCCGAAGTCCTCTTTCGGTCCATTGAGCTTCCAGCCCAATCTGAATCAACATACCCATGAAGCAACTGTGAATTTTCTTCAAACCCAGTTCACTAAATTAATTAATTTTTTTGTTAACTGATTCTGCCAAGTTTTCTTCACAAATAAATAATACACAACACAAAATAATAACCAGGAACTTAACAGTAAAAGATAACAGCAATCACATCACATGTACACAAGTAATTTTTGGACAATTCGTCCCTGGAAAAACCCCGGAGGGAAAACCAGTGCAGCAGATTTGCATTTTATTATTATTGAGCAGGAAAATATAGAGATCTCTTACAATAAAATCAACCCAGCCAAATACAAAACCTCCTCAACAAATGTATGGCCCCCTTCTGCAAATCCTCCTGATCAGATCTTTAGGAAAATACCTTTACAATGTTGAAGATGTGTGTCAATCTCAATGTAGAAGCCTCCTCTGTCTCCCTACAAACTCTCTTTCCAAACCCTCAAGCAATTCTCATCTTACTCTCTTCAGAAAATTGCCTCTCTCTTGTGAATAATGCACCCCTCTCCAAGTTGATCTCCTTTTTACTCAATAAGCAAGTGAGAAACCCTATCTCCAAAAGGATGGAGGGCCAAGATTGATCCTCGTACACCTTATGAGATCAATGGTCAAGATTAAAAGACCACAACTTAAATTATTTCTCACTTTAACTTTATAAAAAGTATTCATTAAGTCAGCATTAAAATATAACCCATTTAATGTACTTTTTCCTAAGTACAATTTTAAGAAAAAGATTAACCCATCAACTTGGATAAGTTTCATTATCCTCCTCCATGCTAGGATGCCATGCATGGTGAAGACCTTCCTTGCTATCCAATCTCAACAGCAACACTCAACCACTAGAAGAGTATTTGAGCCCAAATGCAATGGACCCTCTCAAATACCTAAGCACATCTTTGGCAGCAACCCAGTGTCTATGTCTCAGTTCAAACATGAACTGAACCAAGGCATTCACTGCAAAGCAAATATCTGGCCTTGTATGAATCAGATACATCAAAGATCCAATTAGCTGCTTGTACATGGTTGGATCCACTAAGTCTGATCCAAAATCTGACTCATTCAACTTTTTCAAGTTGGATACCATGAGAATAGACATGGATTTACAATCCAACATACCAAACTTGTGCAGTACATCAACCGTGTACTTTCCTTGAGACAGAAAGATCCCATCTGATCTTTGCCACACTTCCAGACCAAGGAAATAATGCATGAGACAAAGGTCTTTCATTTCAAATTCGGAAGTGATCTCCCTCTTACACTGGGCTATCAAATGTTCCTCTCCTGTAAGGAACAAATCATCAACATATAACACTAATATCAAAGAATGATTTTTCACAACCTTAAAATATAGGTTGGGATCTGCAAGACTCTTGGAGAACCCCAAGTTCTTAAGATAACTATCAATTCTGGAATACCATGCCCTTCATGCCTACTTAAGCCCATACAGTGCTTTTCTCTATTTGCACACATGTGAATCTTTCCTGTGAGTTACAAATCCCTCTGGTTGTTCTATATATACCTCTTCCTCAACTTGACCATTTAGGAATGGTATTTTAACATCCATCTGGTGAAGTTTCCAACCCAGAACTGAAGCGAGGGATATGATGGTCCTAATGGAAGTGTACCTTGCAAAAGGGGCGAATGTTTCATCATAGTCAATGCCTTTTGAGAAAAACCACGAGCCACAAATCTCGCTTTGTATTTCCCAATACCTCCATCAGTTGAATGCTTGATCTTGAACAACCATTTGGAGGTGACCATTGATTTTCCTTCTGACCTGGGAACCACTTCCCACACATCATTGTTCATGATGGACTGATATTCTTCCATCATGGCATCTTTCCATACTTGTTGTTGAGCAGCATCCTCAAATGTGGTGGGTTTTGCATTACTAATCTGAGACATATGTGTTACATAAGCCTGCAAGCCTTTAAGGTCTTTTACTTTCCTTGAATGTACCTGATGGAGCACCATCTGATTTTGCTTCCTACATATTCTCTCGACACCAGACATGTTTCCTCTTAGATTGAGGCACATCCAAAGGTCTCTCTACCTATTCTATAGGTTCCACGGGATCATCAAGATCTAGTGGCTCATCTAACTCCTCCCTCTACATATCTGAACCGGATGACTTTGAAACTTGTACCTGAGAAGCTTTGGGCTCCTCCATCTTTGTATCAAGCTGCAATTCTTTGGAACGTTTACAAGCAGCTTCTTCATGGAATGAGACATCCTTGCTTACCTCAATATGTCTTTCACTAGGTGCATATATCCTATAGGCCTTGCATGTTTCACTGTAACCCACAAAGATTCCTTTCTCACCTGATGGTTCCATTTTGGTTCTCTTATCTTTTGGCACATGAATGTAGACGGGACACCCAAAGATCCATAAGTGCCCCACATCTAGTTTCTCACATGTAAATGCTTCCTCTAGAGTCTCATTTCCCATAATAGCATGAAGGCTTCTATTCTGGATGTAAACAGCAGTACTTGCAGCTTCTCCCCAGAGAGAAGTAGGAAGATCCTGATCACAAATCATTGCTTTAGCTGCCTCGCAAATAGTTTTGTTCTTTCTCTCAGCCACCCCATTTTGTTGAGGGTTATATGGAATTGTAAGTAGTTTCCTGATTCCTGCTTCCTTGCAGAAGTCTTCAAATTGGTGAGGCTCATACTCACCACCATTGTCTGATCTCAGGACTAATGCGTTTTCCAGTTTGATTTTCTATTAAAGCCTTGAACTCATCAAACTTTTTAAAAGTTTCATTCTTTGTTTTCATGAAGTATATCCATGACTTCCTAGAGAAGTCATCTATAAAAATCACATGATACACATGCCCATTTAATGAAGGTGCGGACATAGGGCCACATACATCTGAATGAATCAATTCTAAGATAACTTTTTTCCTTTTATTGCTAACTAGAAAAGACTCCTTATGTTTTTGCCTAGCATGCAACCATTACAAATACTATTATGATTAAACTGAAAAGTAGGCATACTACTCACCATCTTCTGAAGACCGGGAAGCGCTTTGAAGTGAAGATGCCCAAACCTCCTATGCCACAGTTCGTAAGAACTGACAGTGCTGTGAACTAGTGCATGAATGTGCCCTGGGACTTTGTAAAGTCCTCCTTTGATTCCAATAACAATGGCTGAGTTGAGCTCTGTATCCTTGGGCCATAAAAGAGCCTTCTTCTCCATGAAGATCACCCTATGACCTTTATCCTCCAGAATCCCAACTAATATAAGATTCTTCGTCAATCCTAGAACATATAAGATATCTTCAATATGCAACATATATTCATAATCTAGCTGAAATGATGTTGAGTCAGTTCCTTCGATTGCATAATTTGCATCATCTCCCGGCTAAACTTGAGAAGAGAACTTTACATTCTTAAAATTAGTTAGATTATCTTTGTTCCCTGTCATGTGCCTGGAGGCACCACTGTCCACTAACCAAGATTTTGCACTATCTATCAGAGTGCCTGTGAGAGTCGAAACAAGGTAATATTCTTTTCTCGTTTCCTAATCACTAGAAATCTCTCTAGGCTTCCTCCTCTAAGTTCCTTCCTCTTCAGCAGTAGCAACAGCATGAAACTTACCCTTATGTCCTTTTCCCGATTTGGGGCAGTTCCTGGCAAAGTGACCTTTCCCCTGACAGTTAAAGCATCTCACCCTTGAAATGTGAAACTCCTTACCTTTGTAACCACCACTGTCTTTCTCCTTTTGAATAGAGAATTTCTTTCGAGAAGGGGATCTTTTCCCTTTCCTTGTTCTGATTGTTAATGCAATATTGTCTTCTTTTGAGGAGCCGGATCTGCATTGAATCCTACCTTCTTCCTGAAGGCAATCATGCCATAGCCTTTCAAAGTTAGGTTGAGTCTCTCTTGCATTTACCCCAGACAAGAAGACCTCCCAAGAGGGTGGGAGACCATCAACAACAGTTTGCATCAAGTCATCATCATCAATTGGTACACCAATCACTAGCAATTGATCCCTAATCTGTGAGATCTTGGTGAAGAAGGATGTTATTGTATCATCCTTCTCCATATTAAGATTTCGCAGCCTGTTCTTGAGAACCCTCTTCTGACTGGGCACCTTCTTCTCATACAAGTTTGTTAGAGTGTCAAAGCACTCCTTCGCAATCTTTAAAGGCGATGTTATCCCCTATCCTAGGGATAACTAAGGAGATTATGTTTCGAGGTCCACGAGTCCTAGACATGGAGTACCGAGAGCCATATGACTAGAGCTTTGCCCTGGAGGGCCCATCTTTTCTTCAATGGCTCCCATCTATCAGCAGCAGCAGAATCCATCCCATCAACCTGGTTCTGAAGTAGCAGTGGGTCTTGCTCAATGAGGTAATGAGTCTGGGTATCATGGTATGTGTCACTCTGATTCTCAAAACATTTGAATATGTGCATTGAATTCTCTTTTGTTTCATCACGTTTGCTTGGAAATTATGCCCTTTGACTTGTCCATACCTGGGGGGGATGACAAAGTGCCCTAGTAAGTTAGTTCCTTTAGGGATGAGTTGCAACTGGGTGGGATGGGTCTATGAAAGGTCATCGTCCATTCCTTCCTCACTTACCACTTTTCATCTTTATCCCTCTCATCTATCCCGTACATTGGTTCGAGTATTGGGTTTTCCAAGCCAGTAAGGGTTGTAACTTGTCTTGTGGGAAGAAGGGGTTAAAGGCCCATAGGGTAAATGTAGTTGGCAAAAGTTAAAAGCCAAGATGAAACCTTGAGATGCTTCGCACAGGGATTCTTGAGAAAGCAATAAACGGCTTCTCAACAAGAAAAGGGGACCCATAAAATAAAATAAACCTCGAGACCTAGTTGGTGGATGGGAGGTCTCAACATGAGCCAGCCTATTAGGTCCATGGTCATGTAGCGGTATGACACTACTATTCATCTAGTCACCAAGCCAGGGCAGTGGCTCTTGGTGGCATAGCTAAGAGAAAGGGGGTCTCATCACGATCAAGCCTTCTCATCTTCGTGAAATGTTTGTGGGTAACACTGTCACCACTGGTCAGCACATCATGGCAGTGTCCTCCAGCTATTCTCTTGAAAGACAAAGCAATAAGACAAAGAGTAAAAAGGCATTGAATGGGCTAGGAAACAATGGCATCCATGACAAGGTGCATCTCACCCTCTACAGAGGCACCCAAGGGTAAGACCTACATTTCCTTGTCATCACTGCACCCCTTGCCCAAACATTCCCTGCACCATCTCATACATTTACATGACTTAGATTACTCTTCACCTGGGAAACACCCCACACCTAAGGAGGATTAGCCCAATAGGACATCCTGAGACCCTCTCCAAACCTGGCTTGTTAAATAGCATAACGTCTTTGAGTATTTGTCTAAGTAAAGGGGGGTTTGATGCACATGTTTGAGTAACTTGATTATTAGATGTGATTGACATTTCTATGATCCATGTGACTTATGAGCCCATGGAGGGCGTACATGTTGTTGCTGCAGGACCCTGCCCGACAGACAGGTACATATGGGAAGATGATTAGTTCGGACCTCCATGGGGCTAAAAGCCCACCAGATGGATGTTGTGCCCCCAGCCAGGGGCAAAGGGATACCAGCTTGCACCAAAGAAAAAGGAGGACGTTCCACAACAGGCACTTTGGCAGGCCTGGACCTAAGGGGATCTTTCCCTCCCACCATGACGTTGGCCCTTGAAGGCCTTTGACATCATCATATGGAGCCTTGATGTCATCCAGTTAGGGTTTTGGCATGAGGACGGCTTGGTTGGCACGTGTGGCAGCTTCTGGGGCCTTTTGAGGCCTATCGTTTCACTTTGGAGGCCTAGCATTCTAAGAAAGGGCCTAACGTCACCCTAGGAGGGGCATAACGTCATCCCTAAAAGACAAAATTAGGGTTTTTATTGTTAATTTTATGTAAAACTAGATTTTTTATGTAAATTGGCCATGTCGACCTTTTTTTATCAAAATTGTAATTAAAGGTCATGACTATTGTATAAATAAGGGAAAAATCTCTTATATTTTTCATCATCTTTCACTCACACAAGTGTGAGGTCTGAAATTCGGCCCTCTTTAAGGGTTATTGGCTGAAACTAATGATGCGCACTTCTTGAAGGAGGCAAATTTTGGTGCTTTTTGGCTATTTTCTTGTGGAGGATCTTCAACAAGGGTGATTTGCTAGACTATTCTTGGTGAAGTAAGTAGAAATTATGCATTTCTTTATTGTGAATGAATGTTATGGTTATTTTTCATTTGCTTCATGTCTAAGATTATGAAATTGCTAGCTTGAAACCTTAGGGGAATGACATGTGTTATCATATTTTTCCCTATAATCCTCCATATGTTAAAATCTCTTGAAAGGCACCCAATTTGAAGTAAATAATAGAGCCCTACCATTATAGCACTCTAGTAACCTTACTTCCTTTGCCAATTACATAATTTATTACATTTTGATCAAGGAAAGAGAAAATCGCTAGGGCCTAACCCTTGTTACTTTCTAGCTATTTTCTCTTGGAAAACGATTTTTGAGGCCTTGGGATACCAACACCTCTTATGTCCTCTCCATACCTTAACATATTATTATCATTTGCTACATTTCCTTTAAGAATTTGCTGCTGCCATTAGTGACTCCATTAACCCTAGAAAGGCACTAGAGTACCTCTTACAAGTGGTGACTGAGCAAACAAACACTTAAACTCTTATCTTTGAACCCTTTACTAACATTTTCTAACCCTAGATTAGACTAATTCGTAAGCTAACTTGCTGTTGTAGCAAAACATTGCTACAGCCATATAAACGTGCATTAATTTGGCATATTTACCTACATAACTCATACTAGAACCAATCGAAATCTAATTGTGATAATTGCTAGTTAATCTACTAGGTAAGTGCTAGTTTGTGTATGGTTTTCTTGCACTTTTGACCATTTAAACTCGCTGTTGTTACAAAAGATAGCTACAGCCATCTAACTGCAGCAAAATCTTTGCAAAAGTGCCATTAAAAGCTAGCCTATCATTGCCAATTTTGTTTGTGACAATTTACTATCAATTTGCCTAGTTAAAGTCACTTTTTATTGTATTTTTCAAGCAATTTCAAGGCTTGAATCTTGTGGTTGTTATAAGATATTAATTGCTGTTATAAACTGATGCATAGCTGAAAATTCACAATCAGCTAGCTTATTTTACGAAGGTTTATTGTCTTATGAAGTACTAACAATCATCTGGTACCTAGAAAGTGCCTCGTTTGCCTTGTTGTTGTTAGAATATAATGGATGTGCTCGTTTTACCATCAACAATATCACTATTGTCACCCAACCATAGGCCAAAGCCACCCTCCGAGCACCTTAACCTTGACAGAGAATCACTATGGAAGCAAACCCTAGGCTAGATAGCCAAACAAAGGGTAGCGCACCTTTCCCCAAGGATAGCGCACCAAACAAGAGCTGATCAGATAGTCCAAACCATAACCAAGAGATAGTCCAAGCCAAAACGTACTCTGCTAGCTGCAACGGCAGCTCTCCTCCAAACTTGCGCACAAACTGGGCAACTGCAGTGCGCACAAGTGTTGCTCTGCAATTCTAAGAATGCCTGCCAGAATGAAGACTGGCCTCCTGTATTTATACTAATTCTGGCTAACTGCCTGGGCCAACTTCTCATTCTGGGTGTCTATTTACTTAGTATATAATATTTCTTCTGGACGACTTCTTCTCTTGTAGGCTAATAACCTAATACCAATTATCCTCTTGAGTCGACTTGTCTTCTAGGGTTATTAGCCAACTCATTGGGGGTTTCTTCTTGCTTCCCAGAATATTCTATTCTCGTCAGGTTTACACGTAGAGGTAAATACCTCCCGCAGCTACCATAATATTAACACTCCCTCCTAGCTAGGGAGGTATTACAAGTAATGGTCTTGAGCACAAACATACCATTCACCCGGTAGCATCAACAAGGTTGTATAGACTATCTCATGACTAGATCATGAGTACCATCATCACCATCAGTGTCATCAGTCTCATCATCTCTCGAAACCATACTCTATCTGAGTAATTAGACATGATGTTGGATAAGTCACTCACACCACAGAGTGACACAAGAGCCATTCTTCTAATCTGGACATATGTACTAGAAAAATAAATATCCTGAACTATTTTCCGTCTAGGAAATCTCTGTCCATTGATCATCCATCTAACTAATAATCATTTTCAACATTTCTAATAGACTTCAAGGCAATCGAAACAATATCATTCAATAGAACACAATTGTGTCTATCCATAGTAGTACACAACTAAAATCCAATGGTACACTACCACACCAAGTAGCACACGGGTACTTGATCAGTGACATATAGTCACAAACAGTGGAACGCATCCACCACAATAGTATACATCTATTGTCTAGAGACATACAATCTTCATAACAATCATCTGATATCAACCTGCACAGAAACAATGTTATGATATAAACTGAATCATTTGGGCCATTCTTCCACTCACATCTGTAAGATCTTGGAAGAGCATATGCCTTCAAAAGGTCAAACATCAATGATGAGCTATCTAAACTATTCTTCTCAAGCAAGGAAGAATAACTGTCCTGATTTCTGAGCCTGGACCATTCCCCACCCTGGGCCATTCCTCCAACACTAGACAAAGTGTAGCCTAGAGAGAATGAGTCTGCCCGAAGAAATGTCTGTCCCTGATTGCTAAACCTGGACCATTACCCACCCTGGGCCATTCCTCCGGCACTAAACAAAGTGAAACCTGGAGAGAATGAATCTGCCCTAAGGAAAGACTGTCTGGACCATTTCCTAAGGAAATGACTGTCCTGCACCAACCTCCAAAACGGACCATTCCCCATGTTAACCACAATGGGAAATCGTTGTCCGACAAGGCGGGCCAGTCTTCTTGAGTAACCCTCAAGAAGAGAGACTGCCCTAGACCATTCCCCATGTTAACCACAATGGGAAATCGTTGTCTATGGTACATCGGCAATCCATCGAACCATTTTCATTACGAAAATGGTCGTTCGATCTGGACCATTTTCCGAACTGGAAAATGCATGTCCGTCAGAAATATCAAACCTCTTTCCGAACTAGAAAGGAACTGCTCATCCTGGACCATTTTTGAACTGAAAAATGACTATCCATTAATCAATAACACATCAGTGCTCCCTCCCAACCTGGGAGTCTTCCTTTTTCAATAAGGAAGTCGTCTCCACGAGCTCCAGCTTGAGTACACAAACTCTTTCATCATGGACAGAAGCTTTACCAAAATGTATGCTTATCTACACATCAGTAGATATATGTAATGGAGAACCACTTTCTCCTTTCTGGACTTCATCTTGGATAATGTAATGCTTGATTTCAAATGTACTTCGGTCTGGAACACTGGTTTTCTCTGAAGGCTTCATATAGCTCTGATCAATAAAGTATATCATTGTTGGATTCCTCTTTGGTTCCTGCTAGCTCACAACATCGTGGCAAGGGTCAAACTGGAACATATCTATGTGGCACTTCTTCTGTCATCATGAGATCTTTGTCATGGATTGGCAATCCATCATCCTGATCTTCTGAGTAATCATTCTAATACAATATCTCTATTATAGAAAATCTTCACCACGCTTCTGTTGTGCATTAGAGGTTCTCCACCAAGTTGTCTTCTTCCATCTGCATACAAGGGTCTCTTTCTGGTATACCTCCAAGCCTTGAGGTTGCTCTTCATATGCTCTTTGTTCAATTTCTCTGGAGAACAGTCTTTGCATTCATCTGATGTAGAACCCAACCCATGGATATCGCGAATGATATATTGACTCATGTAGAGGTATGTCTGGTTTACTGGAACAAGTAATCATCATAGTCTTCTCCCTCCATCTGGGAGAACCTTTAGTTCTGGATCTTGCAATGCTTGCATTCATATACACTGTTCTTCATCACAACTTCCAGTTCCTTTGCTTGATTGCTTTTAGTGAGTTCATATCAGGCTGGTAATCTTGTGATTCTCGATACAATGACTGGTTGTTATGGCTTCTCTTTCTTTCTTGGAATCTTCATGTTCTTCCTCATGTTTTTCTTTAGCTCTTGGGTCCATGGAGTTTCTTATAGATTCCATGCCCTAAAGATTCCACTTCTTCCTTTCATCATAGG
>ML786089.1:748933-760951 GCA_009831015.1 Picea engelmannii | reverse complement strand
TATTCTTGGCAAGGATGAGGTCAATCCTTGTCTTCCACGCTCTGAAGTTAGAAGCTCCATCTAACTTGTTTTTTGACTTCATGGAGTAGGTCATGGCTTCTTTGACTTGGTCAACCCTAGATTTGACCAAAAACTCAAACTTGGCGTCTTGGCTTGCTGAGAGTACCAGGAGATGCGCTAGGATAGGGCGCACTAGTCTATCCGGAAATTAGGTCAATCCCTTCACTTAAGGTGCCTCAACGAGAGGATTAGGGTTTCTACAACTGCACCTGCTAGTAACCCTAGCGGCAGTGCTTTGGTGACTGCTCTTGCTAGAAACCCTAGCGGTAGTTCTTCAACGAGCTTAATATCCTTATGGCTATGCTCCCTTCCAGTGGTTAGACTAAATGAAGAAGGTGTGGGCCCATAACCTGTTAGAATATAATGGATGTGCTCGTTTTACCATCGACAATATCACTATTGTCACCCAACCATAGGCCGAAGCCACCCTCCGAGCACCTTAACCTTGACAGAGAATCACTCCGGAAGCAAACCCTAGGTTAGATAGCCAAACAAAGGGTAGCGCACCTTTCCCCAAGGATAGCACACCAAACAAGAGTTGATCAGATAGTCCAAACCATAACCAAGAGATAGTCCAACCCAAAACGTAATCTGCTAGTTGCAGCAGCTGCAACGGCTGCTCTCCTCCAAACTTACGCACAAATTGGGCAACTGCAGTGCGCACAAGTGTTGCTCTGCAATTCTAAGAATGCCTGCCAAAATGAAGACTGGCCTCCTGTATTTATACTAATTCTGGCTAACTGCCTGGGCCGACTTCTCATTCTGGGTGTCTATTTACTTAGTATATAATATTTCTTCTGGCCGACTTCTTCTCTTGTAGGCTAATAACCTAATACCAATTATCCTCTTGAGTCAACTTGTCTTCTAGGGTTATTAGCCAACTCATTAGGGTTTCTTCTTGCTTCCCATAATATTCTATTCTCGTCAAGTTTACACGTGGAGGTAAATACCTCCCGCAGCTACCATAATATTAACAGTTGTCTTGTTCTGGGCAGGTACACAATATTTTTTCATTTGCTTCATCCTTAAGACATTAAAGAAACCTCTGATTAGAATGATATGTGAGAGGGAAAAGGTTTCCTTGTGACTATTTGCCTTAGCCTTCTCAAACCCCTAGGTCATCGGGGGTGTCTCTCCTGTGGTAGCTTAAACATACTCCTAAATAGAAAGGGATCTCCTATTAAGGTGACAGTGATAGGTTATTCCTAGTTACGCCAATTATGTACCCACTTGCCTTGGGATTTTGGGGCAAGTACAAATTGTATGATAACATTTTGGAGCCATTCTCTGGGATCATCGAGTCAATTTTCCTCGAACGACACTTTTTCGATAAGCCTTTATTCAAAAGCCTTTACTTCACAAAGCTTACTTGGTGACTCCACTGTGGGTGATTCCCTCTTTTCTCTTTGATGATCCCTCTAAGGATTATCTAGCGACTCCACTAATGACGACTAGTAGCAGACGTTAGTATACACTCTATCTTCCTCCTATCCCTATCATCCATGTAGCTTCTCCTAAATGGTCTCTCAAAGAACTTTTTGGCCCTTTGGACCTGGCTAATATCCAAGGGGGATTACATGATCTCCCGAAAGAAGTCGACTCCTTGATACCCAAAGTCCCAGGAGAAGTAGGATCTTATGGCAACACACATTGGACTAAATTTTGTGAGGGTTATGAATTCCATCAATCTGGAGAAGAACATCCTCACACGTTTATGAGACTTTTCTTGAACTCACTCACCAGGAATGCCAGGAATTGGATTAACACACTCCCAAATGGAAGCCTCAAAACACCTGAAGATTTGGAACAATCTTTCATGAGGAGATGGGGTAAGGTAGAAAGTATGGCCTCTATTTATTCTCAATACCTCAAAATTTGCAAGCAGAGTGACAAAGATGTTAGGCAATTCAATGATAGGTTCAACACTCTCATTAGCAAACTTGAGCCCAACTTTCACCAAGAGAGCGTTATTCTCCAACACTATCTAAACTCCTTAGAAGGAAGATTACAATTTACCCTCAAGAACCGATTTCCTACAAGCCTAGAAGAAGCAAAAGATGTTGCTTGCCAGATTGAAGAGAATCTTAAGTTTAGCGACTCCATCCATCAGGTCAATTTTTTGAACAATGATGACATTTGGGCGCTGAATAAGGAAAGCATGGGAGGACTAGAGCATGACCTCCCAGAGATTCTAAAGGAAGAAAATAATACTTTCCCTAGGAAATGGAGCACAAGTTTCTCAAACATGAAAGATGCCTTAAATTTTTCAAAACAACATGAACCCTCTAAGGATCTAGGTACCTCTGAAGAAATCACTCAGTTAGAAAGGTCACTATCACAAACCCAAAAGCCTCTTTCGATGAGACTTCCTCAGACAATAAAACCTCATGCTCCAAAAGAACAAATTTGTCTGAACACTTTGAACCTACAAAATGTTGCAAGACAAGAAGATGATCCTAGGTCCTTATCATGTAAAGACTCCCATTTTGAACGTTATCACCCAAAGGCTACTCATGAGAAATCTAATTATATAGATTCCATATTTACCTTGTTTACGCCAGATCAAAACCAAGAAAATCAAGACATGAGGAAGCCTAGGATTGAATGCTTGGGCCAAACAAGTAAGGACTCAAGGGTAAAGCTTGAAGAGCCCCAGGTGTATGCTGGCGATCTACCCCAACATTGTTAAGTTTTGACCTATCATTAGGTTTCTTTTCAATTTACTAGATAACAATAGCATAGGTAGGATCATTGAGAGAAACGTAATCACAAGATACACATCATTTATCCTGGGAAACCCTCATGGGGGAGAAAACCCAGTAAAACCTTCATTAATATAGATAGACAATACAATTCCAAGACAATAAACCAAAACACTAGAGAATATCCAACACTGAGCAATGCACCTCTGTCTTCCTTCTTCTCCCAACTGCAGCTACCAAACTTGCGCACTTGATGAGCGAATGAGTGAGTGTACAAATGAGGCGTTGGCCTCCTTTATTTATACTAGCTAGCAGGCACTGGAAAGGTGTCTCTTCACTGGGCAGGGCCGACTTGTCTTCTTAGTGGCTAAAACCACTTTAATTGGACCTGGGGCCGACTTCTTAATTTACATGATATAATTAGGGTTTGACCAATCCGCAAAAGGGGATTTGGTCAATTACACTTCCTGACATGATCAATCCACAAAAGGGGGTTGATCTATTAATAATGACTCAATAATAAATAGAATACTCTTTGCAGTTACAATATTTCAAACGACATTTCCCAAAACCTACGAACGATAGGACAAACATGAGCACTTGTATGGCCTATATCTTACAAAAAGTCAAAAGGATTCGTGGAATGTTGGAAATCCATTATTTGACAAAACAAACCCGAGATGACCAGAAATTGTTCAAAGAAACTTCCATTTGAGTCAAGGGGGATCAAGGTCTATGGCTTGATGGAAGGTCTTCAAGTACACTTTGCTGACTACCCTGATCTCCCCATCATAATGGACGTTGTTGTTGTCAATATACCTGACACTTGGGGAATGATATTATCTAGGGAATGGGCTACTACTTTGGGCGGAAGTCTACAGATGGCCATGTCCTACGCAACTATCCTCGTCAGGGACCAAGATAGAATCACCTTCAACAACAAGCCAAAGAGAATGGAACACATCGAAAGGTATAATCATGGACATAGTGACTACAACTCTATAGATCCATGCTTATTTCAAGATTGGACCACTCTTCCCTTGGTAGAAGAAGACTATTAATGAGATAACATGCACCAAGGGAAAGGGTGACCAGAATCTTTCTAGCAATCACAAGAACAGCATTACACAAGGTAGTGACAAGACGTTACATTTGCACGAAACATAAATAATGGATAGTGCTTTGATAGGACCCCACCCCATCGTTCTGGAGCAAGAAAGAGATACAAGTTGGGGTGATTATGCTGACAATGCCTTTGACCTTTCTGAAGACTCGAATGACTATTTTTCTACACAACAAGATGACAATTTGATAAGATTTAAACGAAAGGAGTTGGCTTTGTCAAATGGAAAGGGGATGATGAACATTCGTTAACTGAGCCAAACCAAGAAGATATACTAATTACAGAACCCCACCCCCCTCCCTCGACACAATACACCGGAGTACACGAAGCAGTTGATTCTGATTGTGGGAAGAAGGGGATAAAGGCCCAGAGGGTAAAAGTAGTTGGCAAAAGTTAAAAGTCAAGATGAAACCTTGAGATGCTTCGCCCAGGGATTCCCAAGAAAGCAATAAAAGGCTTCTCAACAAGAAAAGGGACCCATAAAATAAAATAAAACTCGAGACCTAGTTGGTGGATGCGAGGTCTCATCATGAGTCGGCCTATTAGGTCCATGGGCATGTAACGGTATGACACTACTATTCATCTACTCACCAAGCCAGGGTAGTGGCTCTTGGTGGCATAGCCAAGAGAAAGGGAGTCTCATCACGATCAAGCCTTCTCATCTTCGTGAAATGCTTGTGGGTAACGCTGTCACCACTGGTCACCACATCATGGCAATGTCCTCCAGCTATTCTCTTGAAAGAAAAAGCAATAAGACAAAGAGTAAAAAGGCATTGAATGGGCTAGGAAACAATGGCATCCATGACAAGGTGCAACTCACCCTCTACGGAGGCACCCATAGGTAAGACCTACATTTCCCTGTCATCACTGCACCCCTTGTCCAAACATTCCCTGCACCATCTCATACATTTACATGACTTAGATTAGTCTTCACCTGGGAAACACCCCACACTTAAGGAGGATTAGCCCAATAGGACATCCTGAGACCCTCTCCAACCCTGGCTTGTTAAATAGCATAACGTCTTTGAGCATTTGTCTGAGTAAAGGAGGGTTTGATGCACATGTTTGGGTAACTTGATTATTAGATGTGATTGGCATTGCTATGATCCCTGTGACTTATGAGCCCATGGAGGGCGTATTTGTCGTTGTTGCAGGACCATGCCCGACAGACAGGTACATATGGGGAGATGATTAGTTCGAACCTCCATGGGGCTAAAATCCCACCAGATGGATGTTGTGACCCCAGCCAGGGGCAGAGGGATACCAGAGGCTTGCACTAGAGAAAAAGGAGGGCGTTCCACCAGAGGCGCTTTGGCAGGCCTAGACCTAGGGGTTTCTTTCCCTCCCACCATGACGTTGGCCCTTGAAGGCCCCTGGCGTCAACATATGGAACCTTGACGTCAACCAATTAAGGTTTTGGCATTAGGACGGCTTGGTTGGCATGTATGGCATCTTCTGAGGCATTTTGAGGACTAACGTTTCACTTTTGAGGCTTAGCATTCCAAGAAGGGGACTAACGTCACCCTAGGAGGGGCATGACATCATCCCTAAAAGATAAAATTAGGGTTTTTATTGTTAATTTTATGTAAAACTGGATTTTTGATGTAAACTAGCCATGTCAGCCTTTTTTGACCTAAATTGTAATTAAAGGTCATGATTATTGTATAAATAAAGGAAAAATCTCTTATATTTTTCATCATCTTTCACTCACACAAGTGTGAGGTCTGAAATTCGGCCCTCTTTAAGGATTATTGGTTGAAACTAGTGAAGCGCAGTTTTTGAAGGAGGCTTATTGGCTATTTTCTTCTGGAGGATCTTCAACTAGGGTGATTTGCTAGATTATTCTTGGTGAAGTAAGTAGAAATTATGCATTTCTTTATTGTGAATGAATGCTATGGTTATTTTTTATTTGCTTCATGTCTAAGATTATGAAATTGCTAGCTTGAAACCCTAGGGGAATGACATGTGTTATCATCTTTTTCCCTATAATCCTCCATATGTTAAAATCTCTTGAAAGGCACCCCTTCTGGTCTCGGAACAATATCCCATACATCATTCTTCAAGATAGACCGATATTCTTCTGTCATGGCAACTTGCCATACCTGTTCACATGTCGCTTCTCCATGACAAAAAGGCTCAGAATCAATGATGTGGCTCATGTTTGAAAGGTAGCTCGAAAATCTCTTTGGTCTCTTGCTCTCTCGGGATGTGTCTTGAGGGGTTGTATGTCCCTCTGCCTCCTGCAGAGTTTTTAAAGCCTTTATGCCCTAGTATCAGCAACTGGATCAGTTGAAACAACTGGATCAACTGGAATAATGTATGTCTCCCTCTGAACTGCTGAAGGGGGAGAAGGTATTGTCTAAATGTCAATCTCCATCTGAGATTCTCTAGATCTTTGAAAGGCTATCTCTTCTTCAAAGACAACATCTCTGCTTATCTCAATCTGTCTCTGACCAGGGATGTAGATCCGATATGCCTTTGAAGATTCAATGTATCCCGCAAATGTGCCCTTTCTCCCTGAAGGGTCTAGCTTGGATCTCCTCTTTGGGTACATGAAAATACACTGAGCACCCAAATATCTTGAAGTGCTCAATCTCAGGCTTCACTCCAGTGAAGGCTTCTTCGAGAGTTATGTTCTTCAAAAACTAGTGAGGACTCTTGTTCTGAACATATACTGTTGTCATGCATGCTTCTGCCCACAGAATCATAGTTCGCAGCCCGAAACCTAAAGGCAAATTGTCCTTGCTACAAAGATCCCATGAGCAGCAAAGCTTCCTTCTTCGCTTTGTCTTCAACAAGTATTCAAAAAAATGTGTCTTTGTCAAGCGCTGTCTTTGTCAAGCGCTAAGGAGTTCTATTAATAATAATTATCTCTCCATAACTCGCTATGGAACTCGTCTTCATCACTTGACTTAACTAAGATAACTCGTCTTAGTAACTCAACTTACCAACTCGACTTTACATGCAAACTTTGTAACTTTAACTTAACAACTTAGCTTTACAATAGGTTTTGCATGACTCGAACTTGACAACTCAACTTTGCAACTCGTCTTGATTTGCAACTCAACTTTGGATCACACAACTTGACAACTCGACTTTGATTTGCAACTGAGTTTGCATGACTCAACTTTATGACTTGACTTGACAACTCGACTCTTTGACAACTCGTCTTTGCTACAAGCTCGACTCTTTGACAACTCGTCTTTGCTACAGGCTCGACTCTTCTTCTTTCTTCCAACAATCACAAGTCTTTCATGGCAGCCATGGTCTCACATGCTATCATACTAGCTCATCACATATACATCATTTGCATCTCACTTATAAGAAAGATCAGTTGTCTCAAGATGTGACCATCTGGTTCTCCACTCATGGTCAATTGCTTGGCCTAGAAGAACTCACACACCACTTTTGCCTACACAAGGCAATACCTCAACACATGAGGTCACTCAGTCTTGTCACAAATAAGACTAATCAGCAGTATACTCTTGTCTTGGCTTTTGCTTATACAAAGCTCACAAGACTTTTTGCCTTGTCTCGAATAAGGCTCTTCTCCAATTCTCAAATCAGCCTACACAAGGTAGTCTTGGAGAATGACTCACTCTGCTACAAACTTTAACATGGCCTTGTGCCCTGAAGATTCTAGTGTTAACTCTGGGTACCATCCTCGAAATGAGGGGAAGTACTCAAGGGTTTTCCTCGGGCAGTGTAACTTGGAAAAGAAAAATGTACATTACAATTGCTTCCTCGTCGATATGATTTTTACATGCATATCGACTTTTTCTTCTTCATAAATTTTTGCTCTATGGAAAATTCTCTTTGCATTGGCTCTTTTCACCCATCGAAAAATCTATGCTTGTTGATCATTCTTTAGTTAGAATTCTCCTTGTCAAATTTCCATCAGTGCGAAATCCCTCTCCCATTGATTTCCTTTTAATTGAAAATCTTTCCAACGTTAGTGTTTTTCCAACAAGCTTTTATACCTTTTCCTTCTCTCTACTTTGGCATCTAGAACTTGCATTCTTCTTGTTCAACAATGTCAACTTCGAATTGATTCTTTGATTTAGTTGAGTGTTGTTCTCTTTATGAAGTTGCAGATGATCTATCTTTCAGTTTCTTTGGTTAGTCAACCTTTGATCTTGTTGTCAATCAAATATAGAAGGGATCACATGGAACACTTAGGGAATGTGCCAATGTCGCCTAACACAATCCCTCTCACTCCGGGCTAGTGCTTGAGAGCCTTAGGGGGCACTCCCTATTGATCTCAAGTTGAAATATTTAACTTTTTTCCTGCCAAAACACTTCAAATGTGTGAACAATTGTTTGTTGTAATCTTTATATCAGATCGGCCTCTTGCTACAAAGTACTTTAGGACAGCAAGTAAAATTCAGATATACACTTAATTATGTCATATCAGCTCAATTTCAGTATAACTCTGCACTAATTCACTTGAAACCTGCACTTAACAATTGCAGAGCTGCAAGTATAAAACTCAAAAATCAGCCAATTAAATGATTATTTTTAATGTTTTGACCGGTGTCTTGAATCCAATGGGTGTGGGTTTCAACGAAGAGAAGAAAATTGATTGGCTGGGCAATATACTTGAGGCTATTAGAGATATAAGGCTTACTATGTAAAAAAGTCACTTTATGACCTTAGAATATGCTAATGTTCAGTTTTTGTGTAAAGCAATCTATCCCACATTCATAAGTGGAAATGATTTGCTTAATGAACATTGATATATAAGGAGGTAAACTCCTTTGTAATAGATGCACCAGTTATTCATTGATAATATCATATGATGTTATTGTAAGTATCTTTCTTTGAGCTTAGTTATGTGACTCAGCCCTATCTAGGGTTTCCTCATTTAGTGATCTAGATCATTTTGTAATATGGTATCAGAGCAGGAAGTTGTATCGAGAGTCTCGGGCCTTTGAAAGACAAGGTTTCCACCCTTGCGAATTCAATAGTCTAAGAGCCAAAAAGTGCCACAATTCGAGGGTGTTTAGAAACGAGTTCAGTCAGATACGAGTTTTGTTTTTTCTAGTCGTGATTTAATGTTGGATCCTTATTAATTT
This sequence comes from Picea engelmannii, assembly GCA_009831015.1. NCBI lineage: Eukaryota > Viridiplantae > Streptophyta > Pinopsida > Pinales > Pinaceae > Picea > Picea engelmannii. The sequence goes on along the minus strand of ML786089.1, from coordinate 751,991 downwards.
TCTCAACAAAGGCAGCAAGGGTTTTATTGCAGTTCTACGGCCGATCTCTCTTAGATTTGCAGTATCTACAGCTCTGGTTTGTGTAACCTTTCTTTGCATCCATCGGTAATTATTTTTTAGCATTGAAAAAGATCAGATATGATCAGTCATGGAGATGTCGTTAGAGAAGTACTCGGGTTTCAATTTCCATACGTGGAAAGTGAACATCCAGATGCAATTAATGAATAAAAACCTTTGGGGAACTGACAAAGGAACCGAGGCAGCACCTGCAGATCCGAACAAGTTGATAGAATGGCAGAGCAGAGATGATAAGGAAAAAACCATTACTGGACTTGCCCTCTTAGATTCAGAGCTACATCACATAGATCTGGACAAATCATCCAAAGATATCTAGGAAAATCTCAACGTTATTTGGGACAAAAGCAATGAATGCGAAATTTTCCCTAAAATTATAGTTATTCAGCATTAAGATGCCAGTTGAAGCCAACATGTCAAGTCACATCAACAATTTAAGATCTATTATTAGACAACTTGCAGAAGTCAAGGCAGTAGTTGATTAGGAGGATGCAAAGGCTATTCTCCTGAATAGTTTGCCGCCTAAATACAGTAGTGCTATCTTTACCCTGAGTCAACTACCTTCACAAAGTCTGGATGAAATGATTGCAACATCACTGAAAATTTCTGAGGTACTAAAAACTGTCCAACAGGTCTGTCATATGACCTCTTGTTGCGCTCTAAGTTCAAGGATCCAAACTGTTCTTGTTGTTGTTTTAGGACAGCAAACAGTTCTGATTTTTCTACCCCTCAAATCTGTCTTTAGACTGATGACTGCATGATATTTTAAGAGTTCTCTTGCAAGTGTTTGATTGTTAGTTTAGGCTGAACAATTATAGCACATGCATAACCTTAAAACATGTAATACCCTCTTAGATCTTTAACTACTTTACAGCTGATAATAACTAAGCACACATGACAAATGAACTCATGGGTTTTTGGTCAACATGAACCTGGATAAAACCCCCCCGGGGAAAACCAGTTCGGAGATAGATGTATGTGTAGAGATCTCAAAGAAAACTGTTACAAAGAGAAAATATAACAATGGAACCTGATACAATAGCAATTCTTCTCAGGTTGCTTTGGAGTTCTTGAATAATGGCACCTCTTTTTGACTTGTGCGCCCTTTCCTCTTTGTGCCTACTAGAAGATGTTTGAACCTGTTATCGCACAGTTGGTAGCTAGGAGCAAAGGCTATAAAGTAGAAGGCCAAACTGGCGTAACAGGGACCTACCCCACCCAATGTCACCACAATGGGGAGGTCCTTTCTGTTTAGGGAGGCTAGGCCCAAGGGAGACGTCCCTGGCAATCTGGGGTTTGAAAGGGAAAGTCTCAAAGGGTTAAGGCTATTTTCCTCTTTTCACAGATTACCGCCCAAAGAGATAGTCAAATAAAGAATAACCATAAAGAAGGTACCTGCTTGCGAGACAAGACAACAATAAAACTAGTACGTGCAATAATGGTTAATACTTCATAAATCAGTGACTATCTAAATTCAATATATGAGCAAATACAGCAGTAAATATGGATGAAGTCAATGTTTGCAATAATAACAATGGCAATATGATCTTACTTGTCAATAAATACTGGAACAATATAGCATCCGATGAATATAATCACTCCTTGAATCAAATCAATGCATTAACTATCATTCAGTTGCTCACATACAATGGATTGCTGCGTCAAGATGATATATCCTAGGGATGACGTCAGCTTTTTAGGGTTAGTTGTTAGTTAGGGTTTCAAGAATATAAAGTTTATAAAGTTTCAAAAGTTTGTTTAGTCACTATCACTTCAACGCTAGAGTCTAAGGATCAGTGCCTAAAGGGTTAATGGGGTCAACAAGTGATAGACGCAAGAGTTGAAGGGTAAAAGTTTTCTAAGGACTAGAAGGTAGGTTTTCAAGGTGCAACTAAAGCAAGGCCTTAAAATGGAAACCCTAAGAGAGAGAGAGTCACTTGGTGTTGCAAAGGCAAGGCCTCGTGCTTTCTCCTCTTTCCCGGCAAACGGCTAGCACAATAAGGAAATTTTGACCAAGACAAGAGGTTTTGATGAGGGAGACGTTGTAAAAAACAAGGTCTATCAACAAACCCTAGACTGGTACGGCCCTAGTGTAGTAAGCCTAGGCTAAGCACGTCTCACTCTTCTTGGCTTCAAAAAAGGTACGGCTAGCATGAAGAATGAAGAAAACAAGTGTAGCTAAGGCTAGGCTCTATTTTCTTATTCAATGGTTTAAGGTTTCTTTGTCAGGGGACATGAGACAACAACCTACTTGTGTGGTTGTCCCCTATGGTTTTGAGTCGGCAATATATAAGTAAAATGCAAGAGATTTAAACTACAACCATTCAAAGAGAAGTTTTGCAGAAAAAACACTTACAATTCATGAAGAAATATCCAAGCAAACCCTAGTTGTAACACCTTCCTTTCAAAGAAACACCATAAATGCCAAGAAAACTCCTCCTTCAAAAATTGCACCTCACTATTTCAGCCCAAAACCCTAATAGGGCGCTAAAAATCAGATCTCACAAGAGAGTGAGTTTCGTTATGTTCAAAATGAGGGAAAACATCCTCAATTTATATCATCCAATGACCTTTAATTTAAAAATTAGGTCATTAAAACAGTGGACAAGGCTGACTACTAAAATCATATTGTTTTTACATTTAACTGCAAAATAAAAGCCCTAAATGAGCAGTAAGCAGGACGTCTAGCCCCTTTGAGGGAGACGTTGGCCCTTTTTAGGGCAAATCTCAGCACTAGAAGACAAATGTTGGCCCTCTCTGGGCCTCCAAACTCTGCCACACGTGCCAAACTGCCCTGTAAAGATGCCAAGCGCTGGAGGTGACGTCTAGGATCTCTGGATGACGTCCTGGGTCAACAGAGGGACACGTTCCACCTGCAGTGGGTCAACCCCCTAGGGTTGGGCTCAACCAAGGCGTCCTGGATGAAAATGTCCTTCTTCTTCTCTCGTGCAAAGGCTCGACCAATCACTGTCCTGTCTCTGCC
>ML786089.1:732707-748351 GCA_009831015.1 Picea engelmannii | reverse complement strand
TCAGAAATGTAAGGAACCTGATGCATATATCTAAAAGTTATAATGATCAAACATGACACATACCATGATACCTGGACCAATTACCTCATGGAGCAAGAGTCTTCTCCGATGCAAGTCCAAGCCGATGGTGATGGATGTTGTTGCTGCTGACAAGACAGGTCTGATGAAGAAGAAGAAGGATGGGCCCTCCAGGGCCATGCTCAGGTCAATCATGCTCTCGGTACTCCATGTCTAGGACCTGTGGGCCTCGAGACATGATCTCCTAGTTATCCCTAGAAATCGGGGATAACAGTACCCTTGAATGTTCCTTTGCTTGATGGATGGATCCTTGCGCCCTCTCTCACAAATGAAGCACCTCTCCAAGATCCAACCCTCACCACAAGCAAATCTCTACTCTTCAAGTGTGCCCCAACAAGTGCGCCCTCAACAAATGCGCCCCACTCATGCTAGTTGCGCCCCTCACCAAATAGGTGCACCCTCCACTAGCTCACGCTCCAACCAAGAAGAAAACCCAAGCTAGATGCGCCCTAGCCTCTCACCAAGACACCTCCTCAAGCTATGCCCTCTCAACAATGGCTTCCCTCTCTCAATGGTGCGCCTCCCTTCTCCTCTCCTTCACTCTACAACACAAGTGAACAATGAGCCTCTCTTTTACCCTATGTGCCCCCTTTAGCCTTCCAAGGCCAAACCTAAAAGATCAATGGCTAAGATTAACTCCGGCCATGTCTAATCAAAGGGTGAGATCTCATCTCAAGAATCTCACTTAGAAACCCACTTTGCTCAAGTTTCCATAGTTTGTTTTATGTCTATTAATTCACCCACTTTAGTTTGTTTTATGTCTATTAATTCACCCACTTTCTGAATTAATTGTCACTTTATGACTTAAATGACAAATTTCACTTTATGACTTAAGTGACTAAGTCAAACTGAAATTAGATCATAAAGTAAAGCTACAAGGGTCAAACATTTCCCTCTTGTGTTTAGAGACTCACAAACACAATGGGACCACTTCCCAAGGTACACAAAACTCAACACTCCCTCTTACCGAGGAAAGTGTTTCTCACCAAGCCCATCTTGTCTCTGAAATAGACATGCTTCCCCCTTGGCAAGACCTTGGTGAGAATGTCTGCCACCTGCTCATCAGTCGAAATATAATGAAGCTGAACTGCCCCACGCTAAACCTAATCTTTGATGAAATGATACATGATCTCAATGTGCTTTGACCAGTCATGAAACACTGTATTCTCAGAGAGTTTGATACAACTCTGATTATCACAGTGAATGATTGTCGGAGACAACTCCTAACCAAATAAACCAACCAACAACTTACGAAACCAAATGGCCTCGCAACTGGCCTGACTGGCTACCATGTACTCTGCCTAGGCAAAAATCAAAGCTACTAACTTTTGTTTCCGGCTGAACCAGGAAACAACTCCTGACCCCAACCCAAAACAGCACCCTAAGGTGCTCCTCTTGTCAATCGCACATCCTGCCCAGTCTGAGTTTGTGTAGCCAACCAAACTCACCCCAACTCCTGTGACATAGTCCAGACCAAAATCCACTAAGCCTGCAATATACCTCAGAACATGCTTTGCCCCAATCCAATGAACACTCCTAGGCTCCACCATGTACTGTTGAGAGTGTTCACGACAAAACAAATATCTGATCTAGTGTTGACCAGATACATCAACGACCCGATCAACTACATGTATCTCGTAGAATCCACCAACCCGGAATCTGAAGCACTAAGCTTCTACAAGTTGATGACCATAGGTGTAGACATGGGTCTGCAGTCCTCCATATGAAATCTACTCAAGATGTTTGTTGCATACTTCCCTTGCCCCAGAACGATATGACCCTCCTCTTGCCAAACCTCCATGCCCAAGAAAAAGTGCATCAACCCGATGTCCATTATCTCAAACTCTGATGCAAGGCTCAACTTGCACTCGGCTATGAGATGCGTCGCTCCCGTGATGAATAAACCATCCACATACAGTATGAGGATGAGCATATCCTCACCTCGAATGATAAAGTAGAGGTTGTTGATATTATGGTAGCTGCGGGAGGTATTAACCTCCACGTGCAACCCTGACAAGAATAGAATATTCTGGGAAGCAAGAAGAAACCCTAAAGCATTGGACATAACCCTAGAAGACAAGTCGACTAAAGGAAATATTTAATATTGAGATTTTAGCCTCCAGAATGAGAAGTCAGCCCAGACAATTAAGGAGGGGCAGTCTAAATAGAGGATGCCAGAGCTCATTTGGACACACACAACTCGCAACTCCAGAAATTTAGTTGTGCGCAAGTCTGGAGAGTAGCTGCAGCTGCAACTACTGCAACTTGTATTTTCGGTTTCAGTCTTGGACTCTCTCTTGGTTATGGTTTGGACTTTCTGTTTGGTATGCTAACTCCGGAGAGTGATACGCTAACTTGATTGGCTATTAGGCCAAGGGTTTGCTTCCAGAATTATTCTCTGTCAAGGTTAAGGTGCTCGGGGTGGCTTCGGCGTATAGTTGGGTGACAATATTGCTATATTGTTTATGGTTAAACGAGCACACCTATTATTTCTAACAGGTTATGGGCCCACACTATCTTCGGGCAGTCTAACCGCTGGAAGATAGATTGGGAGGATTTGCTCAGTTAGGGTTTTTGTTGCAGCAACGAAACCCTAACCCTCTTGTTGAGCCACCTTAAGTGAAGAGATTGACCTAATTTCTGGATAGCCTAGTGCGCCTTAACCTCCTGGTACTCTCAGCAAGCAAAGGCGTCAAGTTTGAGTTTTTGGTCAAAGTCAACGATTGACCAAGTCAAAGTCAAAGATTGACCAAGTCAAAGTCAAAGGTTGACCAAGTCAAAGCAGTCATGACTTACTCTGAAGTTAGAAAACAAGTTAGAAGGGGCTTCTAACTTCAGAGCATGGAAGACAAGGATTGACCTCATCCTTGCCAAGAATAAAGTGTTGTATATCGTGAAAGGGAAGATCGTGGAACCATAGTTTGAAGAAGGAAAAGAGAAGGAACCTCAGAACGTTGTAATTATGGAGAAGTTCAAGGACAGTGACATCAATGCCATGAGTATCATAGTGGACTCTGTAAAAGACCACTTCATACCCTACATCTCTCATCTTGACTCATCTAAGAAGATGTACGATGCCCTAACTAACCTCTTCTCAGTCAGAAACATTGGACAAGTAATGAGTCTGAAGAATGAGCTCGGTGACATGAAAATGAATGATGATGACAACATAACATCATACCTTGTGAGAATCTCTCAATTAAGAGATCAACTACAAGCTATTGAAGAAATCATTTCATAGAAGGAACTGGTAAATATAGTACTCAATGGTCTTCCCAAGACATGGGATGCATTTGCCGCAAGCATGAACACAAGAAAGGAGTATCCCACATTTGAAGAACTTTGGACTTGTTGTGCACAAGAAGAATCAAGGATTAACGCAAAAGAAAAATCCCAAAAGAAATACGATGATCAAGCTTTCATAGCAAAGTTCAAGAATTTCATAAATAAGAAGAAGATTGGCTCAAGGAAGAAACCAAATCAAGAAAAGGATATGTCAAAGATACAACACTTCAACTGTCGAAAATAAGGTCACAACAGGGACCACTAACTTGAGTTAAAGAAAAGGAAGGAAACAGACGAAGCAACAGTTGTTGAAGAAAGGGGACTCTCAAAGAAAGTCAAGCAGCATAAAACAGAGTTCTTCTTCTAAGTCAAGGTAACAATATTCTTCAAAGCTCTTGTATATACCATGCTTACATAGTTCCTGTACATATCATGTATATCTATTTCTTAGAAGAAAATATGTTCAAGGGAAACAATACCTATGGAAGAATAAAAGGATAAGGATTGCTATCATGATGACTACAAGTCAAGCAATACACATGAAAAGATGAAGTATGTTGACAATCTTTGGTAACAATTCTTGTGGAAGCTATTATATAAGTAACAACTGCCAGATAAGCCGAAATCAAAATCAAACCTGAAGAGATCGAGAAGAAGTCAGCAACCAAGAGGAAATTAGAAAAAAACTTGTGACACCTTGCAGAAGGCAATAAGAATGCAGACGGAAGCATGGACTATCTTAGATGGAGGGAGATGATTACAGAATTCCAAAAGAAGAGCATGCATTCATGCATGAATGCAAGGATTAGGAGGGAGCTAATCCTAAATAATATGATCCATTGAGGATTATGAAGTATCTATCCATGTTCCCATTGAAAGTAGCAACCATGAAAAGCAGCACGTGTTCAATTTGACTCTAGATGAAAGGAAGAAGTTGGAATCTTCAGGGCATGAAATCTATAGAAGACCCATGGACCCAAGAGCTAAAGAGAGACATGAGGAAGAACATGAAGATTCCAAGAAAGAAAGAAAAGCCAAAACAACCAGTTATTATATCGAGAATTACAAGACTAACAACTTGGTTTGAACTCACTAAGAAGCAATCAAGCAGAAGAAATGGAAGTTACGATAAAGAACAATGTGAAAAAGACTTGTGAATGGAAGCATTGCAATATTCAAAGGTTCTTCCAGAAGGAGGGAGAAGACTATGACAACAGTTTGTTCCAGATATATCTCTTGTAGAATCCATGGATTGGAATTTACATGTAAAAGATTATTCTTCCCAATAAATCAAGTGAGAAAGAAGCTTATACCAGAAAGAGACCCATGTATGCCGATATAAGAAGACCTTGTGTGGATTCAACCAACTTGATGCAGAGTATCTCATATACAACAGAAGCGTGGTGAAAACTTTCTATGATAGAGATAGTGTATCAGAATAGTTACTCAGAAGTCTAGGATGATGGATTGCTAATCCATGGCAAACTCTCATGATGACAGAAGAAGTGCTACTTGGATATGTTTCAGTTTGAGCCTTGCCACGATGTCATGAGCTAGCAAGAAACAGAAGTGTTGAATTCGACCATGATATATTGTAATGATCAGAGCTATATGAAGCCTTCAGAGAAAACTAGTGTTCCATGACAGACAAAAGTACATTGAGATCAAGCATTACATTCTCCGTGATGAAGTCCAGAAAAGTGAAGTGGTTCTCCAATATATCTCCATAGATGAGCAGATAGCAGATATTTTGGTAAAGCCTTTGTCCAAGATGAAAAAGTTTGCGTACTTAAGAAGCAAGTTGGGGCTTGTGGAGACGACTTCCTTATTGAAAAAAGAAGAGATTACTCCCAGGTTGGGAGGGAGCACTGATGTGTTATTGATTTATCGACAGTCATTTTTCAGTTCAAAAAATGGTCCAGTATGAGCAGTTCCTTCCCAGTTCAGAAAGTGGTTTGAGATTTCAGACGGACAGGCATTTTCCAATTCGGAAAATGGTCCAGATTGAATAGTCATTTTCGTAATGAAAATGGTTCGATAGATTGTTGATGTACCATAGAGAGCAATTCCCCTTGTGGCCAGTGTGGGGAAATGGTCTAGGACAGTCATTCTTCTTGGCAATCACTCTAAGTAGTGGTTAAGTAGAATGGTCTGCCTCGTTGGGTAGTCATTCTTTCGAAGATCACAGTTGTGAGCAGTTTCGAAGAATGGTCCGTTTTGGAGGTCGGTGCAAGACAGTTATTTCCATTAGGAAATGGTCCGGACAGTCATTCCCTAGGGCAGACTCATTCTATCCAGGTTGCACTATGATTAGTGTCGGAGGAATGGCAAAATTAGGTGAATGGTCCAAGTTCATCAATCATGTACAGGCATTCCCTAGGGCAGACTCATTCTCTCCAAGTTGCACTATGACTAGTGTCGAAGGAATGGCCCAGTTAAGTGAATGGTCCAGGCTCAGAAATCAAGGACAATTATTCTTCTATGCTTGAGAAGAATAGTCCAAATAGCCCATGGCTAATGTTTTACATTCTGAGGGTAGATGCTCTTCCAAATCTCACGGATGGGAGTGGAAGAATGGCCCAGACGACTCAGTTTATATCATGATATTGTTTTATGCAGGATGATATCAAATGATATGATTGCTATGGAGATTGTATGTCTCTGGACAATAGATGTATGCTATTGTGGTGGATTTGTTCCACTGGTTGTGACTATGTGTCGCCGATTAAGTAGTCGCGTGCTACTTGAAGTGGTTCTGTACCACTAGATAGTAGTTTTGTACTACTATGGATAGACACAGTTGTGTTCTATTGAATGATATTGTTCTAATTGCCATGTAGACTATCAGTAGTGTTGAAAATGATTATCAGCTAGATGGATAGTCAGTGTGTTGATGGACAGACATTCTCCACACGGAAAATGGTCCAGGACATTTATTCTTCTAGGATGTACGTCTGGACTAGAAGAATAGTCCTTGTAGCCCATGGCTTCGCTTCCAACATCTGTTGGAATAGTTATTCTTCTCGGACATATGTCTGAATTAGAAGAATGGTTCTTGTATCACTCTGTGGGGTGAGTGACTTATTCAACATCATGCTTGATTACTAAGATGGAGTATGGCTTTGAGAGATGATACAGTTGCTGCTATCAGATGATACTGATAGTGATGATGGTGCTCGTGATCTAATCATGAGATAGCCTGTATGGCTATGTTGATGCTACCAGTTGAATGGTATGTTTGTGCTCAAGACCATTGCCTTCAATACCTCCCTAGCTAGGAGGGAGTGTTGATATTATGGTAGCTGCGGGAGCTATTAACCTCCACGTGTAACCCTGACAAGAATAGAATATTTCGAGAAGCAAGAAGAAACCCTAAAGCATTGGACATAACCTTAAAAGACAAGTTGGCTAAAAGAAATATTTAATATTGAGTTTTTAGCCTCCAGAATGAGAAGTCTGCCCAGACAGCTAAGGAGAAGCATTATAAATACAGGATGCCAGAGCTCATTTGGACACACACAGCTCGCAACTGCAGAGATTTAGTTGTGCGCAAGTCTAGAGAGTAGCGACAGCTGCAGCTACTGCGACTTGAATTTTCGGTTTCAATCTTGGACTCTCTCTTGGTTATGGTTTGGACTTTCTGCTTGGTATGCTAACTCCGGAGAGTGATATGCTACCTTGATTGGCTATTAGGCCTAGGGTTTTCTTCTAGAATTATTCTCTGTCAAGGTTAAGGTGCTCGGGGGTGGCTTCGGCCTATGGTTGGGTGACAATATTGCTATATTGTTTATGGTTGAATGAGCACACCTATTATTTCTAACAGAGGTTAGGATCTACCTCACTCTTCTCAAACCCCATCTAAAGCAAATAAGTGTCTATCCGTGAATACCAAGCTCTTGGAGCTTGCTTCAGACCATAAAGTGCCTTTCTCAAAAGGCACACGTGAGAATCTCTCTCCAACACCTCAAACCCCTGCAGTTGCTCTATGTACAACTCCTCCTCAATAAATCCATTCAGAAAAGTGGTCTTTACATCCATCTGATGTATCCTCCAACCCATCTCTATTGTTATGGCAATAATGCTCCGAATAGAAGTGTATCTCGCAACTGGTGCGAACGTCTCATCATTGTCAACTCCCTCTATATGAGAAAATTCTCTTGCCACAAACGGGGCCTTGTGTTTCTCTATACATCCATCTGCAGCATACTTGGTTTTGTACAAACATCTGGAAGTCACAACTGACTTCCCTCAAGCCTCAACACCACCTCCCATACATCATTGTGCATGATGGAGTCATACTCCTCCAGCATGGCCTCTCGCCAAACATGTTGGTCAACTACCTGCGCAAAAGTCATGGGCTTTGCATCTGTGATGCTCGTCACCATAGCCAAGTAGGACCCAAGCCTCTCTGGTGCTTTGCTCTCTCTAAACAACCTCTTGGGCTCTCCAACATTCTCCTTGGCTTCCTTCAAGGTCTCCTGAAACGATCTCGATTTCCTCTTCCCTGAAGTAACCAAAGGAGAAGTGATATCTCCACGCCCAAGAGTCTCATCCTCAAATCTCATCCTAACACTTAGAGATCCTAGAGCCTCTGCACCCTCTGCCTGAATACTCTGCAACTGTGATCCTGAAGCCGTACAAGGTGACTCAATCACTCCTGAAACTGGTGTACTCAACACCCGAGGTTGTGTCCCCTCTGATGCATCACTCTGAATCTGCAAGACCTCAACTCTATCTCTCGACTCAAGAAACCTCCTGAAAGCTCTACCCTCCTGAAATCTAACATCTCTGCTCATCACCACTTTCCTTTGTGATGGAATGTAGATTTGGTAGGCCTTCGAGACCTCTGAGTATCAAACTAAGATCCCCTTCTGGGTTGTGGCATTTAGCTTTGTCCTCTTCTCAGAAGGGACATGAGAGTATGTCAAGCATCGAAAAATGCAAATATGCTCAACATCGGGCCTCCTCCTAATGAAGGCCTCCTCGGGAGTCTTCCTCCCCAAAACTTTATGGGGGCTCTTGTTCTGCAAATATACTGCAGCAGCACTAGCCTTAGCCCATAAGTATAAAGGGAGTGCCTGATCATGCAGCATCGATCTCGTTGCACCTATAATGGCCATGTTCTTCTTCTCTGCAACCCCGTTCTGATGGGGGTTGTAAGGAACAGTCAACTGCCTTTTCATCCTTGCCTGGGAACAGAAGTCTACAAACTCTGTGGAGGTATACTCGCCTCCATTGTCTGACCGTAAGACCTTGATCATCTTTCATGTCTGGTTCTCCACAAGAGCTTTGAACTCTTGAAACCTCGTGAAGACCTCACTCTTGGCCTTCAGGAAATAGATCCAGGTCTTCCTAGAGTGGCCATCTATGAAAGTGAGATAATACTCACACCCACTCAAGGACACTCGTGACATAGGCCCACACACATTTGTGTGTATCAAATCTAGTATCCCAGCTAATCTGCTATCACTGTCGGGAAAAACAGTCTTGGTAAACTTACCAAGTGCACACCCTCTACACACATCCTGATGCTCTATGTTGAACTATGGCACTCCTGTCACAATCTCTCTCAACACTCCAAGAGCTCCATGATGTAGATGAGCCATCCTCCGATGCCATAGCTCACGCAACTGACTGTTGTTGTCGCTACTCGCTGCCAAGGCATGCAATGGCTGAAAAAGAAATCTATATAGTTTTCCATCCCCCAATCCAATCACCTTCCCAGAGGTGACACTGGACCCCTTAGGGTGTATGAGGACCTCTGTCCCTCTGAAGGACACCTCAAGACCCATGTCCTGTAGGGTGGAAACTAAGATAAGATTCTTCTTCAGCCTAGGGACAAACAACACATCCTTGAACGATATGGGTGGCATAGTATCCCTTTGATATGTCACTGTGCCATGCCCAGCAACCCTGATAATGGTGTCATCTCCAAGTGCAATCTCCATCTTGATCTCAAGATCTCTAAGATCAGTGAAGTGCTCTCTCACACCCATCATATGGCTCGAAGCTTCACTATCTATATGCCAAATGTTGGATGGTGTCTCAACTGACGCACAACAAACAATGAAGGCACACTCCCTCTCAAACTGAGCAGTGAACTCCTCCTCATTTGTTGTAGTTGTTGTACCACCCGGCCTCTTTTTCTACTTGTTGGGACATTGTCTAGCATAGTGTCCCATCCTCTTCCAAGCAAAGCATTTCACTTTGCTCATATCTCTCTTCAGCCCACAACCACTCTGTTGTGGCTTGGCCCCTCTTTTGGGACCCTGTCTAGCACTCTGATCGGTCTTCTTCTTGCCCATTGTATAGAGAACAGGATCCTCCTCACCCTCTGCAACATGTTGTTGGCCTGTAGATCCAGAGCTAAATCTCAGCTCCTCCTGCACGAAGTCGTCCTAGAGTCTTTCCGAACTGGGCATAGCCTCCCTGCCCACAATGCCTCGCACAAAAGTCTCCCAAGGTTTGGAGAAGCCATTTAAGGTTGTCCTCACCAAAACCATGGGATCCACTATCTCACCAACTACCGCAAACTCATCATGAATTTGAGTAAATCTCCCGAGGTATGAGGTAACCGACTGACTTGAGCATCTTAATGCTCCTAAGCTTCTCCTGAAGAACCATCTTTCGGTTTTGATTAGGACTCTGGTAGAGTTTGCATAATGAGTCCCACATCTCAAAAGCAAACTCCTTACCAGTCAAATGAGGTATGACATGGTCTCTGACCGCATCACAGATAGTCCTCTTTGCCTTGGTGTTCCTCTTCCTGAACTCTGCCACCAACAAGTGAGCAGTAAAAGGAGGAAGAACCACTGGAGTCTGAACTATATCCCATAGTTCAAGATGCTCCAAGACAAACACAATTCTGGTCTTCCAAAGGGACAAGTTGCTAGCGCTAGCTTATCCTCCACCCTCATCTGTGTCACCGACATGACTGCCCATTGAAGCCCAAACAGATGCTAAACTCTGCAAAAGAAAACAGCATCAACACTCAACACACAAGTGTGAAAAGAGGCTGTCCAAACTGTCCAAAAATTCTGCCCACTGTATGTTCCAATAAATCAGCCAACACTTAGCCCTTTGGCTCTGATACCATGAAAATTTCCGAGGTACTAAAAGCTTCCCAACAGATCTGTCATATGACCTCTTGTTGGGCTCTAAGTTCAAGGTTCCAAACTGTTCTTGCTGCTGTTTTAGGACAGCAAACAGTTCTGATTTTTCTCCCCCTCAAATCTTCCTTTAGACTCATCATTGCATGCTCTTTTAAGGGTGCTCTTGCAAGTGTTTGATTGTTAGTTTAGGCTGAACAATTATAGCACATGCATAACCTTAAAACATGTAATACCCTCTTAGATCTTTAACTACTTTACAACTGATAATAACTAAGCACACATGACAGATGAACTCATGGGTTTTTGGTCAACATGACCCTGGATAACCCCCCCCCCCGCGGGGAAAACCAGTTCAGAGATAGATGTATATGTAGAGATCTCAAAGCAAATTGCTACAAAGAGAAAATATAACAACGGAACCTGATATAATAGCAATCCTTCTCAGATTGCTTTGGAGTTCCTGAATAATGGCGCCTCTTTTTGACTTGTGCGCCCTTTCCTCTTTGCGCCTACTAGAAGATGTTTGCACCCTTGAATGTTCCTTTGCTTGATGGATGGATCCTTGCGCCCTCTCACAGATGAAGCACCTCTCCATGATCCAACCCTCACCACAAGCAAATCTCTTTCTTCAAGTGCGCCCCAACAAGTGCGCCCTCAACAAATGTGCCCCTCTTATGCTAGTTGCACCCCTCACCAAATGGGTGCACCCTCCACTAACTCACGCTCCAACCAAGAAGAAAACCCAAGCTAGATGCACCCTAGCCTCTCACCAAGACGCCTCCTCAAGCTATGCCCTCTCAACAATGGCTTCCCTCTCTCAATGGTGCACCTCCCTTCTCCTCTCCTTCACTCTACAACACAAGTGAACAATGAGCCTCTCTTTTGCCCTATGTGCCCCCTTTAGCCTTCCAAGGCCAAACCTAAAAGATCAATGGCTAAGATTAACTCTGGCCATGTCTAATCAAAGGGTGAGATCTCATCTCAAGAATCTCACTTAGAATCCGAGAACTCAGGAATTCAACTCATCAGCTACAACTTAATGGAACTCATCAGCTACGAGGATTGTGAGGTAACTTAATGGAACTCAAACTGGTCCAAGAACTGTGTTGAAAGAAGAAGCTTCTAAGGGATGTTATCAATGTTTAGTGTTTGTATATATGTTTTACATTCAATATATGTATTTGATTTCAGTTTGTTTCAGCACTGTACGCCTTATGGGGGGGTATTAGAGATATAAGGCTTACTATGTAATAAAGTCACTTTATGACTTTAGAATATGTTAATGTTCACTTTTTGTGTAAAGCAATCTATCCCACGTTCATAAGTGGAAATGATTTGCTTAATGATCATTGATATATAAGGTGGTAAACTCCTTTGTAATAGATGCACCAGTTATTCATTGATAATATCATATGGTGTTATTGTGAGTATCTTTCTTTGAGCTTAGTTATATGACTCAACCCTATCTAGGGTTTCCTCATTTAGTGATCTAGCTCATTTTGTAATAGAGGCCAATAAAGTAAGAAATCTACACATTAATTAATCAAACTCACTAGTGAACAAGAATTGGCTGCCAAAAAACTGTTACCTTTATCCCAGAGTTGTGTATACATAACCTAGAGATATCGACTTCAATCTCTTAAGCACTGCAAGGGAAGAAATATCACTTCTTAAGCACTTTACTTGCATCAAATTCAACAATAGTGACATGAACTCAATGGGAGCAACTCTCCAATCCTCACTCACAAATTCACTCAATCAAACTAACATGAAAGTACCCGTAAATCATGGAAGAATAATGGGACTCAAGAAAATTCTTGATTAAAAAGCTCAAAGGCCTCTACACCTCTTAGAGAATGAGGATGGGAGTGCACAAAGAAAGTCTCCCAGAATAGAATGAGAAAAGCAAGACAAAAATAGCCTATAGAAGGTGCCTTCATCCTAATTAGAATAAAGTCAGAGAAAGCACGAAGAAGTCCTGAAAAAGCTACTCCAAATAAGGCACACTTGCACCAACCAATCATGGATGAATTTTGCATGAAATGACCACCTGTCTGCCAAGAATAACTCCTCAAAAAGGGTGCATGAAATAGATTGGACATAAGCCTAAAATAAGCAGATGTGTGTCATAGATCTTCTCCAAACTAGGCACCCTCCTCTCCCAAGAATAACCTATGAAAGATGCCAAGAATAGCCCCAAGGTGGAGCACTCTCCTTCTGCCAAGAATAACTACATAAGAATGTAATAGATGAGCTCCAACAAGTCCAAAAGTCTCTGAGCATAGCACACTCCTCAAATAGACCAAATCTGCTTAACACACAGGCCACCACCTGCTTCACTTGGACCACAAGCAAAGAATAGTCAAGTGAAACACCAAAATAGAACCCTCAAGAAGAGCACTCCTCTCTAGGAAAAAATAGACCACAAATAGATGCATTGCTGGAAGTGGAAGTCAAACTGAAAGTCAAAATGAACTCCCCCATACAAGGCGCACTCAACTCCAACTCATGATGGATAAGGCTTAGTCCAAAGATAGAAATCACATGGTCCCCTCAAGGAATGTGCCCTAGTCCAAGAATGAAGACTTATGGTGCAAGAAATATAACGTGGTCGGTCATGGCCCATCCTTTTAGTCCCGGCCTCACGATTCGCTTTTGCTTTTATGGCTACAGTCAACTGCCCCTTGGTGCTCGTAACTCTCACCATGTTGGTCATTTATGATCTGGGTTAGGTATGCAACCATTTTGGGGTGGATCTACTAGGACACGTGATCTAGGGGAGCTACAAGGTCTCTTACCCCTTTGAATTTGATATAAAAGTGTTGCTCTTTGTAAAGGTTGTCACACCTATATATAGCACACTTATTGTATTCCTAAGCATGGATCCATCTCTTATGTATTCATCACACTTTGGCCATCTATTATCAGAGATGATTTTGCATATGTTCACTCAGTTTCACATCTCCTGAGGCAGTGTCACAGTTCTCGAGGTAGTACACATATTACGAGGTATTGGTCACATACTCCAAGGCACATTTCGGCTACTTTTGCACACATGGACATTGGACATCCTCTACACAAGCCACATGGGAGATCCTAGAACGCTCGTCTTCTTTCACCATTTTTGGAGGTGTCATCCACTTGATTTGAGGACCGACCCACACGTCTGGGGTTTATGACAACCATTTGAGTGTCTTGGGTGATGATTTGACTTGGAGATGGACTTTCCTTGCCTTGTGGAGCATCTTTGCTTGATTTGAGGGCTTGAACATGCCCTGGAGACTACTCTTGATGATTCCTTGAGCACATTATGATGAGGTCATCCACTTTTGAGGTCATTCTCCATGTTTTCATGAGGTCGTTCCACTTGGAGGAGAGGAATGTTGGAGCTTTGCTAGCTTGGGAGGCTACCTTACCTTGTTTTGAGCCCTTTACGTCACTCTTTCTTTGCAACCTTGTGCTTGGAGAGCAAATCAGCCCCATTTTTTGTGGGATGTTCCTCTTGCATGAGAGTTTTATGTAAATGTGGCATCATTTGATTTTGAATTGACTTAGTCTCCCTCTTTGTGTGGATGACAAGTCTCCTTTGTTAGTCTCCTAGGCTAAATTTAGGGAAAAAAAATAATAAATAATGAGAAGAATGTAGAAGCCCCCTCTATAAATAGAGGCTCTCCTCTCATTCCAAATGGTTGTGAATTGTTGGAGATCATTTTTACAAGCCATTAACAGAAGATCTTTCTTGGAGTTTTAGTGTCAATTTTTGGAGCTCTCTCTTTCTTGGTTATTTTTTTTGGTTCATCAAAGATATTATTGTGAATGTTCAAGACTTCTACATGCTAGCAAGATCGATCCATTTGAGGAGTTACTTAACTAATCGGACAGGAGATGTAGGGTGTGTTCCTTCCTTCTTCTCTTGTTAACTTCAGTAAGTACTTAATCCATTGCTTTGTTTTTTCCTTTTGGTTCCTTGGCAAGGGTTTTAAGCATTATATTCAAGTTATAGTTGATCTTGTTGGTGAAGGCTTTTCCCTTGAGGAAACCCTTCTTATAGGGCTTTGGTTTTCATGACTTGTCTTGATTAGAGAAGAGACTATTTTTCCCGAAGGTTCTAGTCTCTCATTCTAATCCATAAGCCTTAGATAACCAATTCTTGGAGAGGCATACTTCTTGGCCCCATAAGCCCTAAGTGGAGATAAGGCACTAAGTCTAACTCCCAACCACCAACCACAAAAACCCTAATATTCCAAAATTTATTTTCTTTCTTGTTTTATAGAAAACAAAAATCCAAAAAAATATCAAAAAAATTAAACAAAAATATATATTCATTGTCTAAAGAAACATTAATGTTTCATCTTGTTTTCTAGACATATTGTACAAGGGTTTATGCTTCATTGTTACTCTATAGCCCTAAGAAGGAAAATCGGCCCTCCCGAATTGTGCTTTAAGGATTATTCTAAAATCTTGTGGGTTGATTTAAGGAGTTCTTCAAATCTGAAAATTAAATTGTAGCAGTAGAAATCAGATTTGGTGAAACCTTAGAGGCCAGGGTTTGGTTCTTCATGTTAAATTTACATGCAGCAGCGAGAGCCATTCTCCTGGAGGATGGCTAAGACCCTAGACGAGATCTAGGGCACCCAGTGCACTCCTGGGATATGTGATCTAGGACATATATTGATAAAGACCCTAGGTTAGTAACCAGGGCCCCTGGTTTGTAACCAGGGTAACCATGCCATGGGCATGGGAGTCTTGGTTTGTAACCAAGCAGTTGAAGACCCTAGGTTAGTAACCAGGGCCCCTGGTTTGTAACCAGGGTACCCATGCCTGGTGCATGGAAGACTTGGTTAGTAACCAAGCAGTTGAAGACCCTAGGTTAGTAACCAGGGCCCCTGGTTTGTAACCAGGGTACCCATGCCTAGTGCATGGAAGACTTGGTTAGTAACCAAGCAGTTGAAGACCCTAGGTTAGTAACCAGGGCCTCTGGTTTGTAACCAGGGTACCCATGCCTGGTGCATGGAAGACTTGGTTAGTAACCAAGCAGTTGAAGACCCTAGGTTAGTAACCAGGGCCCCTGGTTTGTAACCAGGGTAATCATGCCTAGGGCATGAATTGATCCTTGGTCTCTGACCTTGGTGTGAAACTTG
Organism: Picea engelmannii; assembly: GCA_009831015.1. Lineage (NCBI taxonomy): Eukaryota > Viridiplantae > Streptophyta > Pinopsida > Pinales > Pinaceae > Picea > Picea engelmannii. Next base: position 732,735 of record ML786089.1, on the reverse strand, counting down.
ATGGTACATGACCTTCCTCTGAAGAAGG
>ML786089.1:643256-658831 GCA_009831015.1 Picea engelmannii | reverse complement strand
GAAAAGTTAAAAAAACAAGGAATTGCAATGTCATCTCGTTGTGTTTTATGCCTTGGTAATGAGGAATCAATCCAAAACTTGTTTGTGGATTGTTGCTATGAAAAATAGGTATGGTCCCTTGCTCTACTAGGATTACTACACAGATTTGTTTGGCCACACTCATGCATTGAATACTTCACACAGTGGTGGAGAAGATACAATGGGAGCTCCAAGAAGAAAACTCATTTCAAACGGATATGAGAGGAATTACCTAAATATGTTTGTTGGAGTCTTTAGCTATGAAGGAATACAAAAATATTTTATGATGAATCAAGGAGACCAAGACAAACTATTGTTAAAGCCATTTCTTTGCTTACAAAATATATGTAAAACCAACTCAATTGGCAAAATCGATCACTTGATATTTGTGAAAGGGAATGGGTGAACAAATTCAAGACATGACACAAAATATCTCCTTTCAAACAAATGGTGATGCAGGAGCATCAAGTGAAATTACTGATTCTGACCCTAAGAGCATTAAACCATTTACTAAAGGGGGTTGCTTCCCTTAATTTTCAATTTAATTTCAATAAGTAGGCCGAGAGACCTCTAGAAGGCATCTAGATTGAATTTGATCGTAATTGGTTATAATAGGTGTGTTTTGTTCTTGATTTTTAGAGCAGAGTGAGTGATTTAGGGATTTTTTGAGATTTGATTTGGATATGGTTTTTAGATCCATACGAGATCTCACTGAGCTATATCAATTGTGTAATTGTTCTGAATTAGTTGTTAGAGAGAGTGACAATTTTCTATGTGTGAAATTATAGAATTGTAGAACCTTGAGACAGTTATGGTCTCAAGTTCTAAATATTAAGAGTTGAATAATTATTGAGTTGTATCTCCATAGTTTCTATCTCATAGCTTCTTATAACCAAATTTAGGGAACAAATTGTCGTCTATGTGATTTAGTGTGGAAACTAGATAACCAGGGATACTCTCCAATTGCATTGGTTGTGTAGATTATTTGCAAAGAAGGTCTAATTGTCAATCGTTGATCATATACAGATCAACGATCTCCATTATATCGCCAGCTGAATAGGGAGATCAAGACCACATCGACAGATGTGAAAGAGGGAGGTGATCTACAGTGGGAAACCTTTTCGCATTTTAGAGTTGTCAGAGCATTAATTGTAAAGTTGATTTGTGAATTTATCTGGAGCATTGATTGGTCGGGATACGTTTCACTCCCAGGTTGTCTCGTATTCCTTTGAAGCACGTTGTAAAATTCCCTTTCACATTGTGAAAAGATAGGCTCTCAGTCATATCCCCAAGTCACACAGGAAAAATATTAAGCCTCGGTGCCTTATCTATAAAAGGAATTTTGTGCCTTTTTAATTAGATCTTGAACTTAGCCTCGATCATGTCAAGGACCAGAGCCAAAACACCTTTGTTATCATTGAATCGAGAACCATAATTGACATTTTGATGTTGTAGGAGACACGAGGAAAAGATTCAAATTTTATGAAGGGAAATTTGGAGTGAGAATTGAGTTAGTTTGGGACAACTTAGTACCTGTAGTGAGACAGGAAAACAAGGGAAGGTTAAGGCTTGGGCATTGGTCCAACCAGGTTTTCAAGTGGTATCAAATCCTCTTGAGTATTTTCTTCAATAAGAATGCCACCTAGAAGAGGTAGGCCACCATTGGGAGCAGTTGCAGAGTTGGATAATTAACTAAGGAGAGTTCAGTCTAGGATGGAAGCCATGGAAGCAACTTAGAGGAGAGAACTTGACATGGGATATGTCAATGAGGCTGAAGACACAATATCTACTAAAGAAGGGGAATCCCCATGAGATGAAACAACTGAAGAACAATTGTTAAGGTTGGTTACAAAGGTAGGAGCCATACCTAAAATGGAAGTTCCAATGTATGAGGGGAACTTGAATGTTGAAGAATTGCTTGATTGGATCAATGAAATGGACAAGTATTTTGATTATGAGGACATAGATGAAGAGAACAAATTCAAGCATGTTGTAAATAGGATGAAAGGACATGCATCCTTATGGTGGGATGAGTTACAAGCTGACATAAGAAGGAAAAGAAAAGTTAATATTAAGAGATGGGATAGAATGGTAGCCAAGTTTAAGGCTAAATTCATGCCAAAGGACTACCAGTTGAATATGTTCAAGAAATTACAGAATTTGAGACAAAAAGGTATGTCAGTGAAGGAGTACACTGAATATTTATACAAACTAAACATCAAAGCAGGTCATGTAGAAGAAGATGATGAGAAAGTTGTCAGGTATATCAATGGAATAAGGTATGAAATCCAGGATGAAATCAATCTGCTAACTTTGAGGACTGAGGAAGATGCTTATCAAGTAGCCCTAAAAATAGAATAGAAATTGGCCAGGAAGCAGAACCTAAGAACCAGAGGAAGAATCCCATCCAAAGGAAAAGGATAATCCAAAGGGAGATTTTAGAATATGAAAGAAGAAGCAGGAAGCTCTAGTAGTCAATCGCCAAGAGAAGGAGAATCCAGGGGAAGAAGATTCTTCTCAAGAGGCAGAGGTAGAGGAAGAGAGATTAGGTGCTATACCTATGGAAAGATAGGGCATATGTCTTGGGATTGTCCTGAAAACAAATCAACAAACCCTAGAGGAGCTCACATTGCAGAAGCTCAAGGAAAAGTAGCAGAACCAGAAGTAAAAGAGGAGACTCTTGAGATAGGAGAAGCACTCATGCTGAACAGAATTTTAATAAAAACAGAAAAATAAATCCACGAACCAACGCAGAGGAAGAACTTGTGCAGAACCACATGAAAATCAAAAGGAAAGGTATGAAAAGTGGTCATTGAAAATGGCGGTACATACAATTTTGTTTCTACAGAAATGGTGGAGAAATTAGGACTACAAAAAGTGGCACATCCTACTCCATATAAGTTGTCTTGGTTGCATAAGGGAAATCAAATTTTGGTAAGTGAACAATGCAAAGTAGAAATTCAAATCGGTAGTTATAAGGATGAAATTTTGTGTGATGTTATGCCCATGGATGTTTGTCATATTTTGTTGGGGAGACCATGGCAATATGATAGGAAAGCAATGCATAATGGAAGAAAGAATACATACACCCTTGAGAAGAATGGGAACAAACATGTGTTGCTACCACTAAGAGATGAAGGAACTAAGGAGGAAGTTGGTCCAAGTGTATTGTTCATGAGTGGGAAGGAACTCTTGCAGGAAATCAAGAAGGAAGAGGAGGTACAGTTTTTTTTTTTTTGGTAAGCTAAGAGTAATTCTCACTAACACTACTATAAATGATTTACCTATTGAAGTTCAGACATTGTTAGATGAATTTGTTGATATAGTAGTTGGTGAATTGTCTGATATTTTTCCTCCTATTAGAAGCATTAGTCATCATATTGATATAATTCCAAGAGCTAGTTTGCAGAACAAAGTTGCATACAGGTTGACACCAAGAGAAAATGAAGAAATCAGAAATCAAGTCCAGGAGTTTTTGGACAAAGTTTGGACAGGGAGAGTTTAAGTCCCTTTGCGGTACCTAATGTGTTAAGTCCAAAGAAGGATGGTGGCTAGAGGATGTATACGGACTCCAGAGCAATCAACAAAATAAAAATCAGCTATAGATTTCCCTTGCCTAGAATGGATGATTTAATGGATGGTTTAAGTGGAGCAAATTATTGTTCTAAGATAGACTTGAAGAGTGGTTATCATCACATAAGGATGAGGGAAGGAGATGAGTGGAAGACACCCTTCAAGACCAATGAGGGACTGTATGAATGGCTTATCATGCCTTTTGGCTTGACAAATGCTCCCAACACATTCATGAGATTAATGAATGAGGTACTTAAGGATTTCATTGGAAAATTTGTAATTGTTTATTTAGATGACATCCTTGTTTATATCATAACTAAAGAGGAGCATTTGAGATGTTTGAAGTTAGTGTTGAAGAAATTGCAACAGGAAAAGCTTTTAATAAATTTGAAAAAGTGTTCCTTTATGAGGACAGAGCCGGTTTAATTAGGATTTGTGATTTCTCAAGAAGGATTGAAGATGGATCCAAAGAATTTAAGAGCTATAAAAGAATGGCCTCCTCCAAAGTTTGTTTATGAGGTAAGAAGCTTTCACGGATTGGCAAGTTTCTACAGAAAATTTATTTGAAATTTCAGAAGTATTTGTGCTCCTATAGTAGACACTATAAGTAAGGAACATTAGTCTTTTAATTTGACAAGAGAAGCTGAAAAGGGATTTAGATTGTTAAAGGAGAAGATTACAAAGCAACGATTTTACCATATTTTCAAAATCATTTTCAAGTTAGATGTGATACAAGTGGGGTGGAAATTGGTGTTGTCCTGAGTCAAGAAGGTAAACTTGTTGCCTATTATAGTGAGAAGTTGAATGATTCCAAGAAGAAATATTCAACTTATGCAAAGATTTTTATGTAGTGATACATGCCCTGAAGAAGTGGAGGAATTCCCTTATGCCTAGATAATTCATCTTATATTCTGATAACCATGCTTTTCAATTTATAACCAAGCAGGAGAAATTGAATCAAAAACATGCCAAATGGGTAGAATCCATGCAGAATCATACTTTTGTTATTAAACATATTAGTGGGAATGCTAACAAGGTTGCAGATGCTTTGAGCAGGAGATGTTTAATTTTGCAAGAATTTCAAGTTAATACGTTGGGATTTGAGCATCTCAAAGAGATGTACAGAGAAGATCCAAACTTTAAAGCAACCTATGAAGCATGTGAAAATCTAGTGATGGGAGATAGGAGTCCTTGGATGGAGTATCTGATACAGGAGGGATTGTTGTTCAAAGGTAGTCAATTTTGCATTCCAAAGTGTTCAATGAGGGACAATATGTTGAAATAAATTCATAGTGGAGAATTAGTTGGTCATTTTGGCATGATAAGATGTTTTCCCAATTAAATTCTTCTTATTTTTGGCCAGGTGTGAGGTCTAATGTGAAAATATTTTTTGACAAGTGCATAATTTGCGAGTATGCCAAAGGAAAGCAATAGGATGCAGGTTTGTATCAGTCATTTCCTATACCAGATAGGCCATGGGATGTCATAAGCATGGAATTTGTTTTAGGTTTTCCTAGAACACAGAGAGGAAATGATTCAATATTTGTAGTTGTTGATAGATTTTCAAATATGGCACACTTTATATGTTGTTATAAAACTAGTGATGCAACACACATAGAAAACTTGTTCTTTAAGGAGATTGTGAGATTGCATCGATGGCCTAGAAGTATAGTTTCAGATAGACACTAAATTTGTTTGACATTTTTGGAGAACCTTGTGGAAAAATCTTGTAACAAACTTAACATTTAGTTCATCCTATCACCATCATACTTATGGGTAGACTGAAGTGGTAAATAGAAGTTTTGGTAACTTACTAAGGAGTTTAGTTTATAAACATAAAAATCAGTGGGATCAAGCTTTCCCACAAGCTGAATTTGCTTATAATAACTCACCCAAAAGGAGTACAGGAAAGATTCCATTCCAAATAGTATATGGAATGCATCCAAGGGGTGTTTCTAAACTCGGGAATTTGGGCAAAGCAAAATTGAGGAGTGCAAATGCAGAAGATTTTATTGCGGACATGCAGAGGTTAAATGAACAAGTCAAGGAGAAACTACAAGACAACAGTCAGAGATATAAGCAGAGGACGGATCATAAAAGAAGAGAGGTTAACTTTGAAGTTGGAGAACAAGTATTGGCACACCTGAGAAAAGAGAGATTCCCAAGAGGAGAATACAACAAACTGAATTTGAAGAAAATAGGACCTTGTAAGATCCTGAGGAAATTTTCAAACAATGCTTATGAAATAAAGTTACCACTAGATATTGAAATATCTCCAAAAATTGAATGTTGCATATATGTACCCTTACAGAGAATCTAAAGTAGAAGACGGAGATGGAATGGAAGATGTTCAGTGGATGAAGCAGTTACCTACAACCAAGAAGTTGCAGATGGACATAATTCTTGATTAGAAGATTTCTAAGAAGACTAGGAGGAAGGATTACTATGAATACTTAGTCAAGTGGAAATATCTTCATGTGGAAGATGCAACATGGATGAGTGTTGCAGATATCCAGAAGCACAACAAAAGAATTGAATACCTCATGGATATGAGTTCATGAACATTGTGTTCCACGGGAGTCTAATGCAGGAGCATCAAGTGAAATTCTTGATTATGATCCTAAGAGGGTCAAACCATTTACTAAAGGGTGTTGGTTCCTTAATTTTCAATTTTTCTTCAATAAGTAGGTCTAGAGACCTCTAGAAGGAATTTAGATTGAATTTGCTCGTAATTGGTTATAATAGGTGTGTTCTTTTCCTAATTTTTAGAAAAGAGTGAGTGATTTGGAGATTTGTTGAGATTTGATTGGGATTTGGTTGTTAGATCCATATGAGAGCTCATTGAGCTATATCAATTGTGTAATTTTTCTGAATTAATTGTTGGAGAGAGTGAGAATTTTCTGTGTGAAATTATAGAATTGTAGAACCTTAAGACAGTTATGGTCTCGAGTTCTAAATATTAAGAGTTAAAGAATTATTAAGTTTCATCTCCACAATTTCTATCTTGTAGCTTCTTATAACCAAATTTATGGAAAAAAAATTGTCGTCTATGTGATTTTGTGTGGAAACTAGATAACTAGGAATACTCTCCAATCGTGTTGGTTGTGTAGATTTGTTGCAGAGAAGATATGATCGACAATTGTCGATTGTTGATCATATACAGATCAACAATCTTCATTATATCGTCAATTGAATAGGGAGATCAAGCCCACGTCATCGGATGTGAAAGAGGGAGGAGATCTATAGTGGGAAACCATTTCGCGTTTTAGAGTTTCCAGAGTGTTAATTGTAAAGTCGATTTGTGAATTTACCTAGAACGTTGATTGGTCGGGCTACGTGTCACTCCCAAGTTGTCTCGCAATCCTTTGAAGCATGTTGTAAAATCCCCTTTCACATTGTGAAAATGTAGGCTCTCAGTCATATCCCCGGGTCACATGGGAAAAAGATTAAGCCTCAGGGCCTTATCTATAAAATGAATTTTGCGCCTATTTAATTAGATCCTAAACTTAGCCTTGGTCTTGTTGAAGACTAGACCCAAAACACCTATGTTATCATTCAATCGATAATTATAATTGACATTATACTCTTGTAGGAGACACAAGGAAAAGATTCAAAGTTTATAAAAGGAAATTTGGAGTGAGAATTGAGTTAGTTTGGGACAACTTGGAACCTGTAGCAGGATAGGAAACAAGGGAAGGTTAAGGCTTGGGCATTGGTCCAAACAAGATTTCAAATGGGCATCTATTTACCTAAATGGGCAATCGGGAAATCTGAGCAATAAATTAAGGAGTGGCTCTCTCTTCAATAGTCCAGTATTATTTTCTTTGATGGAGCCTCTCAAAATAACCCAGGGGAGGCAGGTGCAGGGGGGATTATTCACGATCCCGGAGAAAATTCAGTGGCCTTTTATGGTTAAGGTCTAGGTAACATCTCTAATAACATAGTCAAAGCATATTCTCTATGGGCGGGTCTCAAGCTCCCTAAAGATATAGGAATCCTCAAGCTTTCTATCCTAGGTGATTCAATGTTGGTGATAAAATCACTAATCAAAAAACATATTGTTGGGAACAATATCTTTATCAATCTGAATTTGAAGAATATGTTATGAACACAAATACACATATAAATAGGTATAAATAGATAATAATTAAATAACAATAATTAATACTCAATAGCTAAATATGTTATGAAGAGACACCTTCATGATGAAAAGTCATGTCTCTAATGAAAGGGTTCCCCTACATGGGTATATATGCAGCCTTCATTTCTCATTTGTAATCATCTCATTCATATTCTTATTATATATATATATATATATATATATATATATATATATATATCCTAAATGGATTTCTTCATATTCCAGGCATTCTTTGTATTTCATGTATGAACCAAATAAAGTTCACCACATTGGTATCAGAGCCTCATTTTATGATCTCGGTCATTGGTCATATAGGCTTCTAGCCACACAAAAAAATCTTCAGAGTTTCTCTAATTGTTTGATCTTTGGCCACAAATCGGCCCTTGGTCATTTTCAAAATCAAATTTGGTTAAAAAATAATATATCTTCCACTGCTACAAGAAAGAACAAACAAACAAAAAGTTCGTTGTTGAAAACTCTATATTATCAAGTCGCATTTTTCACTACAAGTATTTTGCTAAAGTTCGTTGTTGAAAACTCTATATTATCAAGTCGCATTTTTCACTACAAGTATTTTGCTGTCAAACTTCGTTGTCAAGAGAAAAACAAAAAGTGTCACGGATAAAATCAATTTACAAGAAGAAAAATATAGCTACAGAGCAAAGGTTTCCATATGTTTTTGAAGACCCCAAACATTATTCTGACTGATGGCATTGTCATTACTGAAGATTCGATCAGAAGGAGAGTGTGGATAACATCAGCTTGCCACATAAGTACCCATTGGCTGTTGTCGAGGGTATATTCAAAATTATTGGTGGAAAACGCAGAAGCGAATAAGGGAACAAGTGCACGGATAAATAGAATGTTCAAAGTCAAGTTTGTCAAAATCGCAGCTCTGTCAAAATCGTTGGTGATAGCAATCCATATCGTGTCACTGAGTGAAGGAAGTACGCCATAAATCCCAAACGAAACCCTCAAGTCAAAAGTCGCAACGAGTCAATGCATCAATTGAAGTTAAAAAAGATTAAGGATAAACAATTGATTAATTAATTTATCTCTTCAAACTTATAGAAGAAGGTTGAACGTCGTATTGACTATCAAAGTGTTAGGGTAATTTTTAAAAGATAAGCCATCAACTCGATTTACGCAAAGAGAAGCGGTTCCATATAAAGTCGGCATTGCCATTACAAAATAAAAGAAAGAGTGTAATTTAAAACGTGGTGCAATAAAATGATTTAACAACCCTTATTTCAAGTGAACTAACAAAATAAAATCATTATTTAAAACAATAAAATAAAGGTGAAGTATATAAGCGATATATATATCCTAAAGATTACAAAAACACAAAAAGTTGTATATTGGATAATTAAGAGGTTATATATATATTGTAAATAAAAAAAATTATATTACCTCATAATGCCATCACAATAGTACATAGTTGAACAAAAACTAAAGACTAGCGTGATATATATATATATATATATATATATATATATAATGCCTTCACAACAATACATAGTTGGACAAAGGCTAAAGACTAGTCACATGTTTCGCCAAATAGATGAAAACCAGAACAAGTGGTTGCATGATTATATATATATATATATAAATTATTGGAGAGATAAAAAAAATCATTTAATATTAAAAAGGGGGTTATCAAGGATTATTTAAGAAAAGAAAGCCAATATTAAATGGTCAATTTCAAAGAAAGGAAGTAGCTTACCTTGAAAAGAAAAAGGGATGATAAAAATTCTAAATTTAAAGTGTATTAATAAAAGAATTATATGAGGTGTAAAGCAAGAAGAGTTGAAGAAGAATTTCAATTCAATTTGAAGTTAAAGTAAAGGGAATATATATATTTATTCCGTGCCATTAAAGAATTTTTATTTAATCTTTGAGAAAAAAAAAGGGTATCATTTATCGTAAATTATTCACGAAAGTAAGATGGAGTCCAATAACAAGGGAAATGAATTTTTTCTTATGAAAGTTGTTATCCAAATTCATGTTACAATTTTTTTACATTAAAGCGGAGTACTCAAGGAAGAGAGGTTAGCATCATTATTAGCATGGACCATAACGAAAATCACATTAATATTGATTTTGCAAATCAAATATTAATTCCATAGCCAAATATAATTGAAGAGGAAGATATTTTTCAAATTAAGGAGTTACAAGTGACAATTGATGAATATGAGTATATATCTCAATTCTATGTTACAACTATGTATATAAAAAAAAAGTTGACATCATTCTTGGGTTACCCTAGTTTAAAAATCTATGTACCTTCATCTTAAACATGGAGAAAAAGTTTTCGATGTTCCCCATAGGAAGAAGATACATTTCAAGACATTACTATGAGGTCAAAATCAATAATACCATCAAAAAAATTTAAAGATATCTCGAAGGTGATCCTTCAAGAAAATCAAAAGTCAATATCAAGGATGCAAAAAGAATTTAACGCAATTATCATGGATAAAAACAATGAATTTTCTCGTTTAAAAGACCATAGTCAAAAGCTAATTGCACAGATCAAGAAGTCAAAATATAGAAAACAATGCGTTTAGAAATTAGAACAAGAGAATCAAGATCTCGAGAAGGACTTATTAGGGAAAAAAATGAAGAAATTTCTCATTTGAAGGACCTTAATCAAGGGTTACTAGAACAAATCAAAAGGTTGAAAGAAGAGACACTTGAAAATCCAAACATTAAAGATATCGCCAAATCATATAATGAAGAAAATTTGTGTTTAAAAAATAATAATCAAAACCTACTTACGCAAATAAAAAAGCTTAAGAATGATAAGAAGTCTCTAGAAAACAAGTTAGAATTGCTTATAGAAAAGAAAGCATCAAAGTTTTCAAATGAACAAATCCAAGTTATGGAAAATGGAATAATTACAGATCCAATCCACGTCACAACTCAAGAAGCTGCAAGGTCAACTAAACAAAAGACAATGTTAGATGTTGGAGTACAAATGATGGAAGCTCCAAGTGTAATTACCAATCAAAATTCAGTGATTAACAAGGAATCATCAATGCATGAAGAAAATCATATATCGAAATTAAACCAAGAAAATGCTACAAGTATGATAAGGTAAAATCATGTTATAAGAGCTCCTTATCAACATCCAAATCGTAAAAGCAGATATCTTAACCAGTCAAAGTATCAGTATCACTTATGATGAAAACAATTAATTTATCGTCTAAAACATATTGATACTCGCGCAATCAAGTCTCATGATAACAATTTACCATGGAAGTGCAACGTTCTGCAAAATATTGAATTAGGATGGTCAGACCCTTTTACGATTGAAATTTTTTTCTCATCACTCAGAGGTCATATCATCTTGTATCATCAACTACGACAACTCCAAGAATAGAGAATGATGCGAAGACATTACAATCCAAAGAAAAATACATCCATCTCTTCCATCACTATGCTTTGACGATAAAGCATTTCAAAAGGGGAAGACAATGATATGAACACAAATATACATATAAATAGGTATAAATAGATAATAATTAATACTCAATAACTAAATATGTTATGAAGAGACACCTTCATGATGAAAATTCATGTCTCTTATGAAAGGGCACCCCTGCATGGGTATATATGCAAACCGCATTTCTCATTTGTAATCATCTCATTCAGATTCTTATTTTATATAATGTGTGTGTGTATTACTATCCTAAATGGATTTCTTCATACTCCAAGTTTTATGGGTATTCATGTATGAACCAGATAAGGTTCACCACATTTGGTATCGTTCACCACATAATCCTCTTTGTACCATATTAAGCATGAGCACAATTCATGTGTTGATCGATGGGCTAAAGAAGGGACAAGCTTGGAAGAAGGCATAATCAAAATCAATGGGCTAAGAAGGAAACTCCCCCTCCCTTAATTCATATGAGCAACACTTTAATAGGAATAGATAATTGGCAAGGTGTGGGAACCATTATATGTGTTCACATGGCTTACATGACGATTTGACAACACATCAATCGAATGCATTTTTTTGAGTTTGTGTGGGGTATTGAAGTTTCCCCCCTATGGCATTGGTGTTTGGTGTTTTCCTCTGAGGTTTCGTCAATTTGAATTACACTCTTGTTGTTACACTTGTTGCTACACTTGTTGTTACAGTTACACTTGATTTTACACTTGTGATAAAATTTGCAAGTGTTGGTTTATTTGTCCTGTTGGTTGGGAAAACATGGATCCCTCTTAGAGCGATGTTAAACACATTCTCAGAAGACATGAGGAAATGGTTGAAGCCAACAATTCGGGCCTTCAACAAGTTTCAAGTAAATTAGGGGATCTGGATTAGACCATTTTCATTCTTGTTCAATGCATAGGCAGCCTGGAGATGGAACATCATCAATTAAGATCATTGTTTTTCCTCATAATTCCCAATCGGCCTCAATTAATCAAGCATCTGTAGTTTCATGCCTTGGAATATCGAAATATGAGCAGAGGGGTCGGGATGTAGTTCCAATGGACATCAAAGAAAATATTCCTTCTCATCGGGGAGTGTAGGAAGTTCTAGACAATGAGTCTGCCCACAATTAATGTTTTACAAAGTTATATTTTTGTTGGGACAGTATGTAAAAGACATTTGCAGCCAGACTGCATGGACATGTTATAGGAAGGTTTGTGTAATTGTCAATATGTTAGCAGTAGGGGATTGTATAGGTGGTGAGCCAAATTTTGTAAACATTTTTGAACTATTGGTTCGCTTCAGCATAGCCCTTATATAATATAAAGTTTAAGTTCCATTTATATAAAAATAAAAGATAAATGGAATATAAAGATAAGTTTATTTAATTAATATTCACTCCCACGTTATTAAGGTAACTTTATCTAAGGAAGGTAAATTTATTAGGGGAGGAACCACCCACTATTTTGGGATCATCTATGCATTGATTCAAATGTGAAGAAACTTATGATTAAAGCATGGAATCCGATGAGATGAGTCAGATTATATTTTAAATGGCACATGCCAACCTTGTAAATAAAGATATTCTAGACATATTGTACATATTAACTATTATACCCAAAGATATTTTATGACCATGAAACTTGTTTGTAAGAAGAATTAATATTTGATTTTTTAGTAGAGTGAAAATCAAAACTCTCAATGCCAAATAAAAACATTTCTGACAATTGAACCTTAAACGATTGTTTGCATGGAATATAACGTCCCATAGCCCTTTAGTGTATGCATGTTTGACATTTTTTTATTTCTGTATATGTAGGTTATTTAGAGTGACAATGGAAAGTAGGAGCACCATCTTGTTGGCTTATTAGGCACTTTTGCAAATTGCTATATGTTATCAATTATGTGACTGTAACGAGTTGAGAATAGGATGAAGGATTTTCATTGAACCTCCATCACCAGTGCATATCATAGGTTTGTAGAGAAGCTTTAAATCAAAATTAGGGTTTTAAATGATTTGTCAAAATTTTGTCACTCATGGAAAACCACTACCATCACCCATGTAAGTCACATGCTCTAAATTTTCATTCAAGCTTAAGCAATTAAGTATTTAATGCAAAAGGAGTAGTAAACAAATTAATGTCGTAACTTGTAGCATTAATTGAATTTACAACTATCAACATTATTGTCATCAAATTGAAACTTACCTTTTAATGGATAGTCAACTAGAGTAACAAACAAATTAATGTTGTAACTTGTAGCATTAATTGAATTTACAATTATCAACAGTATTGTCATCAAGTTGAAACTTACATTTTAATGGAAAGTCAACTATTAAGTGGATTGTGTATATTTTTTTAATAAATTTTATTTTTAAATCATTTATTTTGTCTTATAAATATAACTTTATGTTTAGTTAAATCAATAAGTTTTGGTAAATCCAAGAAGTAAATATTCAAATTTAAAAATAAGTTTTGTATATCCAAAAAATAAATATTCAAATTTAAAAATTGAGAAAAAACTTATTTTTAAAATAAATTTAAATTAATAATATTTTGAAAAAAAACATTGTAAAAAGCGAATTTTTTTATACAAAAGTGATGAAAGCTAGACTTAACATTAAAAACTATATTCCTTATATTATATAACATAGAAAAACATAAAAATATGGTTAAATTCTGTATTGAGCTAATGTTTTCCATATATGTAGCTCGTCCTTTCAAATTTGCTCTAACTCAAGTAGATTTGCATTTTTGGGGTTGGTTCAAAGTGTTTAATTCAAATTCAAATTTGCTCTAACTCAAGTAGATTTGCATTTTTGGGGTTGGATCAAAGTGTTTAATTCAAATCTTCGCATAGATCTAACACTCATAACCTTAAAGAACAAAATAATATTTTAATATCATACCCTTAAAGAACAAAATAATATTTTAATAACACAAAGGATCCAAGGGTTTCACATTTTAAAGGCTGATTTGATTTGAAACGTTTGCAAGTTCAGTGGATCTAATGGTTTCTTGTTACTAAATCTTAGTGATCTAATGAACTGAGTTGAACCCTCCCTGCAATAAACCAAACACACCTTAGGGTTTCATGTTAATACTGTTGGAAATCACTAGTTTAAGAGGCCGATTTGGCTAAATCTCATTCAAATTCAAACAATATAGCAGTCAGTTCATCTAATGGTTTTGATTTCATGGCTTGTTGATGGACTAGATGTGGTTTGGATGGTTAACAAATTTATTGATAAATATAATTCTGGTATAAGTAGCTGCAGTCTTTATTTCAAGGGTTTAATCATTGGATTGGTATGTTAAATCTTAATTTTTTTTGCATCGGTGGGATTTAATCTAACAATGGTACTAAATCGCTTCACTTAACCCTGGAACGACTCACTTTAAACTAGCATAAAAATTCACCTTAAACTGTGCCCTGAAGTTCCTATGGTATCAGTGGGTTGATTTATTTTTAGGCACAGTTTTTCTTGAACTATTATCTGCTGGTTTTAAAGACATAACAGCAAGCACAGAGCTCTGAATTTTTTTATGGTTTAGGCATGTTTCATGGTGATCTTAACTCCGGTGAATTTCTGTAAAAACTGATTTCTATGGGCAGAGTTAAACCCTATATTGAATTATGGTTTTAAAGTACTCTGTGTTGAAAATATGGTTTTAAAGTATTCTGTTGATCTAATAACTTGATATATATTATTCCATCTTACACATGTGTTGATCTTAACTTGTAATTTTCGTTAATGTGATTTGAACACAGTTACGTGCATGATTTCTCTTCACCATTGGTACGCTCATAATAAATTGCAATCCTGAATGGTTTAATGAGTTGTTGTAAAAATTGAAACTGTAGACAGACTTACCAGCACTGCACTAATACACCACCATGCCTTCGTGGCCCATGAATGATTTTGTTCATAAAATCAACTTTCTATTTCTTGGATCGTTCCACTTTTAAATCTTGTGCTGCACATAATATTATGGTGTTTGAAGTGATCACTCAAATAATGTTGATGATATAATTAACAAAACGAATTTGCTAGCACTTTTGCACACTAAGCTTACTATCTTCCAACATAACCTGTGAGTAATTGATCATTTTAACGTGTCTTTCCTTCCACACTTTGCTGTTGGTAATATCTTTGAGAGCTTGGTGTGGCATTAATCAAATCCACTTTCATTAAAGACATTCTCAGCATTTCAGAACTTTTGTGGTTTGGTTAATCAATTGATTCATTGGAACACTTAATCACTTCTTGTGGACTCCATGTCTAATCTATGAAACAAATGTGATAATGTTGGATGAATGACAAGTTTCAAATTTAAATACTCTTGTACATCTAATAAGGTTGATGGATAGATTTGTATCCCAATGTCTAATCTATGGAACAAATGT
>ML786089.1:621261-641731 GCA_009831015.1 Picea engelmannii | reverse complement strand
AGCCTTCAAAGCTAAGCACGTCTAAATAAAAACAAAATTAAAGCTCTACAATCTTATCCATAAAATCGTTAAAAAAGACAAATCCATTTTAATTAGCCTTCAAAGCTAACCAAGTCTATATAAAAACACAATTAAAGCTTTACAATCTTATCCATAAAATTGTTAAAAAAGACAAATCCATTTTAATTAGCCTTCAAAGCTAAGCAAGTCTAAATAAAAACACAATTAAAACTGTACAATCTTATCCATAAAATTGTTAAAAAAAAACACAATTAAAGCTTTACAATCTTATCCACAAATCCATTTTAATTAGCCTTCAAAGCTAAGCAAGTCTAAATAAAAACACAATTAAAGCTTTACAATCTTATCCATAAAATCGTTAAAAAAGAAAAATCCATTTTAATTAGCCTTCAAAGCTAAGCAAATCTAAATAAAAACACAATTAAAGCTAAGCAAGTCTAAATAAAAACACAATTAAAACTAAGCAAGTCTAAATCAAAAACACAATTAAAACTAAGCAAGTCTAAATCAAAAACACAATTAAGGACAAGAAGACAAAAGACAATCCATAAAGTACAAGAAGGCGGCACAATAAAGACAATCCATAAAGGACAACAAGAAGAAACTCAAAAGACAACTCAGCACCTAACAAATAAATAGGAGAAAGAAAGCCTCCACAGTCCTATGACAGGAGAAGAAGAAGAGAAACATTTAAAATAACATTGAAACAATCCAGCTCCGTACACCAATGTTGACACACTGTTTAAGAACTCGCCGATTAATCGACAATCGGTATGTCCATGATGAATGTGGACACCAGTGTTACAGAACTCGTCAATTAATCGACAATTGGCATGTCCTTGATGAACTGAGCTCTTGGCATGAAAGAGAGTTTTCTTCTAAATAAAGGATGGAAATTTTTTCAAAAAATGCAAGTCCGTTGAATTTTTTCTCGTTTTCTGAAAAAATCACCTTGAATGATGCTTTTATAAACTCAGAAACTAGGATTTTTTGGGGTCAATTTCACTTGCTGAAAAAGAACTTCAATTCAACGAGCCAATAAAGAGAAAAGTGATGTTTTCGTAGTTTGTCCCAAGCTTTTCTCGAGTGAACGATTCGAAACCCCAGCCGAAGCATTCCCAAGTCTTGAGTTCTGCAACACTGGTGAACCCCAAAAGAAACGTTGTGGGGAACAAACTATTAAGTAAAAAGCTGAGGCACAAGGTCACCAGCCATCTCATATTTAAAAAGAAGTCAACGACAGAAGAAGAGAAACAAGGTAATGGTGCAGAGCCAATAGAACGAGGCTACCACGCAACATAAAGCGTAAAAGAGAAGTGATGATACAAGGAACTTCCTGATCTATGAATGGAGACAACTCCGAGGAAGTAGTATAGCACAAAAGAAGGAACGAACATCCAAAAAATAAGTTATGCAAACTTACGGGAAGAACTTTTTTTTTTCCACGGGAAAGTTTCTCGATTATATACAACAACAGTATACAATGTTTTTACATAGCAGCATTACAATATCCATCCCGGAGACTCAGCAAGGTTTGATCACAAGACCTCCTCCCAACACTTGGAGAAAGGTACACTTGTCTTACCATCTGAGCTGTCTCACGGGACTTACGGGAAGAACTTAGTAGAGCTGGGTTGGGTACAAAAATTCCATTTGGAACCACTAAAATTTTTGACTCGAACGTTTGTTTTGTCTACCTTGATGCTTCTGACTAAAGCATGCATGTATGCATGCATATATATGGTAAGTCGAAAGAAATTTTAAAGGCTGATAATTTCCTAGGAACATCGCTATCCAAATTTTACCTAGAGGATAGTATTTTCCTGTGACCAAAATTCAAATACAAATCCCATAACAATGGGTGTTGTCTACGGACCATTGATAATGCCGTGCCAGCTCCAGAACAAATATCTGAATTTCCAAAACAAGAAGGAAGCAAAGTCCTGCCAAACCTGAAAATATTAACTCCACAATGGAAACACTAACAAAAGCTATTAAACCTGGCTGCAAAACAACAATACAATAATTTCAGCTTTTCAAGGATAAACTATTGCCTAGTTACAAAGCGGACCAATTTTTGCCCCAATTTACTCAGTTCCAAGAGAATCAAATCTGATAACACATGAGAACGGAACCGAACAGAATATAATCCCGCTCTTTAGATATGGCTTTGATAGTTTATTGCTACTTGCATTATTAAACATTTTTCACTTAACAGTACCCTTACTTGCAAGCCCATTACATACAATTTTGGCAAATGTCGAAGTAAACTAATCAAGGGTCCAAATGTATTCATAAACAACAATATGCCTAAAACACCATGACACAGTGAACGGGCATTAGGCTTCCAAAACTATCTTTGCAACAAGTCTTATCGACAAATAGCCAATACAATTTGCAGCATGTCATTCACTCTGCAACAAAGCCAGTTCATGTGCAACGCACAAATTTTGAAACATTAATGAACTTCCAAAGTGCAAATTTGAAAACAAGCATTAACAATCTTCCGGTATGAGACCTTCGAATAGTAAGGGCAGTGAATCTTACTGAAATGATAAAAACCAAAGGATCCCCCAATCCGATGAAACAGATGAACTTCATTGAACCCTTGCAGAATATAAATCAACAAAATATGCAAGTAGTTTACTTTTCTAGTGTGATGTCCTGAATAGTTTGTCATGACAGCAAGTGAAATTGGCCAAAGATGTCCTGAATAGTTTGTGTCACAACACATTTGCAAGTTTGTTTAAAAGAGTGCAATATATACGAGAGAAATATCAAAAATATATTTTACAAGGAAGAAAAAATGAAAAATTTCAACTCCATTCTCCATTTACATGGCGCAATTGAGTATGAGTTCATCCATCGTAACACACATCGTAATATTCTCATTAAATAGGCTACAGGTGCTTTATATTTTCGGACTATACATCACTAAAGAATGATCGTCACCACTAATATGACCACTACTAGCCAATCCCATCAATAAATGCTTCAAACTTAAATACTACAAGTGGCACACACATCCAGCCAAAACTCAGATTGCACAAATTATTGCCATGGATGACAGTGCCAGATTTGGCAAGCAATCCTTGGGTGAATAAAACTAAGCGTAAAATTTTTAAATCCAGCTTCCAACCATCAACAAAATAACATCAAACACACATAAGTGATTAGTTCCTAGGTACAAGAACAATATAATAAGAAAATTGCATACTTGTCATGGCCCAATTGAATATGAATTCAACCTTCATAACACAGACATTGCATTCCCATTGAAAAAACTACAGGTGCTTTCAGTTTTAGCACTACACCACTAAAGAATGATCATCACTACTAATATGACCACTATTAGCCAATCCTGTCAGTAAATGCTTCAAACTTAAAATAACAACCACAGACAAGACGTATCCAGCCAAAAGTGAGTGCACAAATCATTGCAATCCATTATAGTACCAGGTTCAGCGAGCAATCATTAGGTGAACAAAAGCTATAAATTGCATAATCCAACCATCAACAAAATAACACAAAACGCACAGTTGATTAGTTCTTAGATACAAGAAATAATGAACATGTCCAACCAAAGCAAAATATGCAAAGCCAATAGCTTTTCTGTTTAGTATCCATACAAGGATCCTCCATATGCTAATATGTTGTGAAAAATACAGTTAGTTATTCCCACCCAACAGTCAAATGTAGCTAGTATGCATCATCCAACCTATCCCTTCGCCCCCCTCTTTTATCATCTCTTCGCCTATCCAAATGAGGCTCTCTATAATAATCCTTTGAAGCAGCTCTAATAGGAGACCGACTTCTTTCTCTTGCATCTCTTCCCCATCGACTACGTGGAGGTGGTGAGGGAGGGCGGCGATCACTCCTTGCATCATGTGGTCCTCTTTTGTCGTGGAACCTATCATCCCTTTCCCTATCTCTAGAACCAATTGGGAATCCCCAATCCACAGGTGGACCTCTATCAAACTTGTCTCTCTCTCTATAGTCATCATGGTCACGATAGTCTGGTCTATCCCTTATGTCTCTGCCTGGGCGGAAGTCTGGGAATCTTTCACCGGGCCTTGAAGGGGGGCCCTGATCAAATTCTCTTGGACCACCTCTACCCCAGCCAATAGGCGGCTCTCCAAATCCATTCCCACCTCTTCCCATACCACGGCCAGCTGGTGGTCCACCCATGGGTGGTGGATGTGACAGTGGGGGCCCTTGAAAACCTCTAGAGGGGCTACCACCTCCAATACCAAATGGTGCCATGTCCCTGCGAGGCTTATTGCAATTGTTACAATGTGCTCTCCTTGCAAAGTTGAGATTTCCACAACTGCAAAATGAAATATAAAATTAGATTGGATTTTAAAAACAATAAATCCTTGAGGCCGCATAATAGTACTGACACAATATCTTGAAGATTGGTTCACAATGCAGAGCGTAGCATATCCCACAGAAAAGAAGTTCAAAGTAAAAAAAAATAGCAAATCACTGCCTTCAAGACTGGCAAGGAAAAGGATGTACGACTTTTTTATTAGAAAACAAGAAAAAGATTATAGAAAGTCTTAAAGCTTGAATTTCTGCAAGGGATATCTACAGAGAGTGAACGTTGTACTTACGTTGGCTCAGTGCATATCCAATCCCCTTCTCTTGGAGTTACATTTGGATTGTTTCTTCCAATGCTTTCTCCCCGAAATGGCGAAGAAGGACCATATCCAGGTCCACTAAACCCTCTGCCCAATGGAGGCCTGCCTCGTCCCATACCAGATGGGGGAGAACGGTCTCGAAATCTGCCACGGCCCCTGCCACCCCTAAAACCTCGACCTCGACGACCACCACGATCAAAATCACGGGAAAAATCATGGCCACCACGATCAAAGTCACGACCACCACGATCAAAGTCATGATCAAAGTCGCGGCCACCTCTATCAAAGTCACGGCCACCACGATCAATGTCACGGCGACCACGATCAAAATCACGACCACCACGATCGAAGTCACGTCCACCACGATCGAAGTCACGTCCATTGCGATCATAATCATGTGCATATGGCTCTACCTTCCTATGTCTCAATGGCGAATCAGAACCTGTAGGACCTGAAGTTTTGTATCCTTTTATGTCATATCCTGCAAAAAGAAGAAGAATATTAGAGTCTAAACACAAAAACTATAATCAGATTCATAACCATAAAAGCACGAGCACATGCAAATTCACTGCAGGTAGAAGATAACCAGGGATGCAGATTCATATCTAATAGAACTATCATAATGGAAGCACTGTACATATGAGATTATCTAAAAGATCTAAACTTCAAAGGAACTTCCTACCTGGTTCAGTTCAATTTCCAACGCTCAACTTGAGAATGATGATTCATCCTACTCAACCAAGTGCATAACCAAAATCCACATCATATCCTTAATCCCCCAACCAGGGCAATAACCAAGCAGTCCACACATGCAGTTTACCATCTTTCAGACCCTTCGACCAGTTTTATGAAAATCTGAACCAAGAAAACCAACCGATAGCCTCTACAATTGCAATTTTCTTCAACTCTGTTAGCTCTTAATTTGTCAACCATCATAAAGCCCAACTCACTTGTCCACCAGTGAAGTTCAGGTCACTAATCTCCATATCACAATGTTCTTTCATGTGCCCTTTGCAAGTCGTATCATAGCTCTCATTTGAAAAATGTATTTACTCGTCCCATAACATCTGGATTGAGCTCATCTCATCAAAAATCACAGTAATCTGGCATGTAATAAGTTCTCAGTTACCCAAAATCAGGCCCTACCCCCATCCTTCCCAGGAGATTCCTTCAGTAATAATGACTTGCCGTGAGTAAGATAGATGACAGATTGGGGAATATTTGAGCTTTAAGAAAAGGTCTTCCATTACTGTAGCCATTGAAGGGAGCACTTGGATATCCTTCAGGATTTATTAATAGGATGACATCAGTATCTGACTTTGCTTTTGCACATTATGTAGTTGACACCAGTAATTTGCAGCTTTAAGAAGAGGTCTTCCATTAATGTAGCCATTAAGGAATCATTTGGAAATGTTTCAGGATTTATTGATATGATGACATCGGTCTGATTCTGCTTTGACTTTTTCACATAATGAACTTGACTGCAGCATTTTGGAGCTTCAACAAACATGTCCAACAATACCATCCCTCCTTTTGTTTCCAACAATTCTCCAGCCTTGGCTGCTACAACTCTAAAATGTTTGAATGCCACTACTGAAAAAAATAACACACATCAAAAATCAGAGATGTAGTGTGCAGTGTCTTCATTCCACCACTGGAAAGAATCTATGCCAAAAGACACCAGGATTTGATGTCCACAGCTTTGACTCTGCTCCACATTTCAGCTTTATCCAGCCACATGAAAATGTCTGGTGTCAATTCTAGATATTTTTCAAACAGCTATATCTTCATCCTGTAATATGAAGCTTAGAAGCTTAGTAGCATTCCATTCTACATACTAAGGAGCTGCCTCGAAAAAGTGATCTAAATAAGGATATTTTGCATTTTCCGACCCAGAATGCAATATTCAGACATTTTCCCCCACCATTTATTGGGTGTTCAGAAGACTAATAAACAATGGAAAAGAGATATAGTATGATTAAATTAATTCGAACCTTCAATCATCCTTCTATTTTGCCTCTCCACCACCATTGAAGCTTCATTTTGCCTCTACAGCCTGAAATATTATGTTACCACTTCTTGCTCTTAGCACCATAACATGGTGAATTCAAAACCCAAATATAGTGGAAATACCTCTCTATCCAGAAACGGAGACCCTACATTACATACGATATGATTAGAACCCCTCCTTTTGCTTCTAACATCTCCTCGCAATAGGGTGCTACAACTCTAATACATCTGAATGCCAATACTACAACAAATACCATGCTTCCAAAAATCAAAAGGAAAGTTGTATGGCCCTGACTCGAAGGCATTTATATGCCCAAAGACACCAGTGGTTGGCATCCATATTTGACACTGCTTACAAATCTAGATAGTTTCCAACTAGCTATATCTGCATCAAGTAATTATGCAGATTAGTAGTACGTCAATATAGATTATGAAGCTGCCTTGAAACTGCCATCCAAAATAGGATACATATCGTATTCCCTGCCAGCCCAGGTACCTCAAAACCAATCTTTATGGAGGACATCTTTCTCTTTCAATGTTTGGGTTTCAACAAACTGAAAAGAATAAAAATACAGAGGTTTAACGCAATGCATTCATCCAAACCTTAAAGTCATCCCTTATTCTCTGGCCTTCCAACTGCCAATGCAAGCCGCAACATCCATTTTCTCGTATTCGATGTTGCCATTAAAACACTGATTTCAATAACCCAAAACCACTGGAAATGCCTCTCTACCCCAAATATTGGCACCCTATACAATACAATATAATTAAGACCCACCAAGACTGCCATGATATAACCCTTGCCACTTGTTGACTGACAAGTTTTTATAAGAATTACAAAGCAGATTGACAGTCGCAGAAATTATAATATACAACATACTCAAGATCAACCCAAACTACCAGTATAACACTCGGCATATTTTGCTAGCACCTTCCTGCAAGAATCCTAGAGCAAATTAACAGACACCAAAAATCACTGAGCCACATTACTTCACGAATCTAACTTTTCTCCTGCCTTTTTTAAAACTACCTATTCTTACAACTTCATAAAATTCGTTATGTTATTCCACCCCTTGAATCTTTAGAGAATCCCTTAACCATATGGCTCATCTAAATGATATTCTAATGTAAATTCGCATAACCATTATGAAATTGGTCCTACTGTTTCTGTCTGAAGAAATTATTGCCTTCATTACACTCTTTCGTATTACTGAAAAGCACAACCACAGCTTAACAGAATAACTGGGATGTACATTCTGCTTTATGGAAAATAAAGCCTTCCCTCAGGAACATATTCCATTCTGATTTTCAAATGCATATACATCCCACGAGTATCTTACTATAGTCAGCCTTCATGCTGACTCGGGGTTCAATCTAGCAGCTCTCCCCTCTTTTGCCCCTCTCAGCCACACCTATGAAGGGTGTACTGATATAATCTATGTTCTAAACCTTGGGAGAAAAATATTAGAATCCTATCACCATTGTCCAGTAAGATTAGTTTGGGAGAAAGATATTAGAATCCTATCACCATCCTCCAGTAAGATTAGTTGTGCGCGCAGCATTGAAACATAAATTCAATGGTAACAATTGCCACTGCAGCCCTTGGTGGACCCTTAAAATGAACCAGTGGCTGATTTTAACTTTTCTTCCTTCAACTAATTAGCCAATAAATCATAAATGCATTCCAACTTAGAATCCCTTAACCTGCAAAATGAACACATCCACTGCATTGAAACACTCATCACAATTGTCCAACAAAACAGCAGTCCTGGTCAAAAACATGATGTACACCATTGCCATGATTTGATGGGAAATCCTCAGTAGCACCACATATTAACTGCAAAATTACCTACATCTTAACTGCACACTTACTGACATCACCCTTTCCAATCCAGTAGCCTTCACCCATTGACCCATGCAGTTCCTAAACACATGGGATATACTCTAGGAGATTGGTGGCTAAAAGCATAAACAATGAAACTGCCACTTAAAAAGCATTTTTCATTCCCAGGATCATGAGCCAAAAGTCATACAAGACGAGAGGGTTTACTCAAACTGTTATCCAGTGGCACAATCACTTATCAGATAACAAGTTAGATCCCAGAGAGTCATCACTTGGACACATAATATAATCACTGATGGAAAATATTGAATGCACGTGTCCCTTTAGGAGAATCTTGATATCCTAGAACTCCAAACTCAATATGCTTTTCTTCTCTTGATATGCACACTAGATCCCCGTAATTGGTTGTTTGAGGGCTTCTTCAAACATTCATTGAATGCATTGAGCTTAAACAGGTAGCCACTAAGCAGCACATTTGATCCATTATAAATTTGAATTCGTGGAGTGAACATTGAAGAGCACGTATCAATACCTCCAGCGATCCGGTAATCAACTTATCAAAAGTGATCCTCTCACTCACCTAGAACCTCTGATATAGTTGTGAAACTACTTGAAAACAACCTTACCTTCTCTCTCGTTGTAAATGCGTGTAAGGCACCCCAAAGTTTATTTGACCTTGCAGAGATTTAAAAAAATAAAGCTCATTCTTTAAAAGCCACAAAATTCGCATTTCATCTTTGATGAAAACCAATTTCATTGACATGAGCATATATGTGAACATAAAAGCTCCTCATAGTTGATCATTCACTTTGAATCTTATTGGCAATTTTTGATCTAGGAGTCGCTTTTGCACTGCCACATTGTATTTACACTGGACTATACTTTCACCTACTTTTGTGATCACTAATTGGACATTAATAAAATTATCTTATCTTATGCATAGTATCATTGAATCAGCACTGTTCAGTCGTGAAAGTAATACAATGAAATCACGAGAAACAATTGACACAAAAACTACTTCAATCAGAGCTGAGTCGGCAATGTTCATTTATCAAACCAATAAGAAGAAATCACATGAAATATCTAACTAGACAATTTCATCTTGGATGGAATATCTGCTACTATACTTTAACAATCAGCAAAAGATCACTCCTATTTCTTCAGAGTACACAACAGATCAAACCCTGGTCGCCAGAATATAGCCAGAATCCTTGAACCCTGTACCATGAAGCAGAAGCTTGGAACAAAAGGCAAGACAAGTAAACAGAAAAATGACAATAAGTACACTTCCATCCCAACTCCCTGGAACATCCTGTGCTAAAATGCAATCAAGCTAGTTATAAAAATGAAAACCTCTCGACCAAGGACAAATTTGATGTCAGGGACTTATATCCCAAAGAGATAGGTTTTTCGGAATACAGCCATGTCTTTTGCAAAATCAACAGCAAAGTTACCTCTACAGTTAGTAATCTTTCACCTGCAAAAAATAATAATTTCATACAAAAGACACTCCTTCAATGTGCTGATTTACTGCATATTTTTTCATTTAAACACAATAAGTTCCTCGTGCATTTGTTTTCAACATTTTATTTGAAGTTATGTTCCGAGCCTAAAGCAATATTTGTGAATGTGTGTGAGCACTGGGGCCCTGATTTCCCTATACCAAGAGCTCTGCTAATCCAGAAGTTGGCTTCGGGTTGCAATTCCCCAGGTTGATGAGATAGCATCCTTCCTTATTCCAATACTAACAACGGTGCAATTCTCCAGGTTGATGAGATAGCATCCTCTCTCATTCCAATACTAACATCGGTGCAATTCCCCAGGTTGATGAGATAGCATCCTCCCTCGCTCCAATACTAACACCGCCGTTCCAATACTAACACCGCCTGGCGTCTGTGCTTTGTCGGTCCCCTTGCTTGTAACTGGTGTCTTTGTGGTGCCTTCTTGAAGGCAAGCTTATTAAAATCACAATGGCATATCCTTCGCCGTGGATTTAGTTCCTCATTGATATGACAACTAACACCTCCTACATGGGTTCCTAAAAGCCAGATACCATTCTATGTGAGTTTTCTGGATAGATATATTTCGCGGACTCGAGCAATAGATAAAACCCACAGAAAATCTAGTCATGAAGACATTTCGTCGCATCCCTTCTTTAAGGTTTGATATGCCTTTCCACGGGAAACTGTAAGCCTCCGATACCTTTCTGAAGCCCAAAGACAGTACCACTAAATTTGGACAGGAAAGCACAACCGAAATCCAGTTTCCCACTTTTTTCCTTACAGACCGTTCTGCTGAAATTTCACAACTAATAAACCAGTTCCCGAAATTTCACTTAAACCCATTTTTCTCACAATTGTCGATATTAACTCCTGTTGGCCGAATTTTCACTTCGAAATCGTGTTTCAAAATTTCTGGTAAAACCCACTTTTTGGGACTCGGCAGTTGAAACCCTTTTGCTGAAATTTCATTTAAAACAATCCAACTCCTCAAATTTCCCATTTTCGACAAATATTAAAAACCCATATTTAGAACCCCAAATTGTCGAAATCCCACTTTTCAGATTCCCATCTTCCGAAATTGTTAGAACCCATTTTTCATTTTTGGCAGATATTAAAACTCATTTTCTGAAACTTTTCAGAATACCCCTTATACTGAAAATGGGCTAAAAGAACTTCTAACAGATATAGACACCCACTTTCTCAAACATGGCAATAATTCCAATCCGCTAAAAACTCTGAAAATTCGCAAACACCCCCAGATCTGTTAACGGGATCAGGCAGGGGAGAAAACATTCTGCAGAACCCCGGAGAAGCGGAGCCGTGTTGAAGAACAAGAAATTAAAGAAGGAAATGGTGTGAAGGAACCTGAGGGCGGAGGTAATCTGTCACCAGCAGCAGCAGCACGATCGTATGCACGACTATGACCATTGGCGCGGCGTGGCTCCTCGCGCCTAATCTCTCCGGGCTCGTAATCGTTCCCTCCTCCTCCTCCTCCTTCACTGTCTGAGGGTCTCACCACCAGACTGCTAACACTCCCGTAGACTTGATCTCTCGACCCCATTCTCTCCTCTGCTATTCGCTTCGCCTCTACTCTTCCCGCCCCTTCAGAAATATAGTTCTTCTAAGTATCTGATCTCTTCTTGTAATGCCAAGACTGTCACTCTGTAGCAAGCCAAACTCAACCCTAAAAATGCACGTATTAAACCCATTTTATATGAAGTTAATTCTGTAGCGATAGATTTTTTTTCCACATATTTTATAAGATTTTTTTAGCAACTTAAAAATTTAATGTAATGTATTATCAAAATTAATTAGAGTTCAAGTTTTATGTAAGTAGACTGCATTAAAATTGTAAAAAAATCAAATTGTTGTAATATTATTTAGAATTAGACAAAACTTCTAAAAACATTATAACATCCTTTCATCATACAAGAAAATAAAATATATCCTAATAAAATTTTGATAGTATATTAAATTTTAAATTTCTAAGAAATTTGTAGAAAAAAAAATTATTGTTATAAAATTAAAGTCATATATATATTAGCTGGGGTATTGGTAGTAAATCTAAGTCCATCGATTTGTATTGCATTGATATGAAAGGTTCATAAATATAATCTCAGTGATCATTTCCTATCACTTATGACTCTTCATATTTACAATATTATTACAAAAACGCAAATCCAAGGATTACATGTCTAACATTTCTCCCCTTAATCTAAAGGGGTCTGTGTGAGTCCAAGCATCATTCTGAATTTTTCTCTTCCAAGCGCTTTGGTGAAGATGTCCGCAATTTGTTCATTTGTGGAACAATGTCTCAAGTGAAATACTCTTGGTCTCTATACTTTGTGTTGTTGTGCTTAGTTCAATCATGGAATCAAGGATTCTTGGCCAGCTTGATTGAATAAATATTGTCAACTAGAAGAAGAGTAGAATTCACTTGTTTCTCCTACAAATCTTCAAGTATTTTCCTGAGTCACAGAATCTCTTTCATGGCTTCTACATTTGCCACATATTATGCCTCTCTTGTGGAATCTGTTGGGACTGATTGTTTGTGTGATCTCTAGAAGATAGTTGTTGATCCAAGACTCATGAGATGGACTAAAGTTGATACTCCATTTTCCTTATCCCCGACAAAGTCTAAATCGGCATATTCGATCAGGTTGAAGTCATCCACCCTAGAGTACCTGAGTCCAAAATCTTGAGTTCCTTTCAAGTATTTCATAACTCTTTTTGCAGTAGACTAATGTCCTTCACAAGGCTTTTGCATGAACCTGGAAATAATCCCAACAACAAATGAAATGTATGGTCTAGTGGTAGTAAGATAGATTAGACTTCCCACGAGTTGTCTATACTTGGTTGCATCCTCAAATTCATTCCCTTCTTTTGATGTGAGTTTCAAATTATGTTCCATTGAAGTAGAAACGGGATTGCACTCAACCATGCCAAACTTGTTCGACAGTTCTTTGATGTACTTCTTTTGGGAGATGAATATGAACCTTGGATTTTGAATCACCTCAATGCCTAAATAGTAGTGAAGATGTCCCAAATCTGTCATCTTGAATCCTTTCTTCAACTCTTTCTTTATGGATGCAATGTAGCTTTCATTGTTCCTTGATATCAACAGATCATCTACATATAATACAAGATATACAACAGTGTTGCCAACTTTCTTGACAAACAAAGTTGCATCATCAAGATTGAAATGCTTGAAATTCAATTTCAAAAGATTGTAATGTCCCCATTTTTGGATTCCCTTGTGTTAAAGTTTGGGATGCATGCTAGAGTAGCCAATTTGGAGTGATAGTGAGCTCGAGCAGTTTTGAGGATTTGTATGGGGCCTAACTCACAGTATTCATCATATTTCATCATCAAGATCCATTCCGCACAGCTTGTCCTTGGTTTCGTTGCATTTTGACAATTTTCATAATTTTGGGTTATTATTGAGCATATTTTAATTAATTACACTAAAGGTGTTATTTGGAGCTTGTTTCTTGGAGAAACACCTTATTGTAATAGCTCGTTGGAATCGGGACAAAAATATCTACATGATAGAATGATAAAAAATTACTTTCAGTGGCAGGGGAAGTTATAAGGGTGAATCAATCACTTTTTGGAGTAAAAAGGGTTATTAAATTAATAAAGTGATTTATGAAGAAATATTAAAAGATGAATTAAAAGTCACTTGAATGGAAAAAGGTGAAAGGGGGTATAAAAGAGAGATAAGGGCTTCTATTCTCTCATTATGTTGATTGATGTTTTGATGTATGGCTTCTTAGCTAGAAAGTCCATGGTACTTGGGGGTTTTGAGGGTTTTGACTGAATAAACCCTAGAGATCATCAAGGAGGTGAAAGATTCATTTGTTCTTGGTCCAAGCTTGGCCAAGGAGGTGAAAGATTCCTCCCTCATCATTTTAGTGCAGTTTAGTTCAGTTTAAGAAGCAAGGCACAGTCTTGGGGTTTCTCTATAGAACAAAGGTGCATTGTGCATGAGAGAGAAGTTTGTGGGAGCTTGTGGATCTTGGATTTGGAGGAGATCTCACTTCATGAGTGTTGTCCACCACTAGGGCACCTTTTCTCATCATTGTGTTGAGGGTTTCCATGCCATAGTCAACCATTCTTCCAATTGTGCAAATTTCTTGAAGGAGGGCGCATTTACCCTTGGAGACATCCAGTGAGAGAGTTCGGATCTATTCCTAAATACAAAGAATCACTTCTCACGAGTTCAACTACTTCAGATCTACAATGTGGTAGTTGTTATTGAGAAGTTGGGAGGCCCAAAACATCATATCCAAACCTCTAGGGTGCACACCAACTAGGGAGGGCGCAATTCTCCTCAATTATTCACCAGTTTGAATGAAGGGAACAATATCGGTTCAGTAGATCTTTGTATGCGGCTATTGGAGGTCTATAGAAGGCTAGATCTCTCTTTGTTATTGAAGCTTGGAGCTATATTCAGCCACATGCATTATCTATCCATATCTCTTACAGATATGTTCATCTCTTGTACTGAGGATTGCATATTTATTAATAAATAAATTCATATCTGAGTTTGTGGCCATTTTGTGTGTTATTCCTATTTGTATGTTGTTGTTACTTGTTATTTCTTTCATGAGAAAAACTATGTCTTGCAAAACACTAAACAATAGAACCTTAGCACACAACAAGAAGATGAATCAACAAATTGTTTGACAAATACTACAACCAAAAAATGTAGTCCCATGAGGCCAGTGACACCCACGCATCTCATGGACAAAATGATGACCAAGGTGCTTGTGAGGATTCAAATGTGTTAACACTTAGGCATGATGGGATTCAGATGTTGGATGACCTATCTTTGGGTGTTGACATGACTTCTAAAAAGTCATGCGTGGGGTATGATGAGCCTTCCATGGAGTTGAGCGTGACACATTCCTCATCTTCTCAGTCACTTATGGTAGCCACGACACATGGGGATATCAGTAGCATTCTGGATGTGGTAGAGGAACCTTGTGTAGTGATTGAACACAAGGGACATGTGGATCTGCAGGCCCAAGAGGAGAGGCATGACTTGGAGACAGATGACTATATACATACTTATCAGTATGGGGAGAGTGAGTCACCTCTTTTAGGGAGTCCAATAATAGATCAAGTTGTGGAGACCAATATGATGATGGGATACTTACTTCCGAGATCGGTCTACAGTGACGAGTATGCATTCCTTGTTTGTCGGGATGGCCATATCACATTCGTATGGGATCCGGGTGCAGATAATATTAGTAGGGTGAGTGCATAGGAGGATACAGTTGTACATATAGGATACAGAGTGATTCATATTGAGGCAATAATATATGATGATGTACAGTGGCATTCAAGGAGATTCAATAGCACAGTGACCCGTGGACAGTGTGACACCTTAGCTCTTGAGGAGTGTGTTGAGGAGGATTCCACTGTTGACATTGGCAGCGGGAGTCATGAGGTAGTACTTCAGTAGGACAGTGTTCATGAGTCACAACATTTGGTAGGACAACTAAGGGTCAGAGAGGACATGATCGTGGCAGCCATTAGACACATTGAGGATACACATGCATGGGTGGCAGAGTATTGTTGGAGGGCCACGATGGCACATGATAGTTCAGATGGAGACTTTTCCATTGAGGACTTGTAGACACTCGAGGAGAGAGTGACTATGATGAGGACCAACTACCAGCATCTACTTATGGATAGAGATTACCTCTTGGAGGTTGGTGAGATGTATCATGGGGCATTGAAGGAGAAGGAGGTTGAGGTGGACCGACTCACTCATGAGTTAGTAAGCACACAAGGATTCTTGAAAGGCACACATACAGCCCTTCAGGAATCAGAGTCCAGATTAGAGGAGCTCCTTGAGGAGGATAGTCAGGGATCCACTACATCTATCTTAGTAGAGAATCTGATACATACTTCAGCCACATCACTAGAGGATGTTGGTGGTTTGATAGAGGAGTGCCAGTGGATGGAGGAGCATGGGGGATACCCAGGATCACTGATGATTATGGAGAGGTGTGACCCAGAGACACTTGAGGATGTTCTTGTGTCACAGGGACCACCATTTATAAGGAGATATGAGACAGTTGGTCATACACATACACATGGGGATTCCAGAGCCAGGGGTAGTTATGAGGACACATCCATTTGGGTTTCAAGATTGGTTAACATCTATGTAGAGCTTGACCTAGCAGTACACCCAGGATACATGATGACAAGAGCTTGCATGAGTATACAGGGGCATACAATGATGAGAGGTAGTCCATAGGTGCATGTAGAGGTGTACAGTGGTATCCAGGGGGAATGCATTGGAGTGCAGGGAGGAGGCATATTTGGTGGAGCATGGAGATTTTCGTGGAGAGCACTCCTCTCCTTTACAACAGTACATGGACTTGGGAGATCACCTTCTCAGTAGTAGCAGTCATATGAGTTACAATAGAGGGAGTGTGATTGACCATCAATATGTGGAGTCATCTACTATTGTACATGATGGCATGAGATTAGTATGGAATCTAGGTGACTATTTACCTTGGATGTCAATGGATGAGTTTTTGGTCAAACCTTTGAGATTGACCAAAGCATATGATACTTCCCTGTTCTACATACAGTTACATGAATTTCTATTAGCCTTCCCCGATACTTTCATTATATACAGCAGCATAGGGGAATATAGGTGGTTGCATGGGACATGGAGAGTTATTAGGCAGAGACCTCCTAATAGGGGATACTTCATTACATACAACGGGACAAGGGAGGTTCAACCGAGACATGCAAATGAGGCCTTGGGTGTGATGGAGAGTATCCTTAGCCGTGGGACAAAGGATATTTCAGAGGTTGATATAGGTTCAGAGTCTCATCGGGATGAGGATGGGGAGTAGAGTAGGACAGATGCTTCTGATAAGGACTATGAGGTCAGTTGGAAGGGTCTATGGTCGCAGTAGGCAGTGACAGAGCTCTCGAGGACCATACATGATGTACCTATGGTCAAACAATTTGGACATTTCAGGACTCGTTAGTAGATCAAAGAGAGATTCTCCTAGGAGGATCTAGAGGATGATATCACAAGGCATATGGGGGCATGCTTGGTATGTCAGTATCACAAGTCAGGGCATGATTCCTTATCCACTCTTGTTTCAGGGATGAGTTGGGAAAGTATGCTAGCCTCTCTCGACCCTGGCATACTAGAGTTATATAGTAGGGTTGACATCAGAGGGATATTGTTGGATTATGGGACATCGCAGGCAGCAATGTGGGTTGGCAAGGAGGCTGAGTTTAATAATCATGGAAAAGACAACATAGCTATCAGTACACTTTGTCTAATGGTTTACAATTCAATAGGCACCGAGATATGTGGTATGGCACAGTTTGAGTTATTTGATGCGGGGTTTGGTACACTTCGAGAGCATAGGGGAGTTTATGGGACACTCATGATTGATTCCTTCCATGGTTGAGGGGATTTGAGTGCAGATGGAGATGAGGATGCTATGTGGCAGGATGGGTCTCCTGGGTTGAGGATCATGTATATTAGTAGATCATATTCTTGGTATGTAGGGGATCTGGACACTACCGGAGGTGGTAGTTTGGATATTGATTTAGGTGAGAGTTTCCTTGAGGAATGGATACGATATTTACTTGCTATATTGATTGGGGGTCTTCAGGAGACTCTTTGTGTGGATGACCTACAAGACTATATTTTACAGGGCACTGCATTTCACATCTTGGTTTGGGATCCAGAGGTTAGAGTGATTAGTAGTCCAGTGGTGAATGGAGTTGAGATCCAACTAGAGTGGTTATCTAAGGAGTGGACTAAGGATCTATTGCACATGATCGTTCTACTCATCAGAGCATTTTGGGGGCATGCATGGTGAGCACTTTGAGGGACCATGTTTTGAGGGGAGAGTACTTAATTTCACATATGTGGATATGGGACCCTGGGATCATACACAGTTTGGTTTAGCTATTGCTTGAGGACAAGCAATATTCGAGTAGGGAGGACTTTAATGTCCTCATTTTTGGATTCCCTTATGTTACAGTTTGGGATGCCTGCCAGAGTAGCCAATTGGGAGTGGCAGTGAGCTCAAGAAGTTTTGAGGAGTTGTATGGGGCCCAACTCACATTATTCATCACATTTCATCATTAGGATCCATTCCACACAACTTGTCCTTGGTTTCATTGCATTCCGAGAATTTTCGTAATTTTCGGTTACTATTGAGCATATTTTAATTAATTACACTAAAGGTGTTATTTGGAGCTTGTTTATTGGAGAAACACCTTAGTGTAATAGCTCGTTGGAATCGGGACAAAAATATCTATACGATAGAATGATAAAGAGTGAATTTCAATGGCAAGTGAAGTTATAAGGGTGAATTAATCACTTTTTGGACTAAAAAGGGTTATTAAATTAATAAAGTGATTTATGAAGAAATATTAAAAGATGAATTAAAAGTCACTTGAATGGAAAAAAGGTGAAAGGGGGTATAAAAGAGAGATAGGGGCTTCTATTCTCTCATTACGTTCACTGATATTTTGATGTATGGCTTCTTAGCTAAAAAGTCCATGGTACTTGGGGGTTTTCAGGGTTTTGATTGAATAAACCCTGGAGATCAACAAGGAGGTGAAAGATTATTTTGTTCCTAGTTCAAGCTTGGCCAAGGAGGTGAAAGATTCATCCCTCACCATTCTAGTGCAGTTCAATTCAGTTTCATAAGCAAGGCACGGTCTTGGGGTTTCTTTGTAGAACAGGGGTGCATTGTGCATGAGAGAGGACTTTGTGGGAGCTTGTGGATCTTATATTTGGAGGATATCTCACTTTAGGAGTGTTTTCCACCACTAGGGCACCTTTTCTCATCATTGTGTTGAGGGTTTCCATGCCATATTCATCCATTCTTCCAGTTATGTGAATTTCTTGAAGGAGGGGGTATTTACCCTTGGAGACATCTAGTGAGACAGTTCAGATCTGTTCCTAAATACAAAGAATCACTCCTCACGAGTTCATCTATTTCAAATCTATAGTGTGGTAGCTATTATTGAGAAGTTGGGAGGTCCAAAAAATCATATCCAAGCCTCTAGGGTGCACACCAACCAGGGAAGGTGCAACTCTCCTCAGTTATTCACCAATGTGCATGAAGGGAACATTATTGGTTCAGTGGATCTTTGTATGAAGCTATTGGAGGTCTATAGAAGGATAGGTCTTTCTTTGTTATTGAAGTTTGGAGCTATATTCAGCCACATGCATTATCTACCCATATCTCTTACATATATGTTCATCTCTTGTATTGAGGATTGTATATTTATTAATAAATAAATTCATATATGAGTTTGTGGCCATTTCGTGTGTTATTGTTGTTACTTGTTATTTATTTCATGAGAATGTAATCTCCCTTTCCGAGTGAGGACTCCATAGAGGAGGGATTAGCATCTAAATGTCCCCTTTAGACTACAGCCAGAAAGAAACAAGAGAAAATGTTCATTTGATGTCATTTCACTAGGGAAATGTTATAATTTGAAAGTGACATTAAGTGATTAAGTGGAGAAAAGTAATTAAGTGCTTAAGTGAATATTAAATCAGAAAACTTAGGAAAAGCGCTTAAGTGAAAAGTCAACGAAGAATTAGGGTTTCAGTGGATATAAGGAGAGGAAAAGGGACCTAATGGGTCATTATTGATGATTTGAGAATTGAAACCAGAGCTATGAGGAGAAACCCAGATTCGGACGAATTTGAGGATACTTGTGGATTCCAGGAGGAAGACACCGAGGGATTGGATTCGGTGTTGAGAGACACACCCTAGCCACTTGGGGAGAGCACACAGGTTTTCCATTACTTTCATTACATATCTATAGTCAGATTGTGTAAAGACCAGTTTTAAATTAACTGCTAGTAATTCTACCAAATGTGCAGTAATTTCTACAAGCTGTATAAAGAAGAATAATTCCAATTTACTTAACACTTACGCATATAAAATTTATCAATGGATAAAAAATCTAATTAAACAATGGATAAATTGGAGTTAAATACCTTAACTCTGATGTTGTTATCCGCAACTTGTTGAACCTGATGCTGTTATCCGCAGCTTGCTCCTTCCTGCTTCTTTAGGACACCACCCAAAACCGACCTCCCTGCCGACTAGTTAGCTTCTAGCCCTAGGATATCAATGGATATCCTAGCCCTCCGAGCCCAAAACCCCCAGCAACCCCCCGGTGCCCTGCTACAATCCAAACTTCCTAAAATCTCACTCTCCCTACAAGACTCAGAGCTCCCAAAATCCTCCTCCCTCCCGTAGGATAATCCCCTCTAAACTCCTCCCCCCCTATTCCTCCTTCACCGCCTTCCCTACATTAACTCCTACCTAACTGCTTTATTACACCTTATCCCCCCGCCGTTAATACCCTTATCCCTCCTTTATTACTTATCCTAATGTATTGAATACGTTATCCCTTGTGGGATACGTAAC
>ML786089.1:578970-609717 GCA_009831015.1 Picea engelmannii | reverse complement strand
ACAAACATAAAAATGATAATAAATTGTAATAATAATTAATATAATTTAATTAAATCAAGAGGCACGTACCTCCTCACCTTGTGACCAGACAATGCTATATAGCAACCGTCACAAGGGTAGTGTAATCATCATCTTATCATATTGAATTAAATATTAATACTAAAAAATATTCATTCTCAGTGAATAAGAGTTTTCATGTTACAATGGTATCAGAGCTTTCGTTCTGATCCAGCTTCCACTAATAAATTTCCACCCACCTGTGCATTTTCCCCATTAATTAAACCCACACCCATACCATGTTCCCAAACCCCCACCCGTAACCAGTTCCCCCCCCCAAAAAAAAACCACCATAACATGTTTCCCACAGACACATATCCCTCCTAAACCTCATAACCCACCCCCTCTAAAATCTGTGCCCTACCAGCCTGCGCCCTCACACTACTCGTAAATTTCGCGCCACAATCCAACACTCCCGCATTCCAGTCTGACACTCTGACACTCCTGCAGACACTCCCCGACACACACCCGCAGACACTCCCCGACACACACCCTCCCAATTACACACCACCACTCCCGCAGACTCACACCCCCACTCCGCAACTCCTATGTCTAACCCCGACACAACCCCCGCGAACCCACTTCAACTCCCTCGACACTACACCACCCAACACTCCCACTCCGCGGACCCCGTCACACCCTCCTCAGCTCAACCGCAGACACGCCCCATCATGTCCCCTAACTCCCGCTCTTCATTAACATCCGCGTCTTCTTGTAAAGTCGTGCCCCATACCATTCTCGCCCTCCCTTAATTGAAATTAATTAAAATCAATTATAATATATATACATATCTTATGTTAATTTATATATATATATATATATATATTTATATATATAAATTTAAAAAAAAAATTAATATAAATATATATTAAAAATTAATATTTAAAAAAAAAAATCTCAAGAATGGTCAACAATGAAGAATGGTAAAAAATCTTTAATACTGTGTATAGACTATTGAGGGTTAAATAAAATAACTATAAAAAATAAATTCCCTATACCCTTAATAGATGAGTTACTAGACGAACTCCATGGAGCTAAATACTTCTCAAAATTGGATTTAAGATCAAGGTACTACTAGATTCGAGTAAGATCAGAAGATGTACAAAAAACTGCTTTTCAAACACACGAAGGTCATTATGAATTTAAAGTCATGCCGTTCGGTCTAACTAATGCACCAACTACCTTCCAAGCAACTATGAATCAACTTTTTCACCCCTACTTAAGGAAGTTCGTATTGGTCTTGTTTGATGATATTCTTATTTATAGTAAAACTTGGAAGGAGCATATGAAGCATTTAGAACATGTACTTTCTCTCCTAGAGAAAAATCAGTTCTATTCCAAACTATCAAAATGTTCCTTTGGTAAAGAAGAAGTAGAATACCTTGGTCATGTCATATCTCGAGAAGGAGTCAAGGTGGACCCTGAAAAAATCAAGGCAATCATAGAATGGCCCAAACCAAAGAACATATCAAAACTAAGGGGATTCCTTGGATTAACAGGTTATTATTGAAGATTTATCAAGAACTACACTCATTTAACAACACCCTTGTCAAACCTATCAAAGAAAAATTCCTTCAAATGGGATAATAGTGCACAAGAATGTTTTGAAACATTAAAAAGGGTTATGTCGTCTACACCTGTATTAGCAACACCAGATTTTGCAAAACCCTTTGTAGTAGAATGTGGTGCATCATGAATTGGAATTGGAGCAGTATTAATGCAAGATGACCAACCAATAGCATTTGAAAGTCGAAATCTCAACAAAAAGGAAGAGTTAAAATCTACCTATAATAAGGAAATGTTACCTATTATGGATGCATTAGCTAAATGGCGACAATATCTCTTAGGAAGCAAATTTTCGATACGTACTGATCACAATAGTCTCCAATACTTACTAAGACAAAAAACATTGTCCACAGAACAACAAAAGTGGATGGAGAAACTTTCCACCTCTTATATGGAAATAATACACAAAAAAGGGAAAGACAATGCAGTTGTTGATGCACTATCACGAAAAGATGAGGAAGTAAGCGCATATGCAACAACAATAGTCATTCCAGATTGGTTGGATGAGATTCGAGTTGAGTATGCCAGAGATCCTGAATCTAATTCCATAATCAACAATTTAGACCAAAACCCCAAATTTGAACGGAAAAATGACATTTTATGGTACAAGAACATAATCTACCTAATTCCAGCCTCAAAATTTAAAATGAAAGTTTTAAGGGAGTCACACAGCTCCCCAACATCAGGACATGTGGGTTTCTTCAAAACCTACTATAATGCATGGCAATCATTCTATTGGAAATGAATGAATAAGGAGATTCAAAGATTTGTTGTCGAATGCCAAATTTGTCAAAGGAACAAAAATGAAAATGTTATGACTCCAGGATTACTTCATCCCCTACATATTCCTGAACAAAAATGGGAAGAAATTTCAATAGATTTCATTGAAGGGCTACCCATGTCTGAAGGGAAGGATAAAATTTTTGTGGTGGTTGACAGATTAACCAAATATGCACATTTCATGGCAGTAAGAAAAACTGACTCAACAAAACAAATTGCAGATATTTTTTGCAAAAACATTTATAAGTTACATGGGTTTCCGAAGGTAATTGTCAGCGATAGGGATGCAAAATTTAAAGGAAAATTCTAGAAAGAATTTTGCAAAAATACATGAATATCTCTTAATATGAGATCCGCTTATCATCCACAAACAGATGGACAAACACAAATCGTAAATAAATTCTTAGAAACGTACCTACAGTACTTTGTGATAGATAAGAAAAATAAATGGTCTCAATGGTTACACTTAGCCGAATGGTGGTATAACTCTACATATCACACATCCGTTGAAATGACCCCCTTCCAAGCCTTATATGGTTACGAACCACCTAAATGGAAGGAGTTTGTACTAATAAATACTAAGGTCCAAGCAGTAAGAAATAAGCTAGAGGAAGAACAAAAAATCATACAAATATTAAAAGAGAACCTAACAACAACTCGTAATCGAATGAAACAACTAGCAGACCAACATAGGTCAGAAAGAGAATTCAAAGAAGGTGATTGGGTGTTTGTACGACTCCAACCCTACAAACAATGATCCCTTAAGCAATAAGGGAAGAAAAAATTAGCCCAAAAATGTTATGGACCCTTTCAAATTAACAAAAAAATTAGCCAAGTAGCTTATAGATTGGAGTTGCCAAACAATTGTCGCATCCACAATGTCTTCCACGTTTCATGTCTAAAAAAAATGCTTGGACAAGCTCAACCAGTGCAAACAGAAATCCCTGAATTCGATGACGAAGGAAAAATTATTTTCGAACCAGAAGGTATTCTTGCCACAAAGGACAAGGTGTTACGTTCCAGAACCATTAAGGAATATCTTATCAAATGGAAAAACCTTCCAGAAGAAGATAAAATATTAAGAGGGTAGCAATGTTACAAACATAAAAATGATAATAATAAATGATAATAAATTGTAATAATAATTAATATCATTTAATTAAATCAAGAGGCACGTACCTCTTCATCAAGAGGCACGTACCTCCTCACCTCGTGACCAGTCAATGCTATATAGAAACCGTCACAAGGGTAGTGTAATCATCATCTTATCATATTCAATCAAATATTAATACTAAGAAATATTCATTCTCAGTGAATAAGAGTTTTCATGTTATAGGCAAAGCACCCATGGACCCAGAAGCGTGTTAGAATAATAGGTGTGCTCGTTTTACCATAGACAATATAACAATATTGTCACCCAACCATAAGCACAAAGGCCACCCCCGAGGACCTTAACCTTGACAAAGAGAATAATCCTGGAAGCAAACCCTAGAACCAATAGCCAATCAAGGTAGCATACCTCTCTCCAGAGCTAACGTACCGGGCAGAAAGTACAAACCATAACCAAAGAGAAAGTCCAAGCCAAAATCGAAATTTTCCAGTTCCAGCAGTTGTAGCTGCAACTCCTCTCCAAACTTGTGCACTACTCGCCTTGTGCAGTTGTGAGAGATTAGGTGACAAATGAGCTCTAGCGCCCTCTTATTTATAGTCCTCCAAGTTACCTAACTGGACTGATTTCTACTTCTGGAGGCTAATAACTCAATAATAAATATTCTCTTGAGTTGACTTGCCTCCTAGGGTTGTTATCCAATGTTTTAGGGTTTCTCTTGCTTCCCAGAATATTCTAGTCTCGTCGGTGTTACATGTAGAGGTTAATACCTCCTGCAGCTACCATAATATCAACACTCCCTCCTAGCTAGGGAGGTGTTAAAGGACAATGGCCTTGAGCACAAACAAATCTTTCAACCGATATCACCATCATAGCCACACAAGCTATCTCATGGTAAAATCATGAGCACCATCATCACTATTAGTATCATTTGATAGCATCAACTGCATCAACTTTTGAAGCCATACTCCATCTGAGTAATCAGGTATGATGTTGAATAATTCACTCACTCCACAGAGTGATATAATAACCATTCTTCTAGTCTGGACATATGTCCTAGAAGAATAATTGTTTCAACAGATGATGGAAGCCACACCATGGGCTACAAGGACTATTCTTCTAATCCAGACATATGTCCTAGAAGAATGCATGTCTTGGACCATTTTCCTTAAGGAGAATGTCTGTCCACCAACATACTAACTATCCATCTAGTAGGAAATTATCTCCAACACTAGTGGTAGTCTTTGTGGCAATCAGAACAATGACATTCAATAGAACACAACTGTGTCTATCCATAGTAGTACACAACTACTATCTAGTGGTACACAACCACACCTAGTAGCACACAACTACTAATCAGTGACACATAGTCAGAACCAGTGGAACACATCCACCACAATAGCATACAACTATTGTCCAGAGACATATAGTCTCCACAACAATCATATCATCTGATATAAACGTGCATAACAATATCATAATACAAATTGAGTCATCTGGGCATTCTTCCACTCACATCTGTGAGATATGGAAGAGTATCTACCCTCAAAAAGTAAAACATCATCCATGGGTTATCTGGACTATTCTTCCCAAGCATAGAAGAATAATTGTCCCTGATTTTTTAGCC
This sequence comes from Picea engelmannii, assembly GCA_009831015.1. Classification (NCBI taxonomy): domain Eukaryota; kingdom Viridiplantae; phylum Streptophyta; class Pinopsida; order Pinales; family Pinaceae; genus Picea; species Picea engelmannii. Next base: position 604,579 of record ML786089.1, on the reverse strand, counting down.
TGGACCATTCCTCCGGCAATAATCATAGTGCAACCTGGAGAGAATGAGTCTGCCCAAGGGAATGCATGTCCTGATTGTTGAACCTGGACCATTCACCTAACTAGGACATTCTTCTAGCACTAATCATACTGAAACTTGGAGAGAATGAGTATGCCCTAGGGAATGACTGTCTAGACCATTTCCGAAGGAAATGATTGTTTTTCACCAACCTCCAAAATGGACCATTCTTCGAAACTGCTCACAACTGCGAACTTCGAATGAATGACTGCCCGATGAGGTGGACCATTCTACTCGACCACTACTCAGAGTGACTACCAAGAAGAATGATTTTCCTAGACCATTCCCCCACATTGGCCACAAGGGGAATCATTGTCTATGATACATCAACAATCTATCGGACCATTTTCATTATGAAAATGACTTTTCGATATGGACCATTTTCCAAACTGGAAAATGCCTATTTGTCAGAAATCTCGAACCACTTTTTGAACTGGAAAGGAACTGTCCATCCTAGACCATTTTCCAAACTGGAAAATGATTGTCCATAAATCAATAACATATCAGTGCTCCCTCCCAACCTGGGAGTAATCACTTCCTTTTCCAATAAGGAAATCATCTCCACGAGCCCCAACTTGTCTCTTAAGTACACAAACTTTTTGTCTTGGACAAAGGCTTTACCAAAATATCTGTTATTTGCTCATATGTGGAGATATATTGGAGAACCACTTCTCTCTTCTGGACTTTATCACATAGAATATAATGCTTGATCTCAATGTACTTCAGCATATCATGGAACACTAGTTTCTCTGAAACCTTCACATATCTCTAATCATTACAATATATCATGGTCGAATTCAGTACTCGATTAGACGGTCCAGAAATCAACTTATTGCTTATGTACAAGCATCATACGCTGCAATATACTTTGCTTCTATAGTGTTGATTGCAACAGACTTTCGTTTCCTGCTAGCTCACAACATCGTGGAAAATCTCAAGCTTAAAACATATTCAAGTAGCCCTTGCCCAATTTGAATCGATAAATCCATGTAGGTGTATATCATAACTCAAGTGTCCCACAAGGAAAATATCCGACTGGGTATTCTCCAAATACATTAACGAGCCAATCAATTGTCGATACAGAGACAAGTATACTATATTAGAGTCTCTCAACTTCTTCAAGTTTGTCATCATGAGAGTTTTTCCATGGATTAGCAACCCATCATCCTAGACTTCTGAGTAACCATTATGATACACTATCTCTGTCATAGAAAGTTTTCACCACACTTTTACTGTATATGATATACTCTGCATCAAGTTGCTTGAATCCATACAAGATCTGCATACATGGGTCTCTTTCTGGTATAAGCTTCTTTCTCGATTTGCTTTATTGGGAAGAACAATCTTTTATATACAAACTTCAATTCATGGATACTGCAAGAGGTATATCTAGAACACGTTGTCATCATAGTTTTTCTCCCTCCTTTTGGAAGAACCTCTAGTTCCGAATCTTGCAATGCTTCCATTCATAAGTCATTTTCATATTTTCTTACATATATTGTTCTTCATCACAACTTCCATTTCTTCTACTTGATTGCTTCTAGTGGGTTCAAACCAAGCTAGTAGTCTTATGATTCTCGGTACAATAACTTGTTCAATTTGGTTGTTCTGACTTTTCTTTCTTTCTTGGAATCTTCATGTTCTTCCTCATCTTCAATGTTGGAGTCCATGGAATCTTCTACAGATTCTATGCCCTTCCTTTCTGAAGGTTCCAACTTCTTCTTTTCGTCATAGGAGCATAAATGTAGATGGACAACCAAGGATATTCAAAGCTTCTTGAAGAAGAAGAACTATGAACACATGTTGTTTATCATTGTTGCTACTTTCAATGGGAACATGGATAGATACTTCATAATCTTCACAGATTCTTCAATGGATCATATCATTTAGGATTAGCTCCCTCCTAATCCTTGCTTCATGCATGAATGCATGCTCTTCTTTTGGAATTCTGTAATCATCTCCCTCCATCTAAGAGAGTCCATGCTTCTGTCTGCATCCTTATTTCCCTCTGCAAAGTGTCACAAGTCTTATTCTAATTTCCTCTTGATTACTGACTTTTTTCTGATTTGAATCCTTCTGAGTCTCTTCAAGTTGATTATGATTTCAGCTCATCTTCCAGTTGTTACTTATATAATAGTTTCCTCTGGAATTTGCCAACGTACTTCATCTAGACTAGAAGAAGAAGTTTGCTTCATCCTGCTTAACTTTCTTTGAGGGTTCCTTTTCTTTGAAAACTGTTGCTTCATGTATTTCCTTCCTTTTCTTTAACTCAGGATGATGGTTCTTGTAGTGACCATATCTTTGATAGTTGAAGCATTGTATTTCTGACATATCCTTCTCTTGATTTTGTTTCTTCCTTAAGCCAAACTTTCTTTTATTCCTGAAATTCTTGAATTTTGTTGTGAAGGCTTGATCATCATATTTCTTTTGGGATTTCTCTTTTGCATTAATCCTTGATTCTTCTTGTGCACAACAAGTCTAAAGCTCTTCAAATGTGGAATACTCCTTTCTTGTGTCCATGCTTGCGACAAATGCATCCCATGTCTTGGGAAGGCCATTGAGCACTATATTTACGAGTTCCTTTTCTGAAATGATTTCTTCAATAGCTTGTAGTCGATCTCTTAAATGAGATATTCTTACAAAGTATAATGTTATGTTGTCATCATCACTCATTTTCATGTCACAGAGCTCAATCTTCAGACTCATCACTTGTTCAATGTTTCTAACCGATAAGAGGTTAGTCAGGGCATTGTACATCTTCTTAGATGAGTCAAGATGAGAGATGTAAGATATCAAGTGGTCTTTTATAGAGTCCACTATGACACTCATAGTGTTGATGTCATTGTCCTTGAACTTCTCCATAATTGCAATGTTTCGAGGTTCCTTCTCTTTTCCTGTTTCAAACTGTGGTTCCATGATCTTGCCTTTCACGATGTACAACACATTATTCTTGGAAAGGATGAGGTCAATCCTTGTCTTCCATGCTCTGAAGTTAGAAGCCCCTTCTAACTTGTTTTCTGACTTCATAGAGTAAGTCATGACTGTTTTGATTTGGTCAACCTTTGACTTTGATTTGGTAAACCTTTGAATTTGACCAAAAACTCAAACTTGACGTCTTAGCTTGCTGAGAGTACTAGGAGGTGCACTATGCTAGGGCGCACTAGGATATCAAAAAATTAGGTCAATATTGTCACTTAAGGTGCCTTAACAAGAGGGTCAGTGTTTTGTTGCTGCAACAAAACTTTGACTGCAATTGCAAGTGTAACTGAGAAAATTCTCCCAATCTATCTTCCAACAGTTAGATTGTCTGAAGATAGTGTGGGCCCATAACCTGTTAAAATAATAGGTGTGTTCGTTTCACCATAGAAAATATAGCAATATTGTCTCCCAACCATAGGCACAAAGGCCACCCCCAAGCACCTTAACCTTGACAAAGAGAGTAATTCCAAAAGTAAACCATAGAACCAATTGCCAATCAAGGCAACGTACCTCTCTCCAGAGCTAGCATACCAGGCACAAAGTCCAAACCATAACCAAAGAGAAAGTCCAAGCCAAAACCAAAATTTTTCAGTTGTAGCAGTTGCAGCTGCAACTCCTCTCCAAACTTGCGCACTATTGGCCTTATGCAGTTGTGAGAGATTAGGTGACAAATGATCTCTAGCGCCCTCATATTTATAGTCCTCCAAGTGACCTAACTGGGATAACTTCTACTTCTGGAGGCTAATAACTCAATAACAAATATTATCTTGAGTCGACTTGCCTCCTAGGGTTATTATCCAACGTTTTAGGGTTTCTCTTGCTTCTCAGAATATTCTAGTCTGGTCAGGGTTACATGTAGAGGTTAATACCTCTCGTAGCTACCATAATATCAACAAAGCAACCTTCATGCATGTTCTTAACAATTTGGTGATCAATTAATAGGCCATGACTTAGTCTTTGGCACATATGGCAGATAGATTAGCTACAGGGAACATTCCAGGAGCAAATGTCCTCCATGCAACATAGGGGAACTCAAGGGCAGGTAGTATACCCCCTTCACTTACTCGCACCTACATATCATTGAGTAGGATTCCCAGCCCATTATTCCCTAACTTTCATAGGGAACTTCCAGTAGAAACACAATAACCAGTAACACAGAGACCGACCACACAGACAGATGATATTGATGATTACAGGAGAGAGTATGCAGCCCTAGAGCAAGAGTTCCATAATGACATGACTTTAGTAGAGTATTGTGAACTTAGACTCAAGAACCATCCTAGAGATCCTCAGAGGGGAGGACAACAACAACAACAAGGACATAACATGGAGTTTATTTGGAAAGTAGGGAAACTCACTATACCCTCTTTTGATGGATCATCCAGATGTACTGCTAGAGCTTGGGTATAGAAACTCGACACATACTACAAGCTCAACTAGATGACATAAACTGAATCCATTAGTTTCACTACTTTGCATTTGGAGGGAGAGTCCCACGAATGGCGGCACCATGGACTGGAGACGTTGGGTCACAGTCACTTCACCCCATACAGGGACTTCAAAGAGAGACTTATGGACAGGTTTGAAAGGAGGGATCCAAAGATCCACTTCAGGGACTTAGCCCAATTGAGACAAATTGGTACACCTGATGCATTTATCACAGAGTTTCAGAGAATAATCGCAACAGTGACAGACATTTCAAAGCCTAGAATGATCATGCTTTTCAGAGAGGGTCTCATAGAACCCTTGAGAGGATGGGTGAAGGCCTACATACCTCACACACTACAGGATGTCATTGATCCAGATGGATATTGGTGGCCACCCACCTATTCCAATTGGCTCCTCTTGTCCGTTTTTAGTTCAACACGTTCTTATGTGCTTCTTTGTAATTGTGGGTTCTACACTTTTGGGTTTGTCTGAAGCCCTACACATCTTCTAGGTGGATACTGGTGACCTCTCACCTAATCCAACTGGCTTATTTTGTATGTTTTCATGTCATTACATCTTGTTGTATTTCCAGGGCCGTTTGGAGCCCTAAACAATGTTTTTTTGGCTCGCCACAATCAAACTATAGAGGAAGTCAAATTTTGGCGAGGTAATGTGTATCTCTTTGAAAGACCTTTCCAACGAGCTATCACGCGCCTAAAACAGAGGTTGTATGCAAAAGTTACGACCCCGGGAAGTTCAAGTACAAACTTACCCATAGGGGCCCACATGACTTTTGGCGTTTCACCTCCTAGGGTTAGGTTTTTGGATGTCTAGGGTTTTTCCATTCATGAGTAATATCAAAAATGCCTCTGGAGCCGCATTGTAACCAGTCTGCTCAGATGAATGCACGTAGCAACCACATCTCTTCTCAAAGATAGCTACCACCATTCGAGCAAGTGTTTTAGTTTTGCAGTTTTACAGTTTCAGCCTATTTCATTTATTCAATATAAGATATTGTTCACTGGATATATTTGTTGTTCTTCATATCTCTGTGTTTATTTTAATCAATCTTTTAATCAGTTCGTTTCGCTCCTAAATCCGGATCATTGGTATCAGAGTAGTCTGCTCTTCATTTATTTTTCTTCGTGCATGTCCTCGACAAGATCTGGGTATAAGAAGTTGGGACTCGAACCAATCGAGTTGTTGCAAGATTGGTCGCGCCGAGCTCGACACCAACCCATGGRGGATTAAAAGAAAGATGATGGAGCAGAAGATCCTATTAAAATGTTGCTCGAGGAAGCCCTCATGTGACAAAGRAACAAAATGATGGACAACTTTGTGCAGATCCTTCAACGACTGCCCACAGGAGAAGCATCTTCATCAAGTGACCATGCAAACCCCTTCAAGGTACATGTAAATTTTGATATTCCATTATTTGAAGGACTGATAGATGCRGATGCTGTAGATAAATGGTTGAATATGCTCGAAGGGTATTTTTTGGTCCACAATTTTTCTGATAGGGAAAAGATTAGTTTTGAACTCCTCAAGGTCGTCCCCCATTTTAAGTATTGGTGGGATACTTACTCTGAGAAAAGGGTYGTAGAGAACAATACTACCATGTTGGAAGCTACGAGGACCAATACACTAGATGGACCACCCTACGTCAAGAAATGGACCAAACAATACCAGATTTCACCAATATTTTCCATACCATGCGCACCAAATTGGGTATCAAAGACTCTTAGAGACATTTGGTGCTCAAATATCTCGGTTGTTTGAATAGATACATTCAAACATAAATGGAGTTTTTGGACATCGCCTCATTAGGCATGGATTATAGATACGCTCTTAAGATCGAGCAGAAATTTAAGTAGAAGAGGCAAGAATTTGGATCTGCAAACTCCTCATAGCCGAAGCAGGGAAAAGGTGGCCCCAATTGACACAGCAAGGGATCGAGCTGAGATGGCCACTCTCAGGGAAACTAGTCCAATCCGAAACACAAGAAGGGAAATGAGAAGACAAAGAAGGACACGGGAAAATGGTGTGAGTACCATAAAATACCTTAGCACAACACTGAAGCATGCCACTCCAAGCAGTCACTCATGGTCGAGCTGAAGGCTACCGAGTCAGACGTAGATTTTGATTCCGAATTAAATCCAGAAGGAGGGAAGAAGATTATCGATGTTGAACCCAGTGCCACGGTCGTTACCACCAAAGTTCGATGAAGAGAACTAGAAGAACCAAAGGAAGGGGAATGCCTCTTTCACTCACAGATGCGGGTAAAGGGGGCTTCACTTCATTTCATTGTCAATAGAGACAGTCAGAAGAACCTGATATCAAAAAAGGTCGTCAAGTGGCTGGACCCGCCAACGACACTACGCCCGCATCCCTACACCATCGGATGGCTTCACCAAGGGAGAGATCTTCGTATCAACCATCAATGTCATTTGACCTACGACATCAAGCCTTTCAAAGATGAGGTATTGTGTAATATTGCTCCCCTTGAAGTTTGTGATGTTATTTCAGGACAAACATATTTTTGGGAGTGTCATGTTGTGTATGAGTCTAGATGCTGCATTGTTATTATTACTTTGGGTAGACAATTATACAGTATACCAGAGGTAGCGCCACCTACCGCTATTTATTTAATCTCTGTTAAGCAATGCAGTAAGGTCATTTCATAGATCGGGAAGTTCGTCTTCTTTGTGATCTGTGCTTATAGTAAGAAGAAGCTTGCCACCACATATGTGGCCTCTACACAGAGCCTCTCTTTGTGACAAAATCAAGTGGATGCGATCGTGGAAGAATACAAAGACATCTTCTCCTCACCCACCGGGGTACCAACGCACTGCCAAGTCAAGCATCCAATTGAATTGACCCTTGGTGCACCTCTACCTAATGGGCCAGTCTATCATCGCTCACTGATGGAAAATGACGAAACCAGGCATCAGATCCAAGACCTTCTTCAAAAGGGGCACATTATACCTAGCTCCTCCCCTTGCGGAAGCCCGATTGTGCTGGTGTAGAAGAAGGACGGGACTTGGTGACTCTGCATTGATTACAGAGCCTTAAACAAATTCACAGTCGGAAACCGATAACCAATTCCCAGGATTGGTAAACTTCTTGACCAATTCAAGAGGGAAAAGTTCTTCAACAAGATTGATCTAAAGTCTGGCTACCACTAGGTTCCCATCGAGCCAACTGATGTATGAAGACAACCTTCAAATCTAAAGAAGGTCTCTTCAAATGGTTGGTCATGCCCTTTGTCCTAACAAATGCACCGGCCACTTTCATGAGGTTGATGGATGATGTATTGAGACCCTTCACCAACTCTTTTGTGGTGGTATATTTGGATGAGATCCTCATCTTCAACGAAACTTGGGAGGAGCAAATGCGGCATATTCAACAGGTTTTGAGCACTCTGCGACAACACAAGCTATATGCCAACTTGGAAAAATGCTCTTTTGGCACGAACAGGGTCCAATACTTGGGCTACATTGTTGATGACCATGGGGTACATGTTGATCCAGCTAGGATCCAAGTGATCTATGACTGGCCAGCCCTGACCACACTAACTAAGCTTCAGAGCTTCTTGGGACTGGCCAACTTCTATCGACGGTTCGTGTTGGGATTCTCCCATATTGCATGGCCCCTCAGCCAGGTGACCAAGGGCGGTGGTAGGGAAAATTTTGTGTTGGGGAAGGAACAACAACAAGCATTTGATGATCTGAAGCATCGATTGTGCTCAACTCGAGTACTTTCCTTGCCCGATCTGCAGCAATCGTTCAAGATTGAGACTGATGCATCCGACTATGCTGTAGGCACAATTTTCACTCAACATGGTCATCCGGTGGCATACCATAGTGAGACACTCTCAAATACTGTCCAAAAATACCCCACCTATGACAAGGAAATGTATTCCATTGTAAAAACATATCATTAATGAGAACATTACATTCTAGGAAAGGAGACGATTATCCACACTGATCACAAGCCTCTGCAGTTCATACAAACACAGGGGAAATTGCAGAACGACCGCCATCAAAAGTGGTCCACCTGCCTGCAGCAGTTCCATCTCAACATCAAGTATAAGACATGGATACCAAATCATGTCATTGACTGCCTCAATCGACCTCTTGTGGCTACACTCACCACTGTGCTCCATTTCTATGGACACGAGGCATCTAAGTGGCCTTAACTTTATCAACAAGATCTAAACTTCGCCACCACCTATCATCTCTTGGGTACATGTGCGACTGTCACCAATTTCCACATTCAGGATGAACTATTATGCCATCTGGGCCATCCCTGTGTTCCTACAAGCGAGCGTGCAAAGTTGATTTGGGAATCCCACTACAGTCGGATGGCAGGACATTTTGGTGTGGAGAAAATTATGGTCGTTCTTCAGAAACATTTTTATTGGCCAAATCTTCAACAAGATGTCAACAAGTATATCATATCTTTCACTGCCTGTTCCATTGCCAAGCTAGCCATCAATAAGCAAGGATTATACACCCCTCTTCCTACTCTCGAGAAGCCTTAGGAATCCATCTCAATGGATTACATGTATGGCCTTTCGTCCACCAAGCAAGGAAATGACTATGTCTTTGTGGTCGTTGATCGGTTTTCAAGGATGGCCATCCTCACAACCTGCAAGAAGAATATCACAGTGACATATACTGCCAAGCTCTTCTTCGAATGAATGTGGGTCCATTTTGGGATACCACAGATCATCATCTCCGACCGGGACAACATGTTCTTCAACACATTTTGTTTGAGTCTTTGGTCACTATTGGACACCAAGCTCACTAAATCCACTACTTTCCACCCCCAAACAGACGACCAAACATAGGTCGTCAATCAGATGATTGTGCACATCTTGCACATGTACAACTCTAAGCATCCACCTACATGGGATGACAGTCTCCCATATGTTCAACACATTTACAATAGGGCTCTCCATAGCTCCATTGGCCATAGCCCATTTAGGTGGGGCTGGGATTCCAACCCTCGGGTCCCATTGATGTTGCTCTACCTCTTGCCATCACACAGACAAACTCTTCCCATGTTCAGTCTGAGACAGACAAATCCACGAGATTCATTGAGCGGATTCAACACATCCATCAACAGGTCCAGGAGATTTTGCAGAAATCCAATGCTAAGTACAAGAAATGCCATGATCAACATAAGGTACCGCACCAGTTTCAGGTTGGAGACAAAGTCTGGTTACATTTGCAGAAGGAACATCTCGCAGGGCCCCATCGGAAGCTCCTCCCACTTTGCTATGGGCCTTACACTATCACCAAGGTTGTGGGTAGCAATGCTTTTGAGCTCAACACTCCAACCTTCCTTGGCCCACACCCAGTGTTAAATGTGGACCTCCGCTGACCATATTTTCCACCATTATTGGATGCCTCGAAGATCGTAGAACAACTGACACCAACATAGCTCAACCTTGACTGCATGGTACAAGAATCCATTGATTAGATAGTGGACACACAGGTCAAGGCCACTCGCCAACAAATGATCCAACTTTATCAGGTTGTCAAGGCAAGGAAGCTCCTACACCAAGGCAAGTGGCTCACTCAGGGCCAAATCCAACATAAGTTAGTTCACATGATGGGGGAACGCAACGCAATGGAGACCATTACTTCCTAAGGGGGGAGAATTGATCCAGATGGATATTGGTGGCCACCCACCTATTCCAACAGGCTCCTCTTGTCCATTATTAGTTCAACACGTTCTTTTCTACTTCTTTGTAATTGTGGGTTCTACACTTTTGGGGATGTTTGAAGCTCTACACATCTTCTAGGTGGATACTGGTGACCTCTCACCTAATCCAACTGGTTATTTTGTATGTTTTCATGTCAGTACATCTTGTTGTACTTCTAGGGCTGTTTTGAAGCCCTGAACAATGTTTTTTTTGGCTGACCATAGTCAAACGATATACGAAGTTAGAGTTTGACACCATAATGTGTAGTTCTTTGAAATACCTTTCCAATGGGCTATCACGCACCTAAAACAAAGGTCGTATGGAAAAGTTACGACCCCGGGAAGTTGAGGTAGCAACTTACCCATAGGGGCCCACATGACTTTTGGAGTTTCACCTCCTAGGGTTAGGTTTTTGGATGTCTAGGGTTTTGGCATTCATGAGTAATATCAAAAAGGCCTCTGGAGCCTCATTGTAATCAGTCTGCTCATACGGATGCACGTAGCAGCCACATCTCTTCTCAGAGATAACTACCACCATTCAAGCAAGTGCTTTAGTTCTGCAGTTTTACAGTTTCAGCTTATTTCATTTATTCAATAGAAGATATTGTTCACTGGATATCTCTGTTGTTCTTCATATCGCCGTGTTTATTGTATTTAGTCTGTTAATCAGTTCGTTCCACTCCTAAATCTAGATCAACCATCCTACGCACTAGAGATTTAGGAAAATCAATGTCAAAAACCAAAACTTTTTCCAAACCCTTTGTGCCACAGAAGGACCAGGAAAGGAAACCATTCCAGAGAGAGTGGAAGGGTAAGGAGAAGTTGTGTGATGATACAAGGCGTGATCTTATGAGTAAGAAGTTATGCTTCAACTGTAGAGATCCATGTGTCCCCGACCATAGGTGCATGGGAAAGAGACAAATACACTACATTAAGGTTGCAACAGATAGTGATGTGGAGGAAAAGGGAAGTCAAGCACATGATAGTGACTCCACTAGCTCAGAGGAGGAGCCATTCCATGAGGAGGAGAAACCTCCAAGGAGACCACCGACACCGGTAGGGGCATAACCACTAGTAGAGCCTCAACCTCGCGAGAAGGATAAAAGACGAGCACCAGTGAAGGGAGGAGTCATAGTGATCCTTTCTGGAGTCCCTAGGTATGACACACTCATGATCAGATGAATTATTCAAGGACAACTCGCCATTGCCTTGATAGATGGTGGGGAAACCCACAATTTCATTGATGTTGCATTGGTAGCTATGAGAGCACTACAAACCAATGAGTTTGAGGGTTTTGATGTTGCAGTAGATAATGGTCACACGATAGAGTGTTTGGATCAAGTTCTAGACTTAGAGGTACATTTGGGCAACTACACAGTGAATGATACATTCTATGTGGTTGACCTTTCTGACACAGATGTGGTATTGGGAGTCCAATGGTTGATCACCTTGGGCGAGATTTCTACCAATTACCAAACACTTGAGATGGGATTCAAAGACATTGAGGGGAAGAAGATTGTACTGAGGGGTATGTCAACAGGGGCACCTAGGACAATGTTAACAAAGAGGATAGAGAGGAACTTCAGACATGGGGGAGTAACATATGCAATAAAGTGTGTGATCACCATGCCGAGGGATTCAAAAAGTCACCAATAATATCAGGCAGAGATCATGGCTTTGTTGAGTCAGCATGAGCAGGTTTTTGGTTCGATGCCTCCAGGGAGACTCCCAGATAGAAGGTTTGGGCACACCATCGAGTTGGAGATCTCAATAGATTGGAAATCACACTTGTTGGTAGAGTATTCCAAGAATAAGTTTGCATGTGAGTTATTGGACGGACATGTACAAGATGACATGTACAGAGTCATAGATGAGGTCATCTTCTATAAAGACCAAGTCTACCTTGTGCCCAAATCTAGTCTCAAAAAGAAGATCTTAGTGGCAATACAAAACTCACCTTTAACAGGCCATCGATGCTTCTTCAAGACATACAGGCAGGTCAGGGAGAGATTCTCATGGAAGGGTCTCAAGAAGGATGTGATGAGATTCGTCTTTCTGTGTTTGTATAAGCTCCACTTAACCTGTGTCAAGTATAAATCTATGACAAAATAAAGAACCATACTTCCTGAAACAACCGAAGGAAATCTTTCATATATCAGAACAGATCTATGATAACATAACGTCAAATAGATTTTCTCTCATGTGACTTTAAAATGTCCAATAACTGAAAGCGAAATAAACTCCAACTCTCAGCAAATGGTATTGCCAACTACCCAACATTAGATGTAAACTCAATATGTATAGATAGACGATCAATCACAGATATTAAAAGAACCAAAATATAATGAACCATGTGAAGAAAAACACAACATGAAAAGTTACGTGTAGAACAGTCTAAAGCTAGTTCAATACAAATAAAGTTTAATGTCCAGAAATTATATGATAAACAATAATGACATTGCACAGTCTACAAAAGGACGAAAGCCAAAAAGTAAGTTGTCTCCCATATAGTTTCAGAATCATAAGTCCATCATATGGTCCAAGAGGAATTGCCCTCATTCCTGGGCAAACAATACTATTTAAAACAAGTTCCTAGTCTGTTCCTCATATCATGCAAGATAGAGACAGATCTACTTTAAAAGCATTTACTGAAACATAATAGCCATAAAGATAAGTCTGTTGAAACCATTAATAAAAAAATAGTTACATCATTAAAACAATGTTTTTCAAAAACGAAATTGCAAGTTCATTGTATTCCCAACTTTTGACTTGTTCTTTTAAATCTTTGCACATTGACCTATTATTCACTTGAGACAAAGAAAAACAAAATCTAAATTAGAAAACAATTAAATAAATAAATTTAAAAGACAAGCTACAGAATCATCGATTCTGTAGCTGGTCTAAATAAATAAAAAATAAAAAAATGCAGATATTATCCAAACAAAATCCAATCGTGAATTATAAGAAAAGTATTTACCAATTAGAAATTTGAAAGGGAAACATCAGACAAATCTGAATTTACAATAGCATTGAAACTGGTGGAGTTTTTTATAATCACATCTCCCGATCTCTTGAAACGTTTGTTGGCTCTAAGCGAATTTGATCGGATGCAAGCTTTGAGATCATCGTTTTCCTTTTACATAACCGAGTTCTGAGTCATTACTTGATTCAATTGAGCATGTAGGTAAGGGATGTATGGATAATATCTTTGGATCCAAGCAAAACAACTTTCACAATACACCAGTTCTAGATTTGGCAATGGACAAGTCTGATCTGTAATAAGATTTTTACCCTGTTCCATAATCCTTTTGAGGTCATACTGAATACCCAAAAAACCTTCTTGTTCCTTTAAAAAAGGAGGAAAATTAGACACAAAATCGTATTGGGGTGAATTTACCTTAGCCGAATCAGCACTGGTATCATCAACAAAGATCGGGTCTTCAATATCAATGGTGGGGATACGCTTTCCATGGTTGTGATGTCGATTCCTGACCATTCTAGAAAGGAGTTGGGCCTTCCTTTTGTTCTTGAAATTAATATCTAGAACCCTCTGTGTTTTATGTTTTCCCTACTTCTTGGTTTTAATTTTATTTATATCAACCACATCTTGCCCAGAATTAGAAGTAACAGAGACCTTTCCCTTCAATTTATCCATCACATCCTCTAAAGATTTTTTAGGAACGAATTTGTGCCTCTGGTTGATTTATGCAAATCAATAGGGGCTTCGGTAAATAACACATGGTCTTCTTGCAATTCGACATGAAGGTCTCACAGAGAGGGAGTTGATGGGTAAGGGTTGGTGGGATCGTCAAAACACAGGGGTGAGTCGCTTACTATTTCAGGTGTGAGTGGAACAAAACCATTGCTATCCAGGAAATTTTGCGAGTTATCTCCAGCCTTTGACAATTGAGAAATGACTAAGACTCGAATCAATCCATGATGGAAGAGACTGGACAGTCCATTAGGGTTTTTCCTCTCGTAAAATCTAGCCATCTTTTGAAGGATTTTAAGCAGGTAAAACGACATGTTTAAAATAAACCCTAAGAAAACCATTAACAGACGTACATGAAACAAGAATAGTAATCCATATCATCCCTCGCAGGTAATGAATTGCTTGATAATTAATAAGAAACCATGCCATCGAGGCTTGAACAAATTTATGGGTGTACCTTTGACATCGTAGCATGACTTCTTGGAAATCATTAACATGTGCCAAGGAATACCTTCAATTTTGAGATTCTTGAACCAACGATCTCCTTCTCGTGACAGGCCTGTGGCTTCTGCAATCGATTCTTCACTGACTTGCAACTGTAAATCTCCTATTTTGGCCTTAGTACCGTCGAAGGTATGGGAAAAATCTTGGGCAACTTCAAGGTTAAAGCCCTAGAACGATTGTATAAACGCAACCCTCCCAAAGACCATGAGATCATCCACAACGTCATCGTGGGAGAGCAAGGCATGTGAGCCATTCGGCTCTATCCTTACCATGGGGGCCATGGACTTGGTCATGATATACCAGCAGGTGTATCAAAGAGGGGCATATGTTTGAAACCACCCAACACGAATGATAAGTTTTGCATTTTCGTAGGTGGCTCAATAACTAAGATTTCGGGAGAAGAACGCCATGACTACCACTTTGGCTGTTGATTGAATATTGAACCAAAGGACAAACGTAATCGAAAACCACCTCCTCTATTGAGAACCTAACCCCAAAAACGAAAACACCACCAATGATGCAATGAATGCGATATCAAACCAGTAGGACAAGGGTGTAATTGTTTCAGAGCATGGCTAACAGTCCTGTACAACARTAATTATACTGCGATATGACAATAGGGRATAACATTCAAATTTTAAAATTATATCAAAGTTTAGTTTCAAAAGGGATCGTAGAGGTGGTAGGTGACAATCAAAATTCCAAATGAATAAAACGATTAAGGCATAACCCAAAGGTGATYAACTCATATACTAATGGTAAAGAAACAATTCACAAAATGATATGCTCAATACCCTTTAAGGTTCTTAAGRTCATTAGGTGTTTTTAAAGACTCATCCAATTTCACAAGGAGAAGCTTTAGAATTTGTATGATGTGTTTAGACCAAGCTTGTTTCAATTTCATGCTTAAATAGTCATGAAATTGAACAAGAATAAATGACAGATTTATTGAAAGAAATAAACTCAAAAACACACAACTACCAATCAAGCGATTTTTTCGAACAAAAATCACTATTGAAATCTTTGTAGACACAAAGAGGCAACTATTAAAAAWTTTCTTTCGTCAGAACTGTGTTTTAAATATCGATGAAAACGACACGAATATCTGGCTTCCAACAATGGYGACTCGCTGGGCGAAGCAGTTATCTCTGGATCATCAGAACTTCATATGAGGGAAAAGATAAATCAGATAGTCACTAAAAACAATTATGAAATAGATCAAAAGTTTTGACATTAACTCATAAATTAACACAGTCGCACTATTGAAGAAAGTTCTGCCAAATAATTGTAATCCGAAATTTTGTTTCGATCAAAAGGGTAATGATATTTATACAAGTAACTCCAATACCGTTGACAGGGCCACTGCTGCCAACATGCATTTATAGCCTCGACAGGGATTTCATTTAACCCTCTTCAGTACTTCGATCCCATCCAAAAGTCGTCCATCTATAATAAAAATATCTTGATATCTGATCAATTTAAAAACATACCTGAAAGATCTCGAACCTGACATTGCTTCGCTGCCAGCAGGCCTATTCAGTGCCCTGGCGAAGTTGTCTTGGTATCATGTGTGAATTTACCTGCTGCCAGCAGACCTGTTCAGTATCCCGACGGGTTTACACACAATTACCACACATTAAAGTGTTTCCAACTCTCTATAATCATTTATAAAAAATTTAGAAGCTTCAAAATAACTAGAGAGTGGGGTGATGCTAAAGATTTCATAGCCAGGTAATCATAGGATTGATCATTGTTTCTTGTTCTTAAATAACTAATAATTTTCATCATGATTTGGACATTTAGATTTCAATTAAGAAGTCATCTCATGGATGGGGAAGCGCTTTGAGTTGATCTCATTAGAATTGGGATGGCATAAAAAGTTTTAAAGATAATCGTATTTCCCCAAGACTTCAACAAAAAACCAGGAACAATGATTTGGCAAAGACTTATCATAACTTTATTATAGATTACTGATATGAATTTAGAACTTAATGTGTAGATGCATTGAACTATTTCAACTGCTGCTAGTGAAAGATCTGATTCCCCTCAATAATGAATTGTGATTCAGAAACAATTATTATGGAAACACAAAAAAAAATAAAAAAAAATGAAAAACAAAACATAAAACAAAATAAATACGGAAGCTAGAGATATTTACAGGGGGGTAAGTCTGATTTTCTCAGGTGAAGTATTTCTTGAGAGACTGTCCATTCACTAGAAAAGTGTCTGTCTGTCCCTCAAAGTTGTGCAAACGAAAAGAACTAGGACCCAATTTCTCTGAAATGACAAAAGGCCCCAACCACAGGTTTTGAAACTTAGTATGTTCTCCTTTATTCTCGTGTGCTTTGTCCCATTTGAGGACCAAATCCCCTACATTAAAATTGATTTTTGAGGATGAACTTGTATCGAACCAGCTTTTAACAATTTGTTGATGTTGATCTAATTTATGTTTTGCGTGTGTCCTTACTTCTTCCAGTTTTAGTAAATTGTTTATCCGATTCTCTAAAGGGGGACATTCTTCCTCCTGAACTTTCAGTGATAATTGCAGAGAAGGGAGAAAGACATGTGGAGGAAGGATGGCTTCTCTTCTGTAAATGAGGAAGAAAGGAGAATTACTGATGGAATCTTCCAGAGTGACTCTATCAGCCCAAAGTGCCTTATACAACGCATTGTGCCAATTTTTATGATTTTCCGACACTGTTGTTTTTATTATTTTGATCAGATTTTTATTTGGTGACTCAGCCAAACCATTTCCTTGGGGGTAATAACTGGCATAGTATTTTAGCTTAATCCTTTTTTTCTAAAGCAAAGACATTCATATCTAGGGAAGAAAAATAGGAAGCATTGTCGAAAACTAAACATTCAAGTATCCCGAAATGAGTGATAATATGAGAGTTTAAAAGTGAAACTACATGACTCGTGTTTACTACCTTTAATGGTAAGGCCTCAGACCACCTTGTAAAATAATCTGTTTCTGTAAGAATATACTTATGTTGCTGTTAGGAAGGTGGATTAATTGGTCCTATAATATCTAGGCCCCACTGCTAAAATGGTGTATCTACCGTGACAGACTGCAAAGGGAATGCAACCTTCTTGACTTGTCCTACAACCTTTTGACAAATTATACATTTGCGATCCAAAGTGTGAGCATCTTTAAATAAGATGGGCCAATAATAGCCAGCCCTAAGTACTTTGTGGGTAGTCATATCTCCACCAAAATGACCCCCAACATCGCTGGAATGCAGTTCAGCTAACCCCTTTTCAGATTCTTCTTTTTCTAGGCAACGCAGAAAAACACCATCAAAATTCTTACGGAACAATATATCATTAATCAATTGAAAATATATAGATCTAAGCCTCAATGCCCTTCTGTTTTTTGGATCAAGGTTACGAGGAGCAGTTCCGTACAACAAATAAAATCTGATATCATCGTACCATGAATTAGACATAGTTTGTGTACAACAGATTTGTGTTTTGTTATGCAAATTTGTAGCTGATGTTCTTATTTGATTTTCTGATTTTTCAACTGAATCAACTACCAATTTGCAAACACCTTGAACTATAACAATTTGTGCAGGTACTATTTCGAGATCATACTCCTGACGGGAGGTCATCCAATCTTCCCTTTTCTCACCTATCTCTTTCTGCACTGACAAATTTCTTACAGCAAGGTAAGGAACAACGACTTTTATCCTAGACTTCAAAAGGTAAGATCTGAGATGCTTAACTGCTTTGAAAACAACGTATGAATGTTGATCTACTACGGGGTAATTTAATTCTGCTCCTTTAAAGGTGGAGCTCATAAATGAAATAGGTATCTCATTGTTTTCAACATTTTTTGTGTGAGCACAACAACATAAGATCTGTCGGATGCAAAAGTATACAATGTGAAATCTTGGGAGAAATCAAGACTCATCAAGTAGGGAGCTTCGGTTATAGATTTTATAATGGAATTGAAATCTTGATTCTCTTGTTATCCCCATTTGTACAAAACATCCTTTTTGATCAGGTTTTGTAGAGGTCTAACCATCTCAGAAAAACTTGGAACAAAACGTCTAACGAAATTTATTTTACCCAGAAAGGATTGCATTGCCTTTTTGGAAGAAGGTGGAGGAAGGTTGGCAATGGCTTGGGTTCGTTCGGGGTCTATTATCATTACGTCTTTAGAGACTATAAATCCAAGTAATTTTCCTTGCTCTACTGCAAAGACTGACTTCTTAGGATTGAGTGAAATACCAAACTTACGACATTGTTCTAACACATCCCTAAGATGCGACAAGTGATCTTTTTTGTTCTCCGAAAAGACAGAGACATCATCTAGGTAGACGACAACTGAATGATTGATAAGGCCACGAAAAGAAATGCCCATTGCCCTCTAGAAGGTGTCTCCGACATTGATCAAGTCGAAAGGCATTTTTCTATAGGCATAGGTGCCCCATGGGGTACGAAAAGTGGTTTTCAACTGATCTGATGGAGACATAAGGACTTGGTTATACCCTAAGAAACCATCTAATAAGGATAGCCTCTCAGAACCAGATACATGGTGCAAAATTTGTTCCATTTGGGGAATGGGGTAATTGTCTTTATCACAGGCTCGATTTAAATTATGAAAGTCGACACAAAGTCAAATTTCCCCATTTTTCTTTCTTACCGGGACTAATTTGGATACCCATTGAGTATGCCAGACTGGAAAAATGATCTTGGCGGTGAGTAATTTGTTTAGTTCATTTTTTGTTGTGGGTTCTAATTTAGGATGCATTTTTCTAAGTTTTTACTGAAATGGTTGGGTTTGGGGTTTCATGGGAATCACATGCTGTATTATGTTTGGATCAAAAGTTTTTAGATCATCATATGTCTAGGCAAACACATCTTTGAATTCTTAGAACAACTTTATGAATGCAGATCTCTCTTGTTCAGAACACCCTTTGCCCAGATTGATATTCTGAGGATTATCTTGCATTCCTAAATTTATAGTTTCGTAGAGTAATGCAAAACTGTTCGTTTTGCAATTAACTACCCCCCTCAACTTGTCATGTAAATCATAAAATTTCTCTAATATAACAACGGATTTGGGGATAGAGTTTACCAGCTTGGATGATATCTCCACAGAATGAGGGTCGGATATTACCGTGAAATCTCGAAGGTTTTCAGTGTGGGTACTTTCATCGATTACCGCATCTTGGAAAGTGTCCTTCATATTGTTGATGGACATTTATGACACACCATCAACGGGAAGGGAAGATCCGGTCCAGGGTTGTCTATTTAACCCAAGTCGTTTGGTATAATCTACCTTGACGGGTTTTATGGCTTCGTTAGCCAACTAAGATCCTAAAACAACAAAAAAAATGTGGACTAATTAAAATACAACTCTAACAATCAACACTTTTATTACAAATGCTTAACTAACAATGTTTATGTACACTAGTTATATACAACTTACAAGGTTTAAGCAAAGCCTTGTGAAAATAATTGTTTGAAGATAATGGATCTAAACAAGATTAAATATAAACAAAATTATTCTATTACTCTAAATACCAAACTAATAAAGAATGAATGAATAAGATTGTAAATGATATAACAAAATAAGACAAATCAAATGAACGTTTAAATGATGCAATCACTATTCATTCACAAATCAACAAATTAAATAAATAATAAGCTAATTAACCTCTCAATGATCAACAATACTAAGTTAAATTCATCTCTCCTTATTTGTATGAGCTCCTCTTAACCCGTGTCAAGTGTAAACCTATGACAAAAGCAAACATAATACTTCCTGAAGAAATTCAAGGAAGTGTTTCATATTCTGGAGCGTGTTTATGACGACAGAAAGACAAATAATTTTATATCATGTGACCTTGAAATGTCCAATAATTGAAAATGAAAGAAATTCCAATTCTCAAGAATGGTGTTACCAGCTATCTAGCATCATATGCAAACTCAAAATACTTGAATAGATGATGAGTCACATATATAAACTAAACCAAAAGATAATGAACAACATAAAGAAAAACATGATATAAAATATTATGTGGATAACTAGCTAAAGCTAATTCGACACATATAACATTTCACATCAAGAAATTACATGAGAAGACAATGAAAAAACACTGCACAATCTACATAGGATGAAAGCCACAGAGTAAATTGCTTTCTCATATAGTTTCAACAAAATATATTCATTATATGGTCCAGGAAGAATTTTTGGGATAATAGACTCTTAAAGATTGAAAAAATTAATACATAAATGATAACAATTAACCATGTATTGATAAAACAGACTAAAGCTAATTTAAATCAATGCATAAACAATTACTCAAAGAATATGAATATATTATAATAAAAATAAAACCATTTTACTCACAGGACAAAAGCCATTAAACAATCTGAAATTTCATATTCTTCTTCGAAAATACTCGTCCATTCTCCCAAAATTCCAACCATCCATTACTCCATTTGAAAAAAAAAAGTTACAAAATAAATAATATACAAAAAAGAAAGGATTAAAATCCTCCTCTGAATTTCTTGGATCTTATGGGCTTTGAACTTTCTCATATTTATGCAATGAATGAACAGTCCGGGCGTCACTAATAATTTCTGCCACCTGAAATTTGCCTCGTAAAGAGACAACAATATCTCTCAAATCGTGCATTTGTTTGGGAAAAAGCTCACGAGTAAGCTAAATGGGTCCATTCTAGAGATGATTTTTCAACCGTTTCTTCAGATTCCTCACGGTTTGGTTGCAATCAGTCCCGCAAAATCGTATGTTTGTTCTTGAACGCATTTCCAAATCTTATTTGTTGTTTCTCATAAATTATTTACAACAATCCAATATTATTTTGGATCAATTATCTTGAACGTATTTAGATAATAAAATCAAGCCATGATCAGATCCGTACCAAATAACTGATAATAAAAACCTGTGAAACAAAAAGAAACCAAATTAATAACCTAAAATTTGTGAATAAAACAAAATCTAGAACAATAAAATTAAAATGAATTTAAACTAACTATAAGTTCTAAACAAATATTGTTTATATTTTCCTTTCAAATATGATCTTAAAATTCTAGAAGCTTCAAGTTGATGGAGAGTAGAAAAATATTAATTTTGAGTTTTCACAAAATCAAACAAATGATAGATAATGCTTTTTTTATTATTTTATTTTTATTTTGAAATGAGATGCAAACAAACAAAATAATTTAATTAATTAAACCTACCAAATGATTTTGTGAAAATGATTGTTAATGAGCAAAAGACGAAAACATAATCATAATTTAAACGAAAGTAAATAGTTGATAAAAAATAAGGTTTTCGTTTGAATTAAGATTTCTATGTTTGTCTCTCCCTCATTCAAATTTGATCAAATGTGAACACATGTCATAGAAAAGACGTGTCATAATAAAAAATCCCAAATTATGAAGCTCATCCATCAACATAAAAAATCTGTAGAAAGCAAAACGAAATGGCATTTAAATTTCGTGAAATTCAAACCAAACAAAAGAAAAGAATATAAACTCAAACCAACCTCGAAAGAAAACAAACCAATACCAATCCAATCAAGTCAAGGGGAAACAAACGAAGAATCCAAGTAATATTTCGAGGGACCCTATATTTTAATTAAAGAAAAAGAAGGGGATTGCTGGGGCCCAACAAATGGTGACTTACTAGGTGAAGCAGTTATCTCTGACCTATTAATTTTTCATCACAGGGAAGAAGAATAAGACTTGGATATAATTTTAAGCTGCTTTGAAACAAATCCACTTTAATATTACACAATATTAAGACTAGCTCATATTTATAGAAAAATATCATAAAAGAAGAAAATAATGCATTTATAGAGGATTACAACCTGAAGTTGTGTTTTAATCAAAGAGTCACGATGTTTATAAAAGGACTTCAATACCGTTGATAGAGCCACTGCTGCCAGCATGCGTCCATTGCCTCGACATGGATGCCATTTAACCCACTCAAATGTTTTAATCCCATCCAATAGTTGTATCCACATGATGTATACTTCCATAAAAGTTAATTTAAAAGCATATATCTGCTACCTCTCGACCAAACATTGCTTCGTTGCCAGTAGGCCTGTTCAGTACCCCGACGAAGTTGTCTTGGTATCATGTGTGCATTTACCTGCTGCGAGGGAGCCTGTTCAATACCCCGACGAGTTTACACACACTTCCCACACTTAATTGCTTCCAACCCTCTTATGCCACTTTTAAATAATAATACAATTATAGATTTATTGATGACAAAGAGAGTGGGGTGATACTAAAGGTTAATTGCTATACAGGTGAACAATTGATCATTTTTATTTTATTTTTTATTTGCTTTCAAAACTGGAAGTTTTATCATCGTTTAAAGATTTTAGATTTTGGTTAAGAAATCATCTAGAGAATGGGGAAGCACTTAAAAATGATTTTTTAAGAACAAGGACGGTGTAAAAAGTCTAAGGATAATCGTAGTTGCCAAAGATATCGACACAATTAAGGGGTAATACTCTCACAAAGACCATTTAGGATTCCATAGTACTCAACTGACTTACAAATCAATTATCTGAGCTGAACCTTAATATCAAAAACTGTTTGAACTGTTTCAAATTGCTTTAAAAAACATAAGTCTTGAAATGAATGCTTCCTTCGACAATCGCTCTTTGATCAGAAATATATTTATTCAAAAAGACAGACAAGAAGAAAGTTCAATCAAAGAAAGAAAAAAACAAACAAACACACAACAGACCGAATCAAATTTTATTAATGGGATTCAAAATTAGAAGTATATCAAAACAAACAAAATTGAAATAGCAAAAGCACACTTCAGAAACAATTTTGGCCAAAGATAAACCCAAGCTTTGAGATTTACTAGCATCCCACTGTAAAATAAAGGAAGAACTAAATCATATAAAATCTCATGTGCGAGCAAGTTCTTTTCTTAAGATAGTGATGCTTAAGATGTTACTTTGACCAAGCATTGTTAAAAATAAAAGAGACTAAAAGAAAATAGAAAAATCCTTATTAAGATGAGTGTAGTCTTACTCGTGGCACCTTGGGTCAGGGTTGAATTAAGGTGAATTGATAGTTCAAATTTATTTATCTCTTTACTTTCCATTTTAAAATTTCCATGATGATAGTGCGTTTTTGAAAATAAATATTCAGTGGAAAAGCAAAGAGAAAATGATTAAAGTGGACTTCCCTGACAATATTCATATTATGGTTGTCTTGGTGTACCCACTTGTGTTCATAACTGCATTATTACAAAAATAAACATTGAGAAAGAAAACTAAAGGAATCCTACTCCTAAACCTACTCTAACTACTAAACAAATCAAAATACTAAGTGAAATCATGCTTCCAATGTAGCCATCAGAGTAACTCCAATCCTGCAATGAAAACAAAATCGAATATTGGTAACAAGAATGGTAGTATATTGAAATATGACAAAAAAACATCATACTTACCTTTATCATAATCATTTAAAAACAAAGCAAGCATGACCTTACCATTCCCTTGAACATTCTTTCTGTATGAATCCTCCAGCCATTCTGCAATTTTGTGATTATATGGGTCACAAAAACATGAAAAAATGAGATTGTGAAGCTAGTGAGAGTTATGGGGACCTGACATAACCATCATCCTAGATCGAAGTGCCCCATCCTCCTGGAAATTTTCCTTTCATTCCATATTTTCTCCATCTGAAGGATATAAAATGAGTGTGTCAAAGTTACCTCTTTGATCTCCAAATAAGGTGAAGATAATCTTACCATTCCCTGGAAACTTTTCGAGATATGAATACTCCAACCAATCTGCAATCCTATCATAATACATGCAATTACTAACATGGGATTGTTCGAAAGAATTCACATACCACAAATATTCTTGATGAGAATAAAGTATTAGATTATCATGGAAAGAATCTTGTAAAAAGGTCAGATCAAGATTGCGAGAACTTATCGTGATTTTCGATCGGAAAAGAAGTGTCCCATTCTCTTGAAACTTTCCATTGAGCTTGAATACTTCAAGATTAACTATTTGAGGTGAACTAAATGGAACAACCAACGTTTTTGAATAATCATCATTGGTAATAGTATTTGGTTGATTCTAATTTTCAACCTCAAATAATTGATCATGGAAAAATTTAGATCCTTCTTTAAACACAAATTGAGATGAGTCAATGGAAGATGCAATTTGAGACTCTTTCAAATCATTTCTTGATTTATCCACGAATAATTGATGAGAATAAAAATTAATATGTTCATGGGTAGAATTATTTTCCTCTTTATCTTCTATTTGGTAATCTCTATTAATTTGTACTTGATTATATAGTGCATAATTCATTCCAAAGTGATCTGGAACATATGATTGCATAAAATGATGATAAAAAATATCAGGGTACAAGGGATAATATGTAGAAGAGTTGAGGAGACGAAATGCATCTCTTGAAATGATTGGAATATGTGTTTTGAATTGTGGTTTTGTTCCCTCTCCTTGTATAAACTGATCAACCTCTATTGTATGTTCTTTTAAAGAGTACGAGATAGTTTCTAAGAGACAATTTGGTTCATCATAAAAGGGTGAATGTGAGAGAAAATTACCAGAATTAGATGATTCATTACTAGTTTGACCAATGTTGCCATCTCCCACTAATTGATCTCGAACTTGTTCACATGAGCGAGGGAAAATTTTACTGACAACAAGATTACCAAATTCACATTCCATCTCTTTAATTTTAGAAACAATTGTAATATCTTGGAGAGTTTGACCACAATCTCCTTTTGAATTCAATGTTCCTTCCTCAATAGAAA
The DNA here is from genome assembly GCA_009831015.1 of Picea engelmannii. Classification (NCBI taxonomy): domain Eukaryota; kingdom Viridiplantae; phylum Streptophyta; class Pinopsida; order Pinales; family Pinaceae; genus Picea; species Picea engelmannii. The sequence goes on along the minus strand of ML786089.1, from coordinate 579,386 downwards.
AAGACATTGTTGGCAAAGAAATATTAGAAGCCATAATTGTATCGTGTAAAATGTCATGCTGCTCCTGATCTACCAAAATGAAAGAAGTTGACAAAAAATGTGGTGCTTTAATGACTTCAAGATTATCATGAACTTTTAAACCATCTTTAGATTGAGTATTAGTGCTCAATTCAGATTGGTTAACAATTAATTGACCTTTCTTTTTTGAGAGAGAAATGAGATATTGAAACCATTCATTAATAAGAGGGATTTATTTCAAACGGAATCTAGTACAAACATGTATGAACCTAATTGCAAAATCATTGAATGATTCATCATTTTCTTTCCTTAAGCAACTTAATTCTTCACTTAATTCATCATAAACATAATTGTTAAAATCTGATAAAAACTTAATCAACTCAGACAAAGAATGAATC
>ML786089.1:543125-566784 GCA_009831015.1 Picea engelmannii | reverse complement strand
GGAGTCTTGTTTTGAAGAGCATGAGATGGACACATGTTTTTGACATAAACTACACATAGAAATGCATCAGCCCAAAACATCCATTTTACATTCTTGAAAAACATCATGGAACGAACAATATCTATGAGTGTCCCATTCATTCTTTTAGCTAAAATATTTTATTGAGGATTGTATGGAACTGTGGTTTGATGCTTGATCCCATGTTGGCGAAGGTATATTTCAAATTCATTAGATGTATATTCTTTTCCATTATTGGTTTGAAGAGAGTCAATGCGAGACCGACCTTCATTTTGAATCCATACATGAAAAATTTTAAATGTTTCAAAAGCTTGTGATTTATCTTTCATCAAGTATACCCAACACATCCTGGTGTAATCAATAAAATACACAATATATTTATTTCCATTTGCAGAAGGAACATGCATAGGGCCAAATAAATTAGAATGAATCAGTTCAAGTTTTTTACATGCTCTGGAAGTAGAATCATGAAATGGTTGTTTGATATGCTTTGCAAAGATACAAGCATCACATTGCATAGATTTCTTAGGAATAGTAGGCAAACTAGAAACAAGATTCTTTCTCAATAAACTGAGACCGTCATAATTGATATGGCCAAATCTAGCATGCCACAAAAGATTAGATGACATTATACCTTCACCATGATGAGAGAGGTATGCAACATTTTGTGTATGGGAAGATGTCCCATTCAACTTAAATGGTCTTCCATTTTCCATTTCGGTCATAACAAGCTTGTTATCATAATCCTTTCATATTTCAACTTTGCCACCAATCATATGAACATAGTGTCCTTGTTGTTTGATGTGCACAAGGGACAACAGGCTCCTTTGCAACTCAAGAAGATAGAGCACATTATACAGAAGAAAATCCAGGAATCCAGGCAACTTAAGTATGATGGTGCCCATTCTCTAGGGTTTGAGACTAGATTTATCTGCAAAATACACCATGCCATCTACATTGTTATTGAAGTCTTCAAAAAAGTCTCTTCGGAATATCATGTGAGAGGTTGCGCCTATGTCAAGAATCCATGCATCTTTCCAAGGAGTATATGAAGTGTTAAATAAATATTCTGTTACTCCTATATTGCAATGGGAAACAATTTAATTGTTGTGAGAAATATTACCTTGTGAACATGTTAAGCTCCCGTTGGATGATTTTTCTTCAGTTAAGACATAATAGAGCAAGTGGACATTAACATCCCTTGCTCATGTCTATTCACACATGAAAATGACAAGAGGGAAAATGAAATAAGAGTGCACCCTTTTTCAAAGGTTGTCCTCGCTGCTTCTTGTTTCTCCAGTGTTGGATCCAGTCCTAGGTCGATCACAATCTTCCTGCACTTAGACATAACGATCTTCCTCTTCTACTACTTGCACAAAATTAGATGAAAGCAAATCTAACTAAATGAAACAACCATAACATTCACATGTAAACTAAATGAGACAAAAGTATGGGAATAGGCCAAGATTATATTCACGAGAAACAATGGACAACACTTACAATCACCTTGATGTTGAGAAAGCTTCCTCCAATGGTCCTCCTATCCAACCCCTTACTGTATGCTAACAAATGAATGAGAGGTTTTATATGCTTGAGACCTTAACTTCATCTAATCCCTTCCACCCTTGAGAGGCCTTGAATATATAGAGGCTTGGAAGGTTTAACCAACTTAGAATATTAAGGGAAGGTTGAGATATTTCATCCATAAGTTAGGATTGATTACCCAAAAAAGGAGAGACTTGAACTTACGAGTCATCCCTTGATCATAACCACCAGAAGTATGTTAGATTTGACCCATAGAATAAGGTGGAATTGGTTAAAACCACACCAACATGACTAAGGATCTCTTCAATCATGACATGAAGTGGCAATGACTCCCCTCCTGGTCTAGCAAGAGGCATCATCCTAGGGGTTACGCTCCCTAAGCCATGGAAGGGGAGCGTCAGTGCTCCAACTAAGCCAAACAAAAAGGGGAAAGATTATGTGTCCGACCTTCATAAAGTGGGTTTTCTTCTCTTTGATAGTTAGGGAACATGAAAAAATGTTTTCCATGGTGTTAGGGATGCGAAACCAAGGTGCGACACTTAGATGTGACAATTTTGCGTGTAATAGAATGCCACCTAAAGTGTGAGGTAAAAAAAACATTGATGGCTGAAACAATTTACAAAATGATGTGCACCAAGGGGTGTTGAAATAGGAGAGTCAGATGAAAGCTACAAACAAACAACAAACACCATATATATGAATCATCCCAAGATAGGCATACCTATGCTCAGTACAAAATGGACTTAAAGCATGGTTGTCGACCAATACATTGTGGATCCATGAAAACACTGACTAAGGATATGGCCACTAGACATACAATGTGGATCCATACCTCTATGACTGAATCAAGTCGTAGCCACACAAAAGTACACAATGCAGCTACGATATGACAACAACAACATAGCCATGAACCAATAGAAAGTGGATCTATGTGACAATGTACATCAATAAGGTTTCTCTCCCTCACAGCCTGGGTTGGGCACATAAGATTGGTAGGTGCCAAAAAGGTTCCTAGAGTCTTCATCCTGATCTTGAACCAATACGATTCTAACCATGCAAATACATGCGTTGATGTCGAACAAGGTAGAAACAACTTAATTACCAGTCATTAATGTATATCATTAACAAGTGTGAGGAAAATCACCGGTGATCAAAATGATTCCCAAGGTACCCTAGTACATTAATCCAACGAATGTGAATCAATGAGTTGAAGTCGAACATTCAGTGAAATCTTCCAATCAGGGGCCAATGATGTAAAACCAGTGTTGAAAGCGAGGAAAATTGCCATTGAGGCATGTAGGCTCCATGGAACTAATTGGTTTCTAAGTCTCACTCCTAGATAATGTGTTGAAATCGGCATGAACATACTCGTCGAAGGAGGGCCATGATGTATCACCCATCATTGACACAAAACTGATTAGGATAGTGATTTGAGATGATAGAGCAAATGTGGACATACTAACTTGAGTATGAAAATGGATAATACTGCATAGGTTGATTGAAGCTGAGACTTCCCTTGAACATTGTGTGACACGACAAGTGACTTGGTAGCATTGACTCAACAAGGTATAAATCCAAACATAATGTGACAACAACCAAAGGTTCTCTTAGAAGGAGTCAAAAGAGTATGAGGACACATGAAATTGGTATGACTCAGAGACAAGCAGATTACCCAACTATAAGCATAATGCAAACATGTGCCATGTTTAAGGGTGACTAAAATCAATTGTCGTAATGTTTCAAAAGCTTGACCCACTTCCCAAATTCCCCCCCATCCAGATAGATGATTACCTCTTTGTTTTTTAACAAGCTTGAGGAGGATAAAAAATTCCGGTATAACTCACCTTTGGTAAGTTCCTCTTCACATGCTTAATGAACCTGAAGAAGTAAGGGTTTGATCCCAGATGGGTCCTTCAATGAATAATTTTACGAGTCCATAGAAGGTAAACTCGATGGTTTTTCATGTTTAGGGAGTTTGAAAAGAACTTAAAGGAAACTCCAAAGTTGTTTTTTTCGTAAATTTTAGTCTCTCGGGATCGAAAAAGTATAAAATGAAATGCGAGAGAACTCTTCTAACCAAAGTGGTTAGTATATTAATTTTTCATAGTTCATCTGACAATACCAAAAGAGGGTTAATAAACTATTGCTCGATAGATGACGTTTCATTGTTTTAAGAGCTTGAATAAAGTCTAAGTATGCTCTTTGAAGATGAGGTCATCAAAGTGTCCTGCTTCCTAGTAACCTGCCAAACATACCATGTCTAGGCAAAATAGTGTTAGAGATCTTGATAGAAATCAACAAAAATCATAAAAATAGCTCTTTTAGGGTGGTTTAATATGAAAGTGGATAAAAATGAACTAGTTAAAATGTTAAAATAGGGCCAAATGGGATATATTCTAATTCATTTTCATTTCACCTTGTAAGATTTAGGATTTTTACCCCTTTTTGAGTGATTCTTCTGTTGTTGATTCCGGGAGATCTCGAGCATCATTTTGACTATCGTCTGAACCTGGTAAGCACTCTTTCCATTCTCTACCTTTTCATGGTTTCATTTCTTCATTTCACGCAAGATTTTATGATATTTGAGCCAAGTTAGGGTTTTAATTATGCCCTCGAGCAGTGACGCTCCCTTAAGCTATCACGAGGGGTGTCAGTGATGCCATGCATGACATAGAAAGGGAGTGTTGACACCCTGTAGCTCGATCTAGGGGGCGTTAGGCACACAAATTGAAATTTTTATTGAGTTTTACTTAACAAAAAAGTACCATTTTGGTCTCAAATTTTTACCAATGTTTTTTCTTGTCATTTTTAGGAGATTACTTGCCACCATGTTGGAGTGGAAGGAAAGAGAGCACGAAAATGATGATTTGGCCACTATATAAGATCAATGAATCTTAATTGCTCTAGTAAACTACGGGTTGTTCAAGTTCTTCAAAACCCAAGTATGAGAAACAAATTGATGCTTTTGGAGCATTTAATAGCAATGTGGGATGTAGTCAAACAAATTTTTAGAGTTGGTCCTCACACCCTTGAGATTGAGCTCGAGGACATATATTTTCTGACAGGGCTCTCGAAATGGGGAATACCTATTGTATTGTCTAGGTCCCGCAACATAGATAAGACTACTAATAGTTATGTTTCGGGGTTTTGTCGAGTAGGGTCCCACAAGACTAGTGTCGAGATTGCCTTCAAAGAGATAACAAATCTTCCTCTTTGCACTATTGCTTTTACCATTACTAAACTCGCAGGAAGCAATTGTCCCCACCTAATTTCCAAATCATAGATGGCCTATGTAGTTGAGTGCATGGAGCCAAAGATTTTCAACTGGTGTGTCGGTGCGTTGACTAATTTAAAGGATCAAATCACTAGATGTAAGATGGGAAGCAGAAGAAATTCATATATGGCTCTCTGCTAGTATCATTATTTTTGGAGAGAGTTCCATTGTTGCGTCCACATATTCGCATGCATGCATGTCTGATCATTGAACCACGCATGGAAAGATGGACCAGTTTCTTGGTTCGACTAGGGGTCGTTCATCTGGTCTTTTCTTATGACATTGATTTATTAGATTGGTGGAAGAAACAACTCCCTATGGTAGAGGATTTCCCTTATGCTGGTATGGATTTTTAGGGAAGTACGGACTTGGATCTCCCTTAAGGAGCACAATTGGATGCTTCAGGTGAGTCTCTAAAAAACATGACCTCATAATATTCTATTTTTAAAAGTTTTGATGTATGTGATTTTTTTGTTGTACAAAGGGATTAACTTATAAATTCATCTTGTAGATTGAGGACTAGTGTGTCCTGATGGTATGTCAACGTATGCTCGACACAGAGAAACCCTAGACACAAAGGCAGGTGACAATGCCGAAGAGATTCAAGATGTGGTGAGGAATCTGAGGGGTTTAACCATGGGAGTTCCCTCAATGCGCCTTCAGGACATCCCTTGTCACTTACAAAGACACGTATTGGGTGTGTTTGATGGCATGAGTCACCTACTACACCAAGTAGCTAGAGCGATTGCTTACTATCATGAGCATCATGCACCGCAGGAAGACTAATAAAGTTTCCTGATGGTTGTTGTCCTAGATTTTGAGATGATGATGTATATGCCATGTAGCCTAAATTTTTGACCCTTATGTCCCTTTTTGGACATATGTATGACACACTTTTGCTACTTATGTGTGTGTGTGTGTGTGGATTTTGTTTCAGCTACTTATCTTTCAGTGAAGTGTTTTCATTTTTGCATTGTCATGTATGCTTTATGGTTTCAAATGTTTATCTATGTGCAAGATGCCAATCTAACATGTAATTTGCTAACAAATTTGTAATAACGTTAAATTCTCTTAAAATATGTTGATATTCAATGTAAGCAAATGACCTTTCGAGATGACAAAACCTTAAATAAAGACGTAACAATGTTGAATTACGAATAGAATAAATGCAATTCAATTGACGAACCACGAGTTGAGAGTCGAGATTGATGATTATATGAGATATACCAAGAGGGGCAGCCTCAGTCCAAACTCTGATCACAACGTGATATTATTCAACATTATTGGTTGCAGGACCAAGACAAATCCCTCCTGAACTCACCAACTCGCTAGAATGGTAAATGGTCCAAGCAACAAAAGACAGGTTTTGGGTCTGTCAACTAACACTATCCGAAAATCCAAAGTGTATAGGAAAATACGTCAACATCTGTGCATTCAAGCACAAAGTAGGATAAGTATATATGGGCGAAACAAATTCTCTCACAAAAAAGCAAATACACACACTAAACCAAAACATATGGTACAGTAATGTACAAAGCACACATGCAAGATGCCCCTAAGCATAATACTTTTTCAAATAGAGCCCATTATGGGGCTCCTTTAAGGAGATTCCATCATAATTGACTAGTTCGTAAGCACCTTTCTGTAGCACACGTTTCACGATGTAAGGTCCACACCACATATGTTCTAATTTTTCAGCCCCTAGTTTATTGTGGTCTTGGTCGTAGGCCATGACTAAGTCTCCTTCTGCAAGGGTGAGAGGTTGGATAGAACTATCGTATTGAATCTTGATACATTTCTAGTATGTCTCGTTAACAAGGGCAACATCACGATGACTCTCGTCAAGTTTTGCTAAGTATAGAAAATGTTCTTCCTTAGAAGAGGTGTTCGGTAAAAGTTCTACGGCTAGCTTCAAAGATGGAATTTCACATTCGATTGGAAACACCGCTTCTAAACCATATACCAAATGGAAAGGTGTGAATCCAGTGACGGTTTTAACAGAAATCTGGTAAGCCCAGAGTGCTGAGAATATTTGTAAAGTCCAATTCGTTTTAGTCACCCCCAACATGCATTGAAGCATGGTTTTCAAGACTTTATTGATAGCTTCTATTTGTCCATTGGATTGTGGATAATATGGGGATGAGTTTTCATGACAAAACCCAATTTGGCACTTAGCTCAACCATCATCTGGTTCTGGAAATGAGATCCATGATCAATTACTATAGCTCGCGGGACTCCGAATCTAGCAATGATGTGGTTAAATACAAATAGAGAAACAATTTTGCCATTGTTTGAGAATGTAGGTATAGTCTCAACCCATTTAGTAAAATAATCGATCGCAATGATAATATAAATGTGCCCCCTAGATGAGGTAGGCTTACATTACATAAAATCAATGCCCCATTTTTGAAATGGGTCGAAAAAAACTATAGATGAAGTGGAGCAGGGTGGGTACGTGCTTTCTTCTGGAAGATTTGACAGGGTGGGCATTTTTTAACAGTTTCAATACAGTCTTTAAAGATCAATGGCCAAAAACACCCGACACGTAGGATTTTCTGGGCTATAGCCATCCTAGAAAGGTGACCATCACATGCTCATGAGTGACAGTCATTCAAGACACGTTCAACCTCTTCATGAGTTAAACATTGTCGCAAAATGGTATCGATACCACGACGATATAGAGTGTTTCCAATGATAGAATAATCTTTAGAATGATGTCGAATGCGACGACGCTTGTCACATGATACGTTAGCCCGAAAGCGTTGTGTTTGGAGATATAGCATAATGTCTCCATACCAAGGATCAGATGTACTGATGAGGAATAATGACTCATTAGGAAGTGAATCAAAGGGCTCAATTTTTGCATCTGTATGGGAAAATTTGCAGATCAACTCAACAAATACCAATGATTTCTTTGACTTTGATTTAGCAAACTCGAGATCGAATTTTTGGAGAATAATGATCCACCCAAAGTATTTTCCCCCCAATACTTGACGAGTCAGAATGTGATACATGGGGTTCAAGTAAGCAATAAATGTGGTTTTGCGGAGTAAGATGTAATGGCGAAATATTTGAACAACGATGATCGCTGCCAAAGCCAACTTCTCAACATGTGAATATCGAAGTTCAGGGCATGTGAGGCTTTTACTCAAGTAGTATACCACATGTTCCATGCCGTCGTTGTCCTCTTGAATTAATACCATGGAAATAGTGCCAGTGGAGGTGGCCAGGTAAAGGATATAATCTCTCATATAGTTTGGGGGATGCAAAAATGGCATATGTGTTAAATCATGCTTGAGAGAATCGGTTGATCATTGAGCTTGGTCATCCCATATTAAAGGGACATCCTTCTTCATTAATCACATAAATCCTTTCATGATCTCTTCATGATTACAGATGAAACAACGTAGAAAGTTTTCCTTCCCCTACAAGCTTTGGAGTTGGTTAAGGTTATCGGGAGGATGTAAAACCAAAATATATTTTAGTTTTAAGGGATCCACCCTAATCCCATTTTTTGAAACCGCAAAGCCCAAAAGCCTACCTATTTCAACAACAAAAATACATTTGTGCGGATTCAAGCGTATGTTTTAAAACCAACACATAAGAAAAAATGCTCTCAGATGATCAATGTGATCTTCTCAATGAGTTGAATGAGCAAGCAATTAATCAAGGTAGGGCTCAACGATATGCTTGATATCATGGAAAGCGTACTGCACATCCCGTTGGAAGGCAACTCCAGCATTTTTAAGGCCGAAGGGTAACTTGCGGTATGCAAAGGTTCCCCACAAGCAGATGAAATTTGTTTTATATTGATTAGAGGGGAGAATAACAATATGGTTATAGCTGGAGAAGCCATCTGTGAATGAAAATATTATGCTTTTAGTGCAATTTTAGATGACTTGGTCAATGAAGGGAGTAGGATAATTGTCCTTAGGACAAGCTTTATTTAGGTCCCTATAGTCAACACAAACTCTAATTGTCCCTTATTTTCTCGTGACCGGAACAATGTTAGAAACCCATTTGGTCAGAGGTATGGGATAAATGAAACCAACTTTCAACAAATTTTCCACTTCCGCCTTTATAGCTGCAGTTTTCCTAGGGTGCACTGGGCGAAGTTTCTGTCGTACAGGTTTAGCTCTAGGGTAAAGTTTTATTTCATGCTCAACGATCGAGGGACCGATCCCTAAAATTTATTAAATAAGGTTGTGTAAGCCTGTATTTCTTCAGTTGAACAATTCACGCCTAACTGTATGGTTTCCACAGCACCATCTTTTGTTGATATGCCAATGGAAATGGTCTGTGTAACATTCCCTAAATTTCCTTCGGAAATAATGTCCTGAGTAAGTATCAGAGACCGAGGGTTACTGACAATATCAGATGGAAAGATGGATTTAATCTCTTCCTCTATCACATCCAAACTTGGGAGAAAAGATGATCGATGGTGGTGATCATCCCAAGGTGACTCTTCTATGCTAAGCATTTCCATTATGGATTCGTCCGATGGAAAAATATGTAGGAAATAGTCAGAACAGGATGATAAAGAGCTTAACCAGGATGACAGAGGATATGAATCTAACGTCACCAGATGTTGGTCGCCAAAACAAGTAGAGGTAGAATGAATAGCATCATATGTCGCTTCGTCTCGACTAAGTGGCATAACATCACCAAGAATATCAAGTTCTAGTGGACTAGGTATGACCCAAGGATCAAATGATTCAAGGGATTGGTGTACCATGGTTGAAATCATATTAATCGTTGCATTTTGCTGCAAGGTTTCATGAGAAGCTATGGGAAAAACTCCCATGAGTGAGGAATCTTTGAGGAGACCTACTCCCAAAATTTCATAACTAAGCTTCGAATCTCCCAAAAATGGGACATTGTTGATATTGTGGTTTGGCGTACAGTAATCCAAATGGTCAATAGTAACAATCTTTCCTTGATGGGGAAATTGCACAAGATGAAAAATCGAAGATGCAAGAGTGGCCATCGCATAAAACCATCTTCGACCAAGCAGTAAATTATAGTCTAGAGGAGCATTGACCACTTCTACATCGATGAAAATGATTCCCCCCCCCCAGTTTAATGGCTAAATATTGCAACAATCCAAAAGGATCGAAGCCACATCCGTTGAATGCTTTCAATGTAGTAGGAGACTGATTTAGACTAGGAGAACCAATGACTCTCCAACAAGATAAAGTCATAACACATGTCAAAGCTCCTTCATCCAATATTGTACGATGGATGCTTCGATTTCCAACAACAACCTGAATTTTAAATGCAAGTTGAAGAGAGAGCCTCGTTTTATAATCTTATAGGTTAAATGTAGTAGTATTGGATGACTTAGGGTCTACAACTCCAATGGATGCCAAGAGGGTTCTACGTTGACTAGGACAGTTTTGTAGAACCTCGAGTGTTCGGATCAAAAGTGTTCAGATCAAAAGTCGACCTTCAGATTGTACTCTTCGGTGGACATAATATTGAGTCAAAATTTGGTTTCTCTATCTAGAGAGGTCTAGATGAAGGGGTAACATAAGTGGAAGGTGTTTCATTTGCAGTTCCATTAGCTAAACTTTCGTTACTCGTTTTCCATGGAGGTGTGTCATATGTCTTTGTTCTAGTCGTCAAATCTATAGTCTCGCTACACATAAAAACATGTGAACTTGAGGAAGCATCCCCACTAGGAGGATGAATTGTGTTTCCCCCTTGCGACGGTGTAGGATTTTGCGCAACCATTGTTTGTTGTTGTGGTGGAAAAGGATTAGTCAAAACAACGGTTTGGGAATTTTGTTTTAAAATTTTTGTCACTTCATCTCTGTGAGGACAATCCCTAGTGTAATGATCTTCTCAACACATTAAACATGGAAATTTTATCTTTTGCTACGGTTGTTTATTGGCAGCAGGTTTTTGTGTTTTTGGACTCTCAGTTTGATGAGAATTTTTCTTAGATTTACTTTTATTCTTCTTCTTTCCTCTAGGTTGAGGAGATGAAGCAGATTGGACTACATTCACCTAAGAGGTTTGAATAGGAGAGGAAGGAGAGTTGGGTTGAATTAAAGTTTGCGTCATAGTTGGGGTAGAAGTTGGATGGTTTGTTTGCCTAGTTGATTGTGTGGTAGACTGAATTTTTAAAGAACCGATGACATGATTAAAATCAGCGTAAGATCATGGTTTTGATTGATCACTTGACGTATGGAGAGCATGCGGGATTAAGTCATACAAGGTACCAGATTGAGAATAAACCAAATACAGATATTAAGCACGGCTAATCACCCGGTCTTCAGTGACAACACCTCCCATCGCAACATCTCTGGAAATGGGTGGAAAAAGGGACTTCGTGAACCATTTTGCCAATAATTGGTCTGGAACAACAACTTTGATTAACCGTCATCGCTGCCTCCATTCATGAATATGATAAAAAATATGAGTGGAAGTGGATTGTCAAAGGGAAGTCAAAAGATCCATACTACTTTCATATCTAATCGATAGTTGAAAATGGGTTAAGAAGGCCATCACAAGTGACTTAAAGGCATTGAATAAACCTCATGGTAATTCAATATACCACTTATCTCCTAAGACCGTAAGAGTTCGTTGGAAAAGACACAACCAAATAGAATCAACCATTAATGAGTTTGATGAACACCAAAGATGGAATTTCATAACATGGTTATTGGGGTATTCCCCAAGTTTTCTGTCAAACTTAGGAATATCATATGGTAACTTAGCAGGAATTACTGGCCAGAATGGAGAATGTAGTATGGGATCATTTGTTAATCTTGACAAATATGGAAAGTTTAAGGTTGCTAGAAAAGGTAATTATTGATTGCTTTGAGGATACTAGTAATACTGATGAGGCATCAAAATACCAGTAGGACCATAAGTCAATTGTGAAGGTACGTTATATCCTAACATTCCTCCCATTGGTTGTTGTTGAGGAATTTGGGCAATAAGAGCGGGATTCACCGGTTAGGGAATTTGGAAAACAAAAGATGGGTTCACTGATTCATTAGGTATACTTTCTTATGGAGGAAAACTCGTTTGACTCGGCTGACCCCAGGTAGGTTTAATAACACCTGGAAAATGTTGTCCAGAACAGGGTCCCGAGGGAGTAGGACTATAGGGTCCCACCTGAGTAGTTTTCCCCCATGAGGGACCTGCCTGAGTAGTTTTCCCCTAGGGTTGTTGTTGGCTTCAGCCAAAATGGTTTGGAAGTTGTCCTATAACTTTCCCTTCAGTCATAGGTTGGGTTATGATTGAGAATTGTCCACCATCTAAGGGTTTCCCTCGATAGGAATCCATTCATTAATATGAAAATTCCCACTAATGGGATTTTGTCCACTAGAAGAAAACTACCCCCCGACTGAAACTTGTGTCACAATAGGATTCTACATTCTAAGAGGAGGTGGTATCCCGATAAGATTTTGTCGTATAAATGAACTTCTGGTTTACAAAGGTACAGTGTGTGAAACTGTCATAGTGTTGATTAATTGACTAGGAAGGAGAAAACCTGAGCTACTTGACATTTGACCTGAAATAGTAACAATGATACCTATTTGTCCCTTAGAATGACAAAGTAAATGACTTGGTGTAATTATATGCGAGCCTAAGGAAAAGGTTATAGGCGACTGTGTCGAGGTCGGAAGAGGTTGGGTCGGGGTCATACCCATCTTAAGGCGGATGTCTTGGCCTGAAGATGTTCTCAACAAAGTAAAAGGAGTAGGAGTAGGAGTCTAAGCAGTATTAACTAATCCAGATGTTCGAATAGGGGTAGTAAATCCTTCTATAGGGTTAGGTGTTCTTGATTCCATAGCTAAAACTTCCTCGTATGGTATGAGTGGTAGTTGGGAAGGATAATATTCTAACGCATATTCAAAATATCTCGAAGGAGGTATCTCTATAATGATTGGGCCAAAAGGATCAATTAAAGGTGGGTTTGTAGGAACAAAACATTCTTGAAAACCTATGCCCTCTTCTGTAAATTGTTCAGGTAAAGGAGCAGTTACACTCCCAGTCTCAGAGACAACTTCTTTGTTTTTTGTTCCTTCATGGGAATGATCTTCCAGTGAATGAGGAGGTAAGGGTTCGTAACCTTCTAGAGACAACCCTTACATTATACGAGACCTACAAAGACTATCGTCGGCCATAGTTAAAAAAAAAACAACAATCCTAGGGCCAACTACAAGTGACGAAAGAACACATCCTTAAAAAATATAGAGGTAATCAATCAATCAAGCAATAGATGACAAGATATTCCAAAGACGGGATATCAAGCCGTCAGCAAAGATATGAGAAGCAGTTACCCCAACCTCCACGTATTATCCCTTCTCGGTGCAAGAAATCATCGCTTCACAGGGTCACCCTTTAGGGGTACTAAAAGTGTGATACAACGTCTACCCCAGGTACCATGGGAATCCCCCCAGAGCCACCTCTATAAATACCTGGGAAATGCCACTAAGGTTATCGACTCGCATTCGGCCTCCAGGGGGTACAATCAACAGTAGGGACCGAATGTTTGGTCATGATATCAAAGTCCAAAGCTCTTCAAGAGAACTAAAGACAAGTGGACTGGTAAGACTCCTGAGGACCCCGAACAGATTTGGGATTCACGAAGCACCAAAACCAAATGAAACCAATATTTTCTTAAGAAAAACCCCCAATATAAGCTCTTTCCACTACGATTGGTCAAGCTTTGGAGGGGTAATCTTTGCTGCTCTTCCGCACGTGACCTCGTGTTTATCCCATGTGTTAGAGGGGGCTCCCGACTATGCCTATACGACAATTGGATTAAATGACTCTTTAATGTTCTACAATATTTTTTAGCAATCTTGGACAATTTACTCACTTTCCATAGTCCAAAGATTCTAATTCCTAGACTACTGTTGGTGTTCTATAAATAAAAAGTCTAGTTTATTTTAATTACACGTGGTTGATTCTTTAGAGCTATTTCTTACTCAAGGATAGATGGAGATGAAACTAATGATGTTTTGACCTGACTCCAAAAACCATGCAGTAGGAAAATGAAATACACAATTTCTTTCAATGAATCCTACTTACAAGAGGGAGAAGAGGCTTCATTTTGTTCCAAATACGATTAAACACTCAACACTACACTCAATGCAATTTTCTTTTCATTTAAATGAAGAATCCAAATGTTCACCAAATTATCAAAAGAAAATTCTTTTAAATTTCAAAACTAATGGACGTTAAGTTCTTTAATTTTTTCAACCGCAACTCTACTTGTAAAGATCTAGAATGCATGAATTTGTTTGTTTGATGTTAACCTGCAAATGAGATCAAATGTAATTCTCTTGATGCTTATTTTCTTTCAATGAGCATGAAATAGTTCAAAGCTAAGATAGAAGAAAACATGAAGTAAAAGAATACTCAAACAAAGATGCATTCACAAGTCGAGAGAACAAAGAGACTCTATACACTTGTTCAATCAAAGTGTTCGAAAGAAAGTAATCACTCGTAAAAAGTCTTAAAACCAAAATATTTGAGACCAATTGATAGCACAACTGACTCTAAAGAGTTTTAAAATTCAATTGGATCAACAACTACCAAAAAATAACTGAAGTGTAAGAGTCAATTGCCAACAAACTACCTCCAAGTTGACAGAAAAGGCTTCCAAAATTGACAAGTAGAGTTCTTGAAAGTTCTTTGGGAAGAAAATTACATAAATCAAATGCTTGTATAATCAACCAAGAAAGAGACTACTGAAAATCAAAACTGAGCTCAAGGATCCGATCAACCTTGACTAGCTCATAACCCTTTCAAAACTTAATCAAAGGAAATTCTTAAAACACCAGACAATAAGAGTGATATTCATAATCTATATCAAACAATCAAAGTCTAAAGCAATCAAAGAAGAATCTGGGACAAAATTCTTGATCACGAAGACTGAGAAACAGAGAGAGAGAGGCCAAAAAACCAATCCAGAAGCAAGGGTGACGCTCTCGGTACCTAGAGTACGAGGCGTTAAAGGTAGGGTGATGCTCCCTAAAAGCCTGCCATGGGGAATCAATGACATGTTGTAGGCCACTATATGGGAGTGTTGTTGTTTGAAAAAAGGGTCAAACAGGCTCAGGCCCAACCCAGACTCAACAAAAGTTTTCTTGAGGGCTCTGTAAGCTATTCGATGAAGGTGAAAAGTAAAAACACTTCAAAAACCAAGCATTCATCAAGCAATCATAAGAAACAAGAGGCTAAAAATCGAGGAAACATTTGTTCCCTAATGGAGTTACCAAATTTTGTTGTGAGAAATCTTACCCTAGGGATAGGTTAAGCTACCCTTAGTCAGGTTTTCTTCGGTAAAGACATAATAGAGAAAGTGGACACGAACATCCCTTGCTCCTGTCTATTCGCACATGAAAATGAGAAGAGGGAAAAGGAAATAAGAGTGCACCTTATTTCGAAGGTTGTCCTCACTGCTCCTTCTTGATCCAGTGTTGGATGCAGTCCTAGCTTGATCATGATCTTCCTGCACTTAGACAATACAATCTTCCTCTTCTACTACTTGCACAAAGTTGGATGAAAGAAAATCCAACTAAATGAAACAAGCATAAAATTCACATGTAAACTAAATGAGACAGAAGTATGGGAATAGGCCAAACTCATATTCACGAGAAACAATGGAAAACACTTACAATCACCTTGATGTTGAGAAAGCTTCCTCCAATGCTCTTCCTATCCAACCCCTTACTATATGTTGACAAATGAACCRGAGGTTTTATATGCTTCAGACCTTAACTTCATCTAATCCCTTCCACCCTTGAGACTCCTTGTTTATATAGAGGCTTGGGAGGTTTAACCAACTTATAATATCAAGGAAAGGTTGAGATATTTCCTCCATAAGTTAGGATTGATTACCCAGAAAAGGAGAGACASGAGCTTATGAGTCATACCTCGATCATAACCACCAGAAGTATCTTGGAGCTAACCCATAAAATAAGGTGGGATTGGTTAAAACCACCCTAACATGATTGATTCTCTCTTCAATCATTACATGAGGCATTGATGACACTCCCTCTTGGTATATGAAGAGGCGTCACCTTAGGGGTGACACTCCCTAAGCCATGGAAAGGGGCGTTAGTGCTCCAACTAAGCCAAACAAAAAGGGGAAAGATTATGTATTCGACCTTCATAAAGTGAGTTTTCTTCTCTTTGATAGCTAGGGAACATGACAAAATGTTTTCCATGGCGTCGGGGATGAAAAACCAAGGTGCGACACTTAGATGTGACAGTTGTATGTGTAACAGTAATGGGAAAATTCAGGTGGATTACCTTTTGTTGGTTTTGAAGTTTTACCTTTGTCCTCTTTCTTATTCTGTCTGACTTCTTTGATCTTATTCCATGGAACTCTGCAGTCATCTGCTTCATGTGACCCATTTCTTTTTGCAACAGGTACAATGAATATTGTATCTATCACCTTGGTTGTGTCTACCACCCTTGCCTCTGAAACTCTTTCTTCCATGTCCACATCCTCTTCTGTTGCTTTATCCTATGGAAGAATCATGTGGTTTACTCTTGTCTTTCTAAGCAAGGTACATAGTCTTACCAATTGAAGAAGATGACTTCTTTCCAAAGGCTTTCTCACGTTTTGCAACTTTCTCCACCAACATGCCAAATGTGATGGATTTCATCTGACCACTTGCTTGCAACGATTCAAGGTAGTGAGATGTTACTCATATTAATAAGGCCTATTTTGGTTTAATTTTATTCTTTTATTTTCATTTTGTTTTCAAATTTGTTTGATTAAAGTTGAATTTCTTAGCTTATTTCATTTTCTTTTATTTTGAAGATTTGTGGTGTGACAATCATTTATTTTTGGGTTTTAAAAGATGAAATGTTGATTCTATTATGACTATCAAATTTTAAGACTAATGGATAAGGAGTTGTTAATCCCAAAATAAATGGTACTCTAGTTTAAGTAAGTCATATGAGCTTTCATCATCCTGAAGTTTTGTACTTGAAGAAATCTTTTCCAAGGTAATCTTCAAGAAGAGAATCACCCTTCCCGTGGTGGAACACTTTCCAAGTTTTACCTTCATATTAAAACCTAGATGCACTGATTAGTTTTCCTTTTGACTATTACAAATTAAGTACAAAATGCTATATTTATATAATTTCTGCAATTATGTTTTAATTGGTTCCCTCTTTAGGAATAAATGAGTGAGACTTGTATTGTTATTATCTCAAACCTCGTAACGCCATCCCACACTCTTAGGGAGTAAAGTTTGCTTCCCCATCCATTAAGTAATCTCTAATGAGATTAAGATTAATCATAGTGCAACCTTTTTCATATAACAAATGACATTTAAGGGCTTAGTTGGAGGATAGGAGGTCTCATTGTGAGCCAACCTATCATGATCATGGGTATTTACGGCATGACATTACCATCATTTGGTCACTAAGCCAATGTAATGGCTCTCGGTTACATGACTGCGGGAAAGGAGTTCTCATCACGAGCCAACCTTTTCATTTCTATAGATATTTGTGAATGACGCTGTCACTATCTGATTACCAAGTTAGGACAGTGGCTTCCAAATCATTCTTTAGAAAAGTAAATAAAGTAATTTTTAACAAAAGGTTTATAAGCTATGCATCTTTAACTAGTGGATGGGATCAAAGCAACTAAATGGGTTAAAAGGTATCCCCGTCGAGGCTATGGATGCCTGCTGGCTGCAATGGCTATGCCTATGGTATTAGAGGTAAACTATAAGATAACATATTCTAGTCATCACTAATTGTTCCTTGGGGTGTGTTCCGATAAAGAATATGTTTGTAGGAAGTTTGATCAATGAATACTCGTCTTTTCATTTTGGTTAATAATTAGAAGGTTATCTTTTAAAAATCAATTGCAGAGCTCTGGTTAAATCTTTAAAAGGTTGACTTGTTAATGTGGTACATATGTTTCAAGACAAACTCTCTTTTTGTCAAAAGCCTTATCTTTTGTCTTCTGGTATATGTAAATATTCTATTATCTAGCCAAAGATAACTGCTTCGTCCTAGTGTGTCGCCATTTGTTGGCCCCCCAACAGTCCCCCTTGACCATTCAAAAATATCACTTTCATGACATTTGACTCCATCTTACTTGATCCGAGAAGATGATTTTATGGATTAATTTGGTGTGATGGATGGTTTGTAATGTAATAAATTCACAAAATTGTATCGACTGGATTTTTGGTCTTTTGATAGTTCTTTTATCTTTTTCTGATGTTTTCTTATTTGAGTGGTTTGCTCTGAGTTGTGTAAATATTTTGTGATTTAAATGTTTACATTGGACATTATTATGTTGAATATGCTAACTATTGAAAGTGACTTTAACATTGGTTCTTCATTCTTATATCAATTATTTTTCATTTTGAATTTCTTGATTTTCAACATGAAAATTCAAAACAAGAGTATGAAGGATTTCATGATGCCTTTCAATTATTAGCAAATAGTTTCATAACATGCTTTTATTTTTAGGTCTTCTCTGTTGGTTAATGAATAAAAACTCTGATTATCATCATGATTCGACAATGGAATCCAAGAATAGATTTATTATTACTTTTATACACTTGTTCTTGTTTTCCTAATACTATTTGATGATATTTCAAAAAGGAATGATCTCATTTGAGCATGAGCTAGAGAATTAGATTTCGATGAATAATCAAGACATGACTTGCTTTGGTCTTAGTCTTAATGATCATAATCCTTATCATGACTTAAAACTATGAACAATGGTTAAATTTTCTTTATCATGTATTTGGACTTTTCATTTGAATTACATGACATTACAAAGGTCAATACTATAAAAGTTCTTGTTACTATCATGTCATGGTTTTCAAGTCATTATTGTTATTACTTGGTCATTATGAAAAGTTCTTTGCAATTAATTGTTTTAATGATTGTTCTTAATAACCACGTAATTTGAAAAACTAAATTGATTACATGTTACACTATGTTTAAGACATGAGGCTAATAAAACAATTGAGAATTGCATTGTTTACCGTCAATTAAATGGAAAAGTGGCCCAAGAGTTGTCAAGTGATTTAACAAATCATTTTTGTACATTTGTTTATAGTTTGTTTGTAAAATAAACATAGATATGAGTTTATATATATATATATATATATATTTGTATTGTTTTATTATATTAATAATTAATATTTGATTTAAAACAATACATAATGGAACATTCCATAGTTATTCCCAAATATTTTTGTTATTATTAGGGTTTGATTTTTTTTTTAGCATGAAAGACGTTTAAATTATTTGTTTGATTTTGTTTTCTATTATTAATAATTGTTTTGTTTATAGTATCTCATACTCCATATCATGGAAGAGAGTTGGAATTGCTTGTTTTGGGAGAATAGTTGCTAAAGGATTGAAAGGAGAAAACTAAAAAATCGCTTCACTTCTTAGGAGGCGAATTCAAATCTTCATTTTTGGGAAAACGGTAACAAATTTACGGAAACACTTGAAAACCATTTGTAGAATGAAGCGTTTTACCTTAATCTCGAGGTTTTTCTCCAGAAATGACATTGTTTGAGAGATACAGACAGAGATTGGACATCAAATTTTCTAGATTTTGCATTGCAGTCAACCTCAAATTTGGTTTTTGTTTGAACGTCCCAGGGATATCAGAGATCGATGTTTAGCATGAAATTAATTAAATTAAATTAATTTATGTAGTTTGGGCTTATAAAAATAATATTAGAGCTCTGGAAAAAAAGAGGGAGCATGGAATAACAAATGGACTTGGGATTGTAATGGGAAGACAATGAACCTCATTTTGCTTCAGATTTTTGTTCTGTGAGTAATTTTTGAGTTTTTTTTAATACAATATCATTTGTTTTTATTTATGTGTTCATTTTCTTCCTGTCATAGCTTTGTAGAATGAAACCTTGGCTTTTGTCCATGTTTTATTAATTCATTGTTATGATATTAATTTGTGCATCTTTTGTTCCAAAGATTAATATTTAAAAATATGATTCGTTATCTCAGCTTTATCAATTCTTTATGTGATTGATAGATAAATGCATGTGTAAAACGTATTATATTTTTCTTATGCAAATTGCATGGGTTTAATTATTTATTTTTAATGAAACGTGTTTCGTTAATTGAAATAATGCATTATTATTCTCCATAAAGGATTGATCTCAAAGTTGCTTCCTTTCCTTATCTGTATTAAACCTAATCTATTTTGTTGAAATTTCTTTCACTAGAATTTTGTTGGACTTGAAGTGCAACATTGTCTGTCTGAGAATTTATTTTACAGGTGGACAGTCCAACAGAGTTTTGAAGGAGAGGATTCAACCATTAGATTGCAACTATGCTTTTGATCAAGATAGTTTAGTCATTGTATTTTGTCATATTTTGTTTGTATGGTTTGTTTGAATGTAATTTTTTTAATTGTAATGGTTTGTTTAAATGCTTTGATCATTTGAATAACTCCTGTCATAAATTACATTCAAAATCATTTAGTTTAGTTCGATTGTTAGCTTAGCTTGAATATTATTGTTTCAGTATGATTGAAGTTTGAATTATTTGTTTTCTTTATTATATATATATTGTTTAGAATGGATTTGTCGGGATTAAGTTCCATTACATACTTTGAAATTCTCGTTTTCACAAGGTTTCTAGTAAATCTTGTACCCATGTAAAACTTGTAAATTTTGTGAATTTATGTAATTAAGTGTAAGGTTATCTAATCTAATAGATCGTTGTAAATACTCAAAAGCTGACAATTAGTAGTTAGGATCTTAAACTACTTTTCATTTATTTATTAGATAGATCCTTTCATCGGATAACGAAGTCGTTAAACCCGTCAGGGATAGTTACCTTAAATGACTTAGGTTACACTTAAACAACCTCAAACCAGACTATTCCGTTTCACTCGACGAGTGGTCAATATCGCCCGTCAACAAGGCCCTAAACGATGTTTTATGTAAAGGGTCAAGGGCTTAGATTTACCTTTGGCAAACCCAAGCCATGCTACAATATTGTAGTCCTTGGTTAGAGCTTTCTAGTGAGCTACTATGTGCACCAAGTGGAGATTGTATGAAAATTTTTCCCCTCGGAAAGTTTATATAGAAACTCACACCTAAAAATACCTTTTGGTGTTTCAAAAACACCTTTTCACACTTCGCCTCCAAAGGTTAGGGTTTTGGATCTTTAGGGTTCTTACTTTATGTTAAAAGGTCATCCTTTCAGGCTCTTGTATTAGATTTCAAATGAGCGTAGCTGACATCTCTCTCTCTCTTAAGAGAAAAGCTACTACCATTCTAGCCAGTTTGTGTTCTACAATATTATGTTATTTTATTCATTAATAGAAGTTAGGTTTTCACTGTATTACTATGCTCTCTACTATATTTCTATGTGTGTTTCATTTCAATCCCTATACAATCCAATATTAGTGGTATCAAATCAATCCTCTCCATTTTTTCTTGAGTACATGTCTCTGACGAGGTTAGGGTATAAAGAGTTGGGTCTTAAGCTAGTTGCACTAGGAGATGACCACTATCGCCAGCCCAAGCAACCTCCCATGGAAGGGGGAAATATAGATAAAGCAACAGTATATCCTATCAATATGTTTCTCAAGGAATTCCTTCTGTGACAGAGGAATGAGATAATGGACAACTTCACCCAAATCCTTCAACCAATGTCAATGGTGGGTGAGGCACCTTCAACAAGCAACCATTTCAATGGTGCGACACCCTTCAAGGTACACGTTAACTTTGATATTCCTTTATTTAAAGGCCAAACATATGCATATACTTTGGAAAATGGTTAAATATATTAGAAGGTTATTACTCTATTCAAAACAAGTTTGAAATTGAAAAGATCACCTTTGTGCTCCTTAAAACCCTTCCCCATGTAAAATATTGGCGAGGAAGTTATTGGACGAGACATAATGAATAGGAGTCTATAACATTCATGACAGGACCCACTTGGGTGGATTTTTTTGATTCCCCCAAGGAGGAATTCTATTGTCTTTGAAGATATGATGACCAGTACATGAGATGAACAACTTTACGTCAAGAGAGAGACCAAAAAGTGTCAGAGTACACCAACATATTCCATACCTTGTGCTCAAATTTGGGTATCAAAGACTCCAAGCAGCACTTGGTTTTCAAGTAATGAAACAACCTACATAGGTACATACAAGAATATATGGATTTCTTGGAGATATCCTCACTAGGGGTTGTTTATATGTTGTCAAAATTGAGCAAAAATTTAAGCAATGAAATATGTAGGAGTTTGGGTTTGAAAATACACCACAATAGAAGTATGGTAAAGGTGGCCCTAAATCATATAATATAGGATAAAGCAGGGAGAGCCAACCTCGAGACAAGTAGTTCAAGCCACAAAAAAATAAGGCTAATGAGAAGTCAAATAAGGACACTGGAAAATTGTGTGAGTTCCAAAAAATCCCTAGGCACAACATTGATGAATGTCACTCGAAATAGTCATTGTTGGTCGAGATTAAAGAAAGAGATTTAGACCCTGAATTAGAATTTGATTCATAGTAGGATAAAAGAAAGAGGATCATTGATGCAGAACCCACTGTTACCATTGAAACCATGAATAATCAACTAGATGTGTCAGAGGAGATGGAGGAGGGGGAGCACCTCTTCCATTCATAGATGTGGGTGAAGGGGACCCCACTACATTTCATTGTTGACAACGAGAGACAAAAGAACTTGATCTCAGTGGAGGTCATCATGATATTAAAGTGGTCAATAATACCACACCCTCGACCATACACCATCGGTTGGTTGAGACAGGGGCGAGATCTTCACATTAACCAACAATGACACATATCATATGGAATCAAACCCTTCAAAGTTGAGGTACTATGTGATGTTGCCCCTTTGTGATATTCTTTCAAGACAAATCTATATGTGGAAACGTCATGATGTTTATGAGTCTCGACCCCATAGTGTAGTGATTGTAAATACAAATTTTGATATAAATCATTTCAATTGCACAAATAAATTAATCACCAACACATATAAAATTTATTGAGCTAAACATAATAGCTTATGTAGAGCCTTATAACACTTCATATTCCTTAAATTGCATAAAACAAATACGTAAATTAAAATACCTTGGTCTGATGCTAACCTTCCGCTTGTCTTATTGACCTTCCTGTTGCTGCCTTACCCAACTTGAAGCCACAAACCAACTCTGCCCAAACCGAGTTTCCACCCTGCCAACTAGGATAGCTTCCTAGCTCCAGGATACCATATGGATATCCTGGCCCTCGTGCCCAAAACCTCCAGCAAACTGGTGCCCCCTGTACTAAACCTTCCCGACTACAGAACTCAACTCCTGTGCAAATCCCAGAGAACCCTCCCCCCAAAATTCAAGTCGAATGATAATCCCCAAATCCGTAAGCCTCCTCCGCTCATATCTCTCCTTCACCGCCCTTTCTCCTCATTTATTTCCTTATCTCTGCATTCATTACCTTATCCACATAGTTAATGCTCCTTATTCAATTTATTAATGTTCCCTATCCATTTATTAATGCCCGTTATCCCTTCCGTATACGTAAGCTTTTTAATTTAAACAATATAATTTATTAATCTTTTTTTTAAATTTATTACCCTGTTCATTCAATGTGATAGGTAATTAATTTAATTAATTAATCAATCAAAATTATAACAATTAATTAATTAATAAATATTTAATTAGTATTATTATGCCAATCTTTGTTTAGTTAAAACCATGTTAAGACAATTAATCCCAATCTTTGTTTAGTTAAAACCATGTTAAGACAATTAATCCCCTAATTAATTTTTACTTAATAATTCCTAAGCATATATTCTACTAGGG
>ML786089.1:512009-533737 GCA_009831015.1 Picea engelmannii | reverse complement strand
TATAACAATTAATTAATTAATAAATATTTAATTAGTATTATTATGCCAATCTTTGTTTAGTTAAAACCATGTTAAGACAATTAATCCCCTAATTAATTTTTACTTAATAATTCCTAAACATATATTCTACTAGGGCTGTTACACATAGTGTCATTGTTACTTTAGGAGGTAAGACCTACAGGGTACCATAGGTAGTTTTGACTATTTTCATTTCATTGATCTTGACAAAACAATGTTGAAGGGTAATTTATCATACTACCATGTTTCTCCTCTTCACAGTTCAGTCAGAAAGTGAATGAAAGTTCATCGCGACCACCATATATTTAGCACGTGATCTCTCTACACAGAAAAACCAAGTGGAAAAGGTTGTAGAGGAATATAGAGACATCTTCACCTCACCTATAGGGGCGCCTCTACATTGTAAAGTAAAATATCCCATTGAATTGATACCTGGTGCTTGTTGATATTATGGTAGTTGCGGGAGGTATTAACCTCCGCGTGTAACCCTGACAAGAATAGAATATTCTGGGAAGTAAGAAGAAACCCTAAAGCATTGGACATAACCCTAGAAGACAAGTCGACTAAAGGCAATATTTAATATTTAGTTTTTAGCCTCTAGAATGAGAAGTTGACCCATACAACTAAGGAGGAACAATATAAATACAAGATTCCAGAGCTCATTTGGACACACATAGCTCGCAACTGCAGAAATTTAGTTGTGCACAAGTCTGGAGAGTAGCTGGAGCTGCAGCTACTGCAACTTGTATTTTCGGTTTTAGTCTTGGAATCTCTTGGTTATGGTTTGTAATTTCTACTTGGTATGCTAACTTTGGAGAGTGATATACTACCTTGATTGGTTATCATGCGTAGGGTTTTCTTCCAGAATTATTCTCTATCAAGGTTAAGGTGCTCGGGGGTGGCTTCAGCCTATGGTTGGGTGAAAATATTGCTATATTGTCTATGGTTAAATGAGCACACCTATTATTTCTAATAGGTTATGGGCCCATACTATCTTTGGGCAGTCTAACCACTGGAAGATAGATTGGGAGGATTTGCTCAGTTACAGTTGCAGTTGCAATCAAATTTTTTGTTGCAGCAACAAAACCCTAACCCTCTTGTTGAGACACGTTAAGTGAAGAGATTGACCTAATTTCTGGATAGCCTAGTGCACTCTAACCTAGCACACCTCCTGGTACTCTCAACAAGCTAAGATGTCAAGTTGAGTTTTTGGTCAAAGTCAAAGCTTGACCAAGTCAAAACAGTCATGACCTACTCTATGAAGTCATAAAACAAGTTAGAAGGGGATTCTAACTTCAGAGCATGGAAGACAAGGATTGATCTTATCCTTGCCAAGAATAAAGTGTTGGATATTGTGAAAGGAAAGATCAAAAAACCACAGTTTGAAAAAGGAAAAGACAAGGAACCTCAGAACGTTGCAGTTATGGAGAAGTTCAAATACAATGACATCAATGCCATGAAAAAGACCACTTGATACCCTACATATCACATATTGACTCATCTAAGAAGATGTATGATGCCCTAACTAACCTCTTCTCAGTTAGAAACATTGGACAAGTAATGAGTCTGAAGAATGAGCTTAGTGACATGAAAATGAATGATGATGACAACATAACATCATACCTTGTGAGAATCTCTTAGTTAAGAGATCAACTACAAGTTATTGAAGAAATCATTTCATAGAAGGAACTGGTAAATATAGTACTCAATGGACTTCCCAAGACATGGGATGCATTTGCCGCAAGCATGAAAACAAGAAAGGAGTATCCCACATTTGAAGAACTTTGGACTTGCTGTGCACAAGAAGAATCAAGGATTAACGCAAAAGATAAATCCTGAAAGAAATATGATGATCCAACTTTCACAACAAAGTTCAAGAATTTCAGGAATAAAAAGAAGTTTGGCTCAAGAAAGAAACCGAATAAAAAAAAGGATATGTCAAAGATACAATGCTTCAACTGTCGAAAATATGGTCACTACATGAACCACTGTCCCGAGTTAAATAAAAGGAAGGACATAGATGAAGCGAGAGTTTACAAAGAAAGGGAACCCTCAAAGAAAGTCAAGCAGTATAAAACAAACTTCTTCTTCTAAGTCAAGGTAACAATATTCTTTAAAGCTCTTGTATATATCATGTTTACATATTTCCTTTACATATAATGTATATCTATTTCTTAGAAGAAAATATGTTCAAGGGAAACAGTACCTATGGAATAACAAAAGGATAAGGATTGCTATTACGATGACTACAAGTCAAGCAATACACATGCAAATATGAACTATGTTGACAATGTTTGGTAACAATTCCTGTGGAAGATATTATATAAGTAACAACTGTCAGATAAGCCAAAATTAGAATCAAACCTGAAGAGACCCAGAAGAAGTCAAAACAAAGGAAATTAGAAAAAGATTTGTGACACCTTGCAGAAGGCAATAAGAATGAAGACAAAAGTGTGGACTATCTTAGATGGAGGGAGATGATTACAAAATTCCAAAAGAAGAGCATGCATTCATGCATGAAACAAGGATTAGGAGGGAGCTAATCCTAAATAATATGATCCATTGAGGATTATGAAGTATCTATCCATGTTCCCATTGAAAGTAGTAGCCATGAAAAGCAACACGTGTTCAATTTGACTTTAGAAGAAGTCTTCTTCTAAAAGAAGCCTTAAAGTATCCTTGGTTTTCCATCTACATCCATGATCCTATGATGAAAGGAAGAAGTTGGAATCTTTAGGGCATGGAATCTATAGAAGACCCATGGAACCAAATGCTAAAGAGAGACACGAGGAAGAACATGAAGATTCCAAGAAATAAAGAAAAACCAAAAGAACCAGTTATTATACCGAGAATCACAAGACTACCAGCTTGGTTTGAACTCACTAAGAAGCAATCGAGCAGAAGAAATAGAAGTTATGATAAAGAACAATGTGAAAAAGACTTATGAATGGAAGCATTGCAAGATTCATAGGTTCTTCCAGAAGGAGGGAGAAGACTATGACAACAACTTGTTCCAGATATACCTCTTGTAGTATCCATGGATTGGAATTTACATGTAAAATACTGTTCTTCCCAATAAAGAAAGTGAGAAAAAAACTGATACTAGAAAGAGACCCATGTATGCAGATATAAGAATACCTTGTATGGATTCAAACAACTTGATGCAGAGTATCTCATATACAACAAAAGCATGGTGAAAATTTTTGATTCCCCTTGTGGCTAGTGTGGGGGAATGGTATAGGACAATCATTCTTCTTGGTAGTCACTTTGAGTAGCGTTCAAGTAGAATGGTCCGCCTCGCTAGGCAGTCATTCTTTTGAAGTTCACAGTTGTGAGCAGTTTTGAAGAATGGTCCATTTTGGAGGTTGGTGCAGGACAATCATTTCGATTAGGAAATGGCCCGAATAGTCATTCCCTAGGACAAACTAATTCTATCCAAGTTGCACTATGATTAGTGCCGGAGGACTGGCCCATTTAGGTGAATGGTCTAGGTTCAACAATTGGGGATAATCATTCCCTAGGGCAGAATCATTCTCTCCAAGTTGCACTATGACTAGTGCCTGAGGAATGGCCCAGTTAGGTGAGTGGTCCAGGCTCAGAAGTTAGGGACAATTATTCTTCTATGCTTGAGAAGAATATTCCAAATAGCCCATGGATGATGTTTTAAATTCTGAGGGCAGATGCTCTTCCAGATCTCATAGATGTGAGTGGAAGAATGGCCCAGATGACTTAGTTTATATCATGATATTGTTTTATGCAGGTTGATATCAGATGATATGATTTCTATGGAGACTATATGTCTCTAGACAATAGATGTATGCTATTGTGGTGGATGTGTTCCACTAGTTATGACTATGTGTTGATGATTAAGTAGCCGTGTGCTACTTGGTGTGGTTGTGTACCACTGGATAGTAGTTGTGTACTACTATGGATAGACACAGTTATGTTCTATTGAATGACATTGTTCTGATTGCCATGTAGACTATCAATAGTGTTGAAAATTATTATTAGCTAGATGGATAGTCGATGTGCTGATGGACAGACATTCTCCAGACAAAAAATGGTCCACGACATTTATTCTTCTAGGATGTATGTTTGGATTAGAAGAATAGTACTTGTAGCCCATGGCATGGCTTCCAACATCTGTTGGAATAGTTATTCTTCTAGGACATATGTCCAGATTAGAAGAATGGTTCTTGTATCACTCTTTGGGGTGAGTGACTTATTTAGCATCATGCCCGATTACTCAGATGTAGTATGGCTTCGAGAGATGATGTAGTTGATGCTATAAGATGATACTGATAGAGATGATGGTTCTCGTGATCTAATCATGAGATAGCATGTATGGCTATGATGATGCTACCAGTTGAATGGTATGTTTGTGCTCAAGACCATTTCCTTCAATACATCCCTAGCTAGGAGGGAGTGTTGATATTATGGTAGCTGCAGGAGGTATTAACCTCCACGTGTAACCCTGACAAGAATAGGAAATTCTGGGAAGCAAGAAGAAACCCTAAAACATCGGACATAACCCTAGAAGACAAGTCGACTAAAGGAAATATTTAATATTGAGTTTTTAGCCTCCAGAATGAGAAATCGGCCCAGACAACTAAGGAGGAACAATATAAATACAGGATCCAGAGCTCATTTGGACACACACAGCTCACAACTACATAAATTTAGTTGTGCACAAGTCTAGAGAGTAGCTGCAGCTGCAACTACTGCAAATTGTATTTTCGGTTTCAGTCTTGGACTCTCTCTTAGTTATGGTTTGTACTTTCTGCTTGGTATGCTTACTTTGGAGAGTGATACATTACCTTGATTGGCTATTAGGCCTAGGGTTTGCTTCCAGAATTATTCTCTGTCAAGGTTAAGGTGCTCGGGGGTGGCTTCAGCCTATGGTTGGGTGACAATATTGCTATATTGTCTATGGTTAAATGAGCACACTTATTATTTCTAACAATGCTCCGTTATCCAGTGGTCTAATATATTGACACTCCCTTATGTGGAATAAGGAAATAACTCTTCAAATTCATGAGCTCATTCAAAAGGCCCACATGAGGACCGAGATACTCATCTTATGGGAGCCCAACTATGTTGGTGCATAACAAGGATGGAACATGGTGACTCTTTATTGATTATATAGCCTTGAAAAAAATCATTGTCAAGAATCGAAAGACAATCCCTTGAATTAACAAGACTATTGATCAACTTAAGGGTGCCAAGTTCTTTTGTAAGATTGATATAAAGTCAAGATACCGCTAGGTTATGATAGAACACACAGATGTATGGAAGACGACCTTCAAACCTAAAGAAGGACTTTTTGAGTAGTTAGTCATGCATTTTGGCTTGAATAATTCTCCAGCAACATTCATGAGGATGATAGATGATATATCACAGTCATTGACAAACTCTTTTGTGGTCGTATATTTGGATGACATTCTCATCTTCAATCGAACTTGGGCAGAACATTTGCTGCAAAATCAATAGGTCTTGAGCACCATGTGATAACACAAGTTATACACCAATCTTTAGAAATGCTCATTTGGCATGATAATAATTCAATACTTAGGATACATTGTGGATGAACATGGGGCGTGTGTAGACCCACCCAAGATACAATTCATTCATGATCGACCAACCCCGATGACTCTAACAAAGCTCCATAGCTTATTGGGCCTTGCCAAATTCTACCATATGTTCATGTTGGGTTTCTCTCATATCGCTTGGCCCCTTGCTCAAGTGACTAAAGGTGGAGCTAAAGCCAATTTTACTTAGTCTGAATCATGGCAAAAATAATTCCAGGATTTGAAACACCGCCTCTGCTCCAAACCATTCCTCACATTTCTATACCTAAAACAACCATTTGAGATTGAGACAGATGCCTCTTACTATGCTATCATTGAAGTAATCACTTAGTAGGGATATTCGATGGACTATTATAGTGATATGTTATCTGATGTTGTTCATAGATATCCCGCCTATGATAAGGAGATGTACTCCATTGCACATGAATGCTGATAGTCAAAGCATTATATCATGGGAAATGAAACGATCATCCACACTAATCAGAAGCCCCTATAATTCATGCAAACACAAGGAAAGTATAAAAATGACTACCATTACGAGTGGTCCACATACCTAAAACAATTCAACTTGAACATTAAGTACAAGAAGATCAACACCAACCATGTTACAAACTGCCTCAATAGGCTCCTTGTTGTGGCACTAACCACAATTCTTAACTGGGCACGAGACATTGGAGTGGCCATAATTATACAACAATGACTCTGACTTCACTGTTGTTGATGAAAAGGTATAAAGAACCTCACTCCAACATTTTTGAATCTTACTAGGCTAGGGTAAGATAGTTTGGATTATCACCCGAGGTTTATAGCCTAAGACAAAATTATCAATTGGTTCACGATAAATAAGTACAAGGAATCAATGTTGTCTCGTATAATTTAACAGTGCAAAAAAATGTTAAAAATGTATATGTACCATGTTTTTTAATTAAGGAACAAATGAAATTCAAATATGAAAACAGTGTCAGAAAATACACATGTGAGACAAAATCAACAAAACGATTTTATTAATTTCATTCTGAATTATAATCATAACACCTTTTCAAATCCCTGCGAGGATATGGACCAAGATTAGATTTAGAGGTCTTCGATGGGAACCATACAAAAGGACTCTGACAAAAAGAGAGGACTGAGACTAGAAGTTCGGATCAACTTAGCCACAAAAATATCATTGAATGACTTTGCAAAATATTCCCTATCAGTAATGAAATCTAATTTATATACAAATCAAAATAACAGACTGTCAAGATCATATGATCAACCTTTCACGAATAAGATATTGAAATATATATATCTCAATCCTGAATCCCGCAATCTTCAATAAGACCCTGCTGTCAACAAGAAGGTTAAGACTCAAAGATAACTTAGAATGAATGAAAGTAAGTAATCTCACAAGAATAAGAGAAGACCTTATATCATAAAATTCTTCCTTGTTCTCTCTCCTTCTCCCTTCCTTTGATCAACTTTTATCTTCCTCAAAATAAGTTGTGGTAGTTTCAAACTACCATTAGTTAAGTCATAATAGACTTAATGTTAGTTAGGGACAAATAATAATAATAATAATGGTTCATTAAATAATAACTAATATGTGGGACCCCTAATCTCTGAAATCCTTTTAAGTTTGATTCCCTCCTTGTTGCTCCATGATTTATTTTTAAAATAATTCATGCCACCTCCTACACACATGGACAATCACTTGAATATTCCCTTGTGTCTCCCCAAAATTATCCACACACACACACACACACACACACACACATATATCAATAAATAAATGCACTTTGCCACAACAAAAACAATTAAGACAGGTTGTCCAAAAATGAAGATAATAGTACCATGTTGTCTGAAAATAACCCAAACATAACAAATTGTTCAATAATAATCAAAAGCCATATTTAATAATAATAGTACCATGTCTGTTTCTTCCCATTGTTTGTTGCTTTTTTTTTCTATGTTTGTAGGGTTGATCTTCTCATTGCTTGGCTGATTAGACACACGAGGATGAACTTCACTAAGAGTTGGAGATTGTTCATTATTCTGTTGGGCATGAGAGGTAACTGACTGGGAGGAGTCACTAGAGGAGTTGGCATGAATGAGCGCTTTCTTACCTTTTCTTGAAAAAGGTTCAGGGATGGTCGTCTTCAATTTTTTACTTGCATGTGAGGACTGAGAAGGAGATGCAATATGACCAATTTTTTGGGCATGCTAGTCATGTGGAGGTGGAGGCAATGGAAATAAAACTGTAGGCCAACCATGATGATGGAATACAGGTTGGTTGACAATGTCTTGCAAGCAATCATTAATGGGAACCTCTGGCTGGAGTGAGACATGAGGTGGAACATGAGGTTGGAAAGGGGGTCTTTGTGGTATAGGATGTGGCTGGAATACTCCTTGACCTAGTAGGTTGAAAAACCCATCTTGAAATAGTTGATTTAACTCTTGACGGTTAGCATAAAAGTGAATGGAAAATCTAGGTCTCCTATTACCTCTTTACAAAAAAATATTTTTGCCCCTGCCTCTTCCATGGCTTCCTCTGCTAAAGAAATTCATTGTCTACAAACAAACTTGGATCAAAATATAGAACATGAAAGACTAATCAACCATTAATTAAATTTGTCTAAAGATAAACTCAAACCATTGGCTCTCATTATTTAACACACAAACATGCATTCCATTAATTTGTTTCTCTGTATGCAATAATCATAGTCATTCTGCCAATTAAAATCCACAATTGTCATTATCTAGAACATAGATATTCAATGAAATTATGGGATGTGATTTGGATTTATAATGAAAGAAAAGTGTTATTTATGAAAATAAAATAAATGATTATTGTTCTAAATAAGACTAACTCTTAACCGGGCCAATTAAATAATCACTCCATCTTCATACTCAACTGTAGGTCTTGTTAACAATTCTCAATGTTCACGTTCAAACTCCCTTTTCCAATTACAAAATTTCTATAAAATCATATTTCTTTTGGAACAAAACATGAAAAAATAAAATGATTCTGGGAAAAAATGAGGGCTTTATAATTTGCGTAAAATGAAATTGTGGAGGGAAATGATAATGATCAATGTTATTTCCACATACAAGCATCATCCATCGATCATCGGCGCATATGATCAATTCCAAACTTCAAAATAAACTCTGTATTTTATTTTATATTTCGAGAGATAAGTTCACTAAAATATATCAACGATAGTATGAAAGTTATTCTTATAATTTCCAACCATATGAAAACTCTTTTTATAATTTCATGTAA
Source organism: Picea engelmannii (assembly GCA_009831015.1). Classification (NCBI taxonomy): domain Eukaryota; kingdom Viridiplantae; phylum Streptophyta; class Pinopsida; order Pinales; family Pinaceae; genus Picea; species Picea engelmannii. The sequence continues at coordinate 524,869 of ML786089.1, read as the reverse complement.
ACAAAATCATATTTAAATTTTCAAAATTGATCCATTTTCCCCTATTTCTTTTAAAAAAAATAATGTGACCATAGTAACATAATGAATTCATTCTAGGGCGAAAGAATTATTCCAATCTCATGTTGATAGTTATATTTTCCATATATATTGTCAACTATGGAACTGTATCTTATCAAATAGTAGATTCCTTTTAAAAATATTTGCAAAACAAGACTTGAAACCAATATGCCCACTAGATATCAGCATAAGATGCAAAGTCAACTTCACACACAGGTTTATCACTTCCAGACAACCTTTCCAACATGCAATTCAAAATGGTGATAAAGTTATGGAGATAAGAGACAAGAGTGCAATTTGAAACTCCTGGCTTCAAGTTTCTTCAAAGTCATAACCCCGTAACTTAAAATCTGTTGGTGGATTGGGCCAATAGGAGCGTGAAACAAGTAATCGAAATATATCCATATGCCCCAACCAAATTTACAATAATCTGGATTGATATTACAGTGAGACCTTTTTAAAAAAATGTTTATTATTTCTTCTAGAATGAGATTAAGAGACAATCAAGGTGAGAAGGCTAGGAGAACACTACAAACTTCCCTTATTTTATTTTGAGAACAAAATCCATAGTCACAACAAGGAACCCTCGATTCCTACAATAGGCCCTATCCATGAAAACCCAAATGCAAACAACAGTAATGAAACAGGTTTCCTCATCTGAAGCTCTTATAACTTGATTGTAAAAATTTAAATGCAAAACCCAGGTCGAGATTTCTCCTTGGAAACCCTTTTTTCATATCAACTTCAAAACAAATAATTTACCATACACGACATTTCAAAATCCAACAGAGACTCATTCTCATAACAATCACACTGCATGCAAACAACTTGAGCCAATATTACAAATTTATCAGAACAAAGCAAGCTATCGATGCGAGAGAAGTAAAAAATGTTGATACATAGTGAAGTGAGATAAATATCCACAAGAGTCAGGCCCAAGATCGTTATCCAACCACCACAACCTTTGAATCTACAAACCCTCAACTAACAACAATAAGCCATTTCCAACAATAAACAATGCAAAGTTGGTATGTACAGAAGGGAAAAACAACGAGAGTGCATTAAATCTCACATCACCTCAACATTCATCAAGACTCGCCAACCTTTCACAGCAACCAACCAACACTTACACAGTGGAAAGAACTTACTTGCCAACTCAAATTTCAAATCAAGCCTTGGTACTATGCGTTGAGCCCACAACCATATCAAAGCAATATACCACTTTCATAATTATACAAAATTATCACTGCTTATATATCATCCACGTCAACTTCCAATTAAGCGACATGAACTATGATACCCATAACATATATGAATTTAAATCTAGGTCAGGTTTATTCACACTTTACATATGACAACCTTGTATAATGGCATATGTGATATATTTGTGCATGGAATAAATTGACCATCCCCTCCTTTTTTTTAAAATATGTCATAAGCCATGTTAAAATATATAACTTAAAACCTTATAATCATAAATGTCATAATTCTGGTGTGAAAGACTTTTCTTTTTCTTTCTTCTAATCACGACGACAACATAATTGATGAAATATGAGGATAAGGAGTATCATAAATTAATGACGAAGAAACCATTCATGCATATGAGAAGAATAAAATAACATGTATTTTAATTTAACCAATTGTTTGAAGGTCACATGTCTTTTAAAAAAAAAAATGAGTGAAATCAACTTAATGCAACTTCTCTAAGGGGTCCCACCTATTAGTTAAATAATATAGTAATAGAAATAGTATAATGCATTGAAATATTTTGTAGGCAGGATCCCTCTTGCACAATATTTTTCATCAACAACTGGCGACTCCACAGGGAGATCTGCTTGTAGCAGATTAGAACTCATGAACTTTGGTTTTGACGAAGTCAATAGGGGTGTGTAATAAGAGGTGATAAAAATAGATCAAGAACGAAAGTTATACAACAAGGGGAGATAAAATTAAAATTGAAATGATATATGAATGAGGCTTCGTGGAGCAACTTATGAAAAGTGAGATATATGGGGGGGTTTGGTCTTGTTTGTATAACTAGCAAAGAAACGATATCATTTGTTTGGATGAAACTTTGACCTTGCTGTAAATTTTATACAATCAACTGATATGCTCTTATTTAAATTGGAATGAAGGGTAGAAAGGGAAAGGAGAAAGAGGGAGAGTCACGACCGTCAAGTTAGTAGTAAAGAATTTAATTGAAGGTACAGGAAATGTTTCATCAAAATTTAAAGAAAAGATAATTATAATATATATGTTGTGTGTTTAATTTCTAAACTGATCGACAATATTTGCAGACAATTATCTATCTAATGACTTGACTCATCCAACTGAATCTGCCTCATCAAGGGTTCAAAACCAGAAAATGCAATTAAAATTGACAAAATAAAACAATAAAAGTACTCAAAGTAAACAAGCATGTACAAAGTATTTACAAAGCACTCAATCAACAATCAACTTGGTTTGACATAGTAGTTGAGATGTGAACTATTAGTACTATAGGAAAATAATCACTCATCCATATCCTTTAATAGGTATGAGTTGGTACTGAGGACAAAAGCGATTTTAAAAGGACCTAACCATAATTTCTGGAACAATGTCTTCCTTTTTTAGCATGAGCAGAATCCCAAAAGAACACTTTCTCATCAACCTTTAAATCAATGGATTTTTTCTTTTTATTAAAATATTTCTTTACTGTTTGATGCCTTCTTTTTAAATTATCTAGAGCATGACCTCTTTGTTCTTCTAAAGTGAGCAATGCATTCGTTCTTTGAGAAATATTAGTAGAATTCAGCTCTTCAGTTTGCAACGCCAAACGTAAGGATGTAAGTTCTAGCTCAATGGGCATTATAGCCTCTTGACCATACAACAACTGAAACAGGGTAAAGCATGTACTATACTTAGTAGTGGTTTGATCTGCCCAAAGTGTGTGCCACCGACAGGGCTTATCCTCTATAATTCTTTTCAATATTTTGACCAGGTTCTTGTTAGTTGACTCAACTTTCCCATTTCCTTGAGGATAATAGACATAGGAGGTAAACTGTTTAACACCAAATTTATTAAGAAACCGAGTTAGCTTTGCAGAAATGAAAGTTGGCCCGTTATCTGAAATGATTTCTAGGGGAAGACCAAATTGAGAAAATATGTTGGATTCTAAGAAGGAAATAACTCGTTCATCTTTATCCCACTTCGTGAAGTAATCCGTAGCTATCAATATATAAACATGACCTACAAAAAACGGTGGTTTAATAGGACCGATAAAATCTAAAACTGATTTAGAAAATGGAAAATATGGAAGAACATGATGTAAAGGAATGGCAGAGAAGTGTTCTTTACTAGCGAGCTTTTGGCATTTATCACATGCCCTTGTGAATTGATAGGAATCTCTAAAAATATATGGCCAATAATAACTAGTTCTTAATATTTTAAAGGTAGTGGCTTTAATAGTAAAATGACCACTAATATGAGCAATAGAATTCGATGATCCGTGAATCTCATGTAATATCCTTTGTGCTGCATTATCATCAATGCGTTGCAGCAACAACCCCTCAACGAACCTTCTAAACAAAGAGTATCCTATAATGAGATACTTAGAAGCTTCAAGGCAGAGCCTCCTTCGTTGATGAGAATTTAAATGATCTGTACACCTTTGAAATTGTAAGCAATGAATGAGATCTTTATACCATGGGTTTTCAGATAAAGTGAGATTTTGGATTTCAACATAAAACGATGCTGACAACAGACTATCTTCGTCTTCAGAAATTTCACTTGGTTCAGGATACTGAGCTAAGTGAGGGGATAAGTCACGTCCCTTAATCATTTTAGATGTCATGATCATTAAATCATGCTCCTGGATATTTTCAATCCGATGTGCAAGTTTCCTTGAAAGATAGGTTTGTGAAAGCAAAAACTTAACAATAAGCAAAGGGAATTTTACGTGCGTGTGCTTTCCTAGAAGAAAATGGTGAAATTTATCTATAGCTTTAACAAGAGTGAAAGCATGCTTTTCAATATAAGAATATTTAAATTCATCATCTGATAAACTTTGACTGATGTAAGCTACAATATTTTCATTATTTTGGTCATCATTTTGCAGAAGAATAACATAAATTGCTTCTTCTGTAGCGTTTCTATATATAATAAAGTCTTTTTCAATATCTGGTTTCGCCACAATCGATGCGGAACTGATTGCTTTATTGATTCTTACAAAATCCCTCTTGACATCATCTATCTAAGAGAAAGGATGATCCTACTTTAGTAGATTATGAGTTGGTTTAACAATGATAGCAAAATCAGGAACAAACCTCCAGACAAAATTTTTAGTGCCCATAAAAGTTTGAATTTATTTGTTAGATGTAGGAGCTTGAAGATTTAAGATAGCAACAACCCTCTAAGGAACGATGCTTATTCCTAAATCAAAAACTATATGACTGATAATTTTACCTTGAGTGACACTGAAAATAGACTTTGAAGGGTTCAAAGAAATGTCAAATTTCCTACATCACATGAATACTTTTCGAAGATGACTAAAATGATCTGACCAGGTCTTAGAATAAATTGTTAAATCATCAAGATAAACTTGAATTATTTTTCCGATAAGATCATCGAAAGCCAATTGCATAGCTCTTTGAAAAGTAGCACCTACATTGGTCGATAAGCCAAAAGGCGTGCATTCGTAGGCAAAGGTTCCCCAATGTGTTATAAATGTGGTTTTATATTTATCGGTCCTTTTAACTTTGATTTGATTATATCCAGAAAACCCGTCAAGTAAGGAAATCATCTTGGATTTTGCAACCTAATGTAAAATCATTTCCATGTTAGGCAATTGAAATTTATCTTTAACACTTGCTCTATTTAAAGCACGAAAATCGACACAAAGCCTAACCTGACCTGTTTTCTTCCGGACGGGAACAAGATTTGATACCAATTCAGAATACTTAACTGGAAAGATTATGTGAGCATTTATAATTTTTTCCACTTCTTTTCGGATTGTAGCTTCAAGGGCAGGATTTACAAGTAAGTCTTTTTTCCTAACTGGTTTTCCCCCTTCCTTAATGGGAATGACATGTTGTATAATATTTGGATCAAAACCACGAAGATCCTCATAAGACTAAGCAAAAACATCGTGAAATTCATGGAATAAGTCCATAGATTTCATTTTTTCTTGATCAGAACATTAGGCACATATCTTAATGATCTTTGAGGAATCAGGAGTTCCAATGTTCAAAGGGATGGTATCCCCAACTTTTCTGTTAGACTCCTATTTTTTTATTAATTTCTTTATTGCCTACATCACTCGTTGAGAATGAACTCTCAAGAGGAGTCAAACCCTTAGGAAGTTTATCATTTTCAAGGGAAATTATTTCCTTAGGTTTATAAGGTTCATTCTGTAAGAAGGCACATATGCCCTCATCATTTGGAAAAACTTGCCAAGATTCTATGTTATCAGGGAGATGAGGTCGATAGAGAGACAAAAATGTACAATCTGGCCTCTGAGGTAAAAGCTGCCTTGTAGGAGAGGCTGCAAACACAACTAACCTGTCAGCCATAGAATTAAGTTCCTCTTTTTACATGAGAGATGTTGAAAGACAATAGATTTGAGATTAATTTACATGCAGACTGGGTGTATCACTTCAATAACTTGTTGTTGGGATTTTATATCTTCCTGACTAAGTTTACAACAAGTTTAGAACCACCAAAAACTATAAGATGACCACAACCAAGGTTATAAGTGTTTTTATGCCAAGTAGTAAGGCTTCAAACTCGGTGACATTGTTTGTACAGGAAAATTCTAATCTATAGGAGAAATTATGAATTTTTCCTATAGGAGAGTATAATATAATATCTTCTTTGTTTCCTTCGTTTGAACATGCACCATCGAAGTGCATATGCCACATACCATCATCATAATCGATTGGTTGAATATGTATGTCATCTTCATCAACAAAGATTGAATAGACACCTATGTCTTCTCAGCATAATCTACATTAGGTTGAGGAACACTTTCAATATAAGGCAAAATCCTTCCTTCCCTTAGTACAATAATATTATTTCCATTCTTAGGGATGGATAAATGTGAGTCGTCTAGTGAAAGGTAGCCATTGGTTAAGGCCTGCCAGTCTCTACCCAAAATTATTGAATAGTTACTTACATGCATATCAATTACCTATATATTTAGGGTGGTTCTTATTTCAGGATGTGCACAAAGTACTAGAGTTACACCTTAGATTTCACCTATGGTAGACTATTGTTGATTATTATAGAAGAGCATACTCCTTGTGTTTTTCGTTTGTACAGGAAAGGACTAGCTCTTCCATAATACTATTTGACATAACACTCGAACTAGATCCACCATCTAGGAGGAAACAATGAGCTATTTTGTCCATAATCTTAACAGAAACATAAAATGGAGGGTATTTTACAGGTTTCTTAAAGTTATTTACACCTATTTTATTTAGATATGAGTCATCTCCCCCAGGATTTTCAGTCGAATTAGTTAATGTGGAAAATTTACCTTCCATAAAAATTTCAAGATGTTGTTGTTGTTCTGGGACGGAAACCATGTCCAAAAGAGAAGAATTTGCTTTAATATTATCCAATTGATTGAGAATATTGTATTTCGAGGGAGGGAAAGAAGAAATTGTCTTTTAACTGTTTGGATTATTGACAACTTGAGAGTCAGTGGATGATGTGCTTGGGGTTGAAACAGTATGTGGAAGATCCAATTTGTTTTGATTGGGGTAAGATTTATTTCTGGTATTAACTACCGTAACATCATCTGGTTGAGCGCAATCCAAAACAACAATAGTAGCTTCAGGCTTCTTACCGAAGATTATGTCCCTAGCATTCTTTTTTAATCTCACAAGTGCTTTCATCATGATTTTCTTCACAAAAATTACACCAGACACGAGACATTATAGCCTTTGGTTGAAAAGGGTTATCATTTGGACTCCTAAAATATGCAGGAGAAGAAGTTTCAACAGGAGAAAAAGAGGAAGTGGTTCATTTCCTTTCATAATCAATCATTCTATTATTCATATCCTGCATACGCTGCAAGACTACATACATGTTGGTTTGTTTGACATAGTCTCCCTTAGGAAGACCAGTTCTTTTTAACTACTCTTCGTACTCAAGACAAGTTTGAAGTGCAGATCCGATATTATCTATAGCCTTTTCTTCCAATCTATGATGATAGGAAGAAGGTAAAGAATTGTAATAATGCATGAAAGTAGGCCGGTTCTGAGGGGGGATCAATTCAAGAATTTGATTATACAACTTAGTGAAATGAAGATTGAATGATTTACTAGTTTCACTATTGTTATAAGAAATATTATTATATTCCCTTAGTTGATTAGTTGGGATTTTAGGTTGTCCATATGTAGATTTAAACCAATAGACCAATTCTTCCCACGTAGAAAATATTTTTGGGGGTAAGTCAAAAAAATCTACGACAATCTTCCCTTCAAGAGAGTTGACAAATAAGCACATGCAAGTATCATTGTCATTCACCCCTATATTATGGCACACATTAGAAAAGGATATCAAGTGTTCCTTTGTAGTAATAATGTCATTTTCTGAAAAGTTAGGCAAATGATCCTTAAACTTTGGAAGAGGTTGTGCGGTTGGCATATGATTCAAGGGAGAATATACGTGCCATGGGGGGATGGTAGCATCTTCTTCGAATTGAAATAAACCATACTTTTTAATGACTTTTGTTGGATTAGTTGTGGGTTGAATTGGAATTTGATGGCTATAAACACTTTCGATTACAGATGAAGTTGAAGGCTGTGAAGAGGAGGAACCTCCAATACCATTTCCACCACCAGATGATGTTGTATTTGAAGTGAAGAAAATTGCAGATAGAATGGAACTAGTTGAATTAGATAAATTCCGACAAAGAGAAGTTTGTCGAGTTTGTATGACAACCTTTCTCCTTCCTATTTCAGATACATGAAGATTCTCGGGTGAAAACCCTCTTGTTCTTCGAGAGATACGAGAGCTAAAGGACATGTGCAAAATGTTCAAAGAGGAGGCTGATTTATGGGTTGCCTTTGTCGGGCTTCCCATTTTTCACGTATTTTAATATATTCAAAAATATCTTCCCAAGAACGATGGAGTTCAACATGAGTGTTAGAAGTTTATAAAATGATATTGAATAAGGTTAAAGAAATGCTAGTTTTATCGTCAAGACCATCACCAATATTGGGATGTCTAGTAATAGGTACAGTCATGGAAACAATCAATTTAAACCAAAATAAGAACAAGAAACAAAAGAAATTATTTATAGAAATAAAGTACAACAACCAAAGAGATATGGAAGGATCTCCCTAGTATGGTCGCCAAATAAATGTTGAGGAAAAGGTATAAAGAACCTCACTCCAACATTTTTGAATCTTACTAGGCTAGGGTAAGATAGTTGGGATTATCACCCGTGGTTTATAGCCTAAGACAAAATTATCAATTGATTCACGAGCAATAAGTACAAGGAATTAATGTTGTCTTTTATAATTTAACTGTGCAAAAAAATGTGAAAAATGTACATGTACCGTGTTTTTTGATTAAGGAACAAATGAAATTCAGATATGAAAATGGTGTCAGAAAATACACATGTTAGACAAAATAAAAAAAATGATTTTATTAATTTCATTTTGAATTACAATCATAATCCCTTTTAAAACCCCTGTGAGGATATGGACCAAGATCAGATTTAGAGGTCTCCGATGGGCACCATACAAAAAGACTCTGACAACAAGAGAGGACTGAGACTAGATGTCTTGATCAACTTAGCCACAAAAATATCATTGATTGAATTTGGAAAATATTCCTTATCAGTAATGAAATCTAATTCATATACAAATCATAATACACAAACTATCAAGATCATATGATCAACCTTTCATGAATAAGTTGTCTCAATCTTGAATCCTACAATCTTCAATAAGACCTTGCTGTAAACAAGAAGGTTAAGACTCAAATATAACTCAGAATGAATCAAAGTAAGTAATCTCACAAGAATAAGAGCAGGCCTTATATCAAAAAAATATTCCTTGTTCTCTCTCTTTGTCCCTTCCTTTGATCAACTTTTATCTTCCTCAAAAGAAGTTGTGGTAGTTTCAAACTACCATTAGTTAAGTCATAATAGACTTAATTTTAGTTAGGGACTAATAATAATAATAATAATAATAAGGGTTCATTAAATAATAACTAATAGGTGGGACCCCTAATATCTTAAATCCTTTTACATTTGATTCCCTCTTTGTTTCTCCATGATTTATTTTTAAAATAATTCATGCCACCTCATACACACATGGACAATCACTTGAATATTCCCTTGTGTCTCCCCAAAATTATCCACACACACACACACACACATATCAATAAATAAATGCACTTTTCTATCAAAAAAATAATTAAGACTAGTTGTCCAAAAATGAAGATAATAGTACCATGTTGTTTGAAAAAAAAACCCAAACATAACAAATTGTTCAATAATAATCAAAAGTCATATTTACTACGAGAAACAATTTGTTTCTTCCCACTATTTGTTGCCTTTTCTGCTCTGTTTTTAGGGCTGATCTTCTCATTGCTTGGTTGATTAGACACATGAGGTTGAACTTCACTAAGAGCTAGAGACTGTTCATTATTCTGTTGGGAATGAGAGGTAATTGACTCAGAGGAGTCACTAGAGGACTTGGCATGAATGAACACTTTCTTACCTTTGCTTGACAAAGGTTCATGGATGGTCGTGTTCAGTTTTTTACTTGCATGTGAGGACCGAGTAGGAGATGGAATATGATCAATTTGTTGGGCATGCTGGTTATGTGAAGGTGGAGGAGAAAATGGTAATGAAACTGTAGGCCAACCATGATTATGGACTGCAGGTTGGTTTCCAATGTCTTTCCAACCATCATTAATGAGGACCTTTGGCTGGAATGAGACATGAGGTGGAACATGGACACCTGAACTATTATGATGAGGTTGGAAAGGGGGTCTCCGTGGTCTAGGATGTGGCTGGAATACTCCTTGACCCACTAGGTTGAAAAACCCAACTTGAAATAGTTGATTTAAATCTTGAGGGTCAACATCAAATTGAATGGAAAATCTGGGTCTCCTATTACCTCTTTGCCAAAAATTATTTCAGCCATAGCTTCCTCTGCTAAAGAAATTCATTGTCTACAAGAAAACTTAGATCAAAATATAGAAYGTGAAAGACTAATCAACCATCAATTAACTTTGTCTAAACATAAACTCAAAACATTGGATCTCATTATTTAACACACAAGCATGCATGCCATTAATTCATTTCTTTGTATACAATAATCATAGTCATTCTGCCAATTAAAATCCRCAATTGTCATTATCTAGAACATGGATATTTAATGAAATTATGGGATGTGATTTAGATTTATAATGAACAAAATGTGTTATTTATGAAAAGGAAATAAATGATTATTGTTCTAAATAAGACTCACTCTTAACCAAGCTAGTTAAATAATCACACCATCTTCATACTCAACTATAGGTCTTGTTAAAAATGCTCATTGTTCACATTCAAACTCCCTTTTCCAATTACAAAATTTCAATAAAATCATATCTCTTTTGGAACAGAACATGGAAAAATAAAATGATTTTGGGAAAAAATGAGGGATTTATAATTTGTGTAAAATGAAATTATGGAGGGAAATGATAATGATCAATGTTCTTTCCACATACGAGCATCATCCATCAATCATTGACACATATGATCAATTCCAAACTTCAAAATAAACTCTGTATTTTTCTTTTATATTTCGAGAGATAAGTTCACTAAAATATATCAACAACATTCTGAAAGTTGTTCTTATAATTTCCAACCGTATGAAAACTCTTTTTATAATTTCCTGTAGAGATCATCATATTTAAATTTTGAAAATTTATCCATTGTCCTCTATTTTTTTTTTTTTAAATAACATGACCATAGTAATAGAGTGAAATCATTCTAGGGCACAAGAATTATTCCCATCTCATGTTGATAATTATATTTTCCATAAATATTGTCAACTACAAAACCGTGTCTTATCAAATAGTAGCTTCCTTTTAAAAATATTTGCAAAACGAGACTTGAAACCAATATGCCCACTAGATACCAGCATAAGATGCGAAGTCAACTTCACACACAGGTTTATCACTTCCAACCAACCTTTCCAACATGAAATTTGAAAGGGTGATAAAGTCACAGTGATTGAAGGTTAAATCTTTCTAAAAATATATCCTTGAATTCCAAGTAAGCGGGCCAAGATAAGAGTGCAATTCGAAACCCTAGGCTTCAAGTTTATTCAAAGTCATAACCCTATAACTTAAAATCTGTTAGTGGATTGGGCCAATAGGGGCATGAAACAAGTAATCGAAATATACCCATATGCCCCAACCAAATTTACAATAAACTGGATTGATATTACAGTGAGACCTTTTTAAAAAAATGTTTATTATTTCTTCTAGAACAAGATTTAGAGACAATCCAGGGGAGAAGGCGAGGAGCGCACTACAAACTTCCCTTATTTTATTTTGAGAACAAAATCCATAGTCACAACAAGGAACCCTCAGTTCCTACAACAGGCCCTATCCATGAAAACCCAAAAGCAAACAACAGTAATGAAACTGATTTCCTCATCCGAAGCTCTTATAACTTGACTGCAAAAATTTAAATGAAAAACATAGCATTTCAAAATCCAACAAAGACTCATTCTCATAACAATCACATTGCATGTAAACAACTTGAGCCAATATTAAAAATTTATCAAAACAAAGCAAGCTATCGATGCCAAAGTAGTAAAAAATTTCCATACCTAATGAAGTAAGCTAAATAGCCACGAGAGTTAGGCCCAAGATCGTTATCCAACCACCACAACCTTTGAATCTACAAACCCTTGACTAATAGAAGCAAGCCATTTAAAATAAAAAACAATGCAAAGGTGGTATGCATAGGAGGGAAAAACAACGAGAGTGCATTAACTCTCACGTCGCCTCAACATTCATCAAGACTCACCAACATTTCACAACAACCAACCAACACTTACACAGTGGGAAGCACTTACTTGCCAACTTGGATTCCAAATCAAGCCTTGGTACTATGTATTGAGCCCACAACCATATCAAAGTAATATACCACATTCATAACTATTGAAAATTATCACTGCTTATATATCATCCACATCAACTTCCAATTGTGCGACATGAAGTATGATACCCATAACGTATATGAATTTAACTCTAAGTCGGGTTTATTCACACTTTTCATATTCCAACCTTGTATAATACCATATGTGATATATATGTGCATGGAATAAATTGACCATCCCCATTTTTTCTTAAAATATGTCATAAGCCATGTTAAAATATATAACTAAGAAATTTATAATAATAAATGTCATAATTCTGGTGTGAAAGGCCTTTCTTTTTCTTTCTTTTAATCACGGCGACAACATAATTGATGCAATATGAGGATAAGGAGTATTATAAATTGTTGACGAAGAAACCATTCAAGCATATGAGAAGAACAAAATACCACACTGTACTTTAATTTAACCAATTGTTTGCAGGTCACATTTCTTTAAAAAAAAAACAAAGAGCGAAATCAACTTAATGCAACTTCTCTAAGGGGTCCCACCTACTAGTTAAATAATATAGTAATAGAAATAGTATAATGCATTACAATATTTTGCAGGCATGATTCCTGTTGCACAATATTTTGCATCAACAACTGCTTCTTATCAGACATTGAGTGTAGGCAAACAAGTTGTTAAGAACCAAATATCAATATAGCA
>ML786089.1:486325-504444 GCA_009831015.1 Picea engelmannii | reverse complement strand
CAGGGTCATTTTGAGGCATTTTATTTAAAGGTCAATGGGGATAGGTTTAACTCCAACAAATGTATGCCATGTTTCAATATTGTAGTCCTTATTTGGATCTTTCCAATGAGCTATTATGAACACCAAACATCGATTGTATGCGATAGTTGCACCCCTAGAAAGTTGATGTAGAGACTCACGCCCAAAAATGCCTTTTTGTTCTTCACCTCCTAAGATTAGAGTTTTGGACCTTTAGGGTTCTTGATTTATGTTAAAATGCCATAATTTCAGCCTCTTGTATTAGCTTTTGTGAATGAGCATAACTAACATCTCTCTCTTCAAAGATAATCTACCACCATTCTATTCGGTTTATGTTCTACAACATTCCACTATTTTATTCATTAATGGAAGTTGGGTTTTCATTGTGTTATTGTGTTGTCTGCTATATTCCTGTGTGTGTTTCATTTCATTCCCTATACAATCCGAGATCAATGTGGCCAAACATTTCCAACAAAATTGCATTGAGTGCATCTTTCTCATGAAAATCAAATCCAAAAGCAATTAAAGAAACTCTTAGATGACAAGATAACTTTTCAAGTTAGGTACTCAACTTGGGTTACCAATCTTGTACCTGTAAGAAAGAAAACTTGAGATATTTTGCTTACAAACCATAGGCTCGAGACTACATTCCATACCAAGTGGGGAGATTTTGATTACAAACATATACCTTTTGCTTTAGTTAATGTTGGAGCTAATTTTAAGCAAGCGATGGACGTTGCTTTTAGAGGACTTATTAATAAAATCATTGTCATTTATCTTGATGATGTAACACTTTACTCAAAAAATAAAGCAAGTCACATTTTACATCTTACCAAAAATTTTGAAAGGTGTAGAAAGTATGGAATTTCCCTCAATCCTAAGAAAAACATTTTTGGGGTTACCAAATGGGAAGTTACTTGAGCATATTATATATAAGGAAGGTACAACAATAGATCTGGAACATGTGAAAGTCATATATCAATTTCCTTTGCCTCATAACAAGAAAGCAATGTACTCATTCTTTCGCAAGATCAACTTTGTTGGAAAATTTATTCATGATTTCATTGAAACCATTAAACCACTACAAAAGATTATTAAAAAGGATTCAAATTTTAATTGCAATAAAGAAGAGAAATAAGCATTCAAAAAAATTAAAATGACTATATCTAATGCTCCTATTTTACACAATCCTAATTTTAATCACAACTTCTTTCTTTACACTTTCACGTCTGATCACTCTCTTGCAGTTGTGTTGGCATAAAAGGATATTGAGGGTAATAAAACACCTATTTTACTCATGAATATCGACCTAAAAGGAGCATATCTTAAATACCCTACCATATATAATTAAGTCTTTGTCATCAGTAAGGCTGTCAGACATTTTAGGTCATATATTCTCAAGAATCATACCAAGGTAATAGTACCTCACCCTGTAGTTTAATCATTATTTACTCAATAAGAACTGGGAGAGCGTAGGGGTAATTGGATGACTTTCATTCAAGAATTTGACCTTGAAATAAAACCTTCTCACATTTTACAGGTCCAAGGATTATGCAAACTATTTATGGAATCACAAGGCTCCTTAGTTAAAGAAGTAGAATTGGAAAGTGAGTTTTATGTTTGATCCAATGATATACTTTATGTCACAACCATGGAAGGTTCTTGGTATTCTTATATGGTCCATATTTTACATCATGGGTGTTATCAAACGAATCGGTAAGTGCTGACACAAACTAATCTCCCTAGTTTCACCCTGAAACTAGAACAAAACAAACAGTACACTAAACTTTCCTTAGATTCCATATATCAAATAAGAAGAGGATCCAAAACATACCTTTTAAATGTTGTAGACCGGACCTTTCCAATGTGATCCCAACTCTGTCGTAAGGCTTATGGAGAAGTATCTGCAAAGAAACACAAGCCAACGAAGACAAGAATAACATAGTCTATTCAATATGAAACTATGTACGTGATCAAGGAATCATACAATATGGACAAATAACATTCATATAGGAAATAAAAAGTATATCTGTATTAAATAATGTGGAATAAAGATATAACCAAATGCCTTGATGTTGTCATGTTCCTTCCAACAGTTCCTTGCTTCCCACACACTTCTGCTTCACGGATCTTGAGACCAAAAATTTATCTTGACAAAGCAAAGCTCAAAGCTACCATAGGCCCTTCAACTGAGAATTCTCAAGCTATTCTCAAAGTTAACCAAGCTACCAAAAAATATTAACCCTTTCCAAGCTAACTTTACCAATGAGAACTCCCCTCCTTTTATAAGTTGAAAAGGATAGGGTGAGGAGGTTAGGATGATCCCATGAGAACATGGATATGACTAAGATCCAAACTGATCGGAGGCCACCTCACCCTTGAAGTTTATATTCTAGAAGCATCGAGAAGCTTCTCTTTTTCCTTCGTACAGAAAATCGTCACACCCTTAACACTGAGAAATCTGCGATGACGTTGCAGGCTACAGTGGTGCAACTTGTGACGATCCTTGATCGTCGCACCCTTAACACTGAGCAAGGTGCGACGATCCTTCTTTATAAGATTTTACACAAGGGAAAATATCATTTTATCTTTCTGGGAAAATGTATCTTCATTCTTTTTCAGGGATTCAGGGCATTGATCCTTCTAAAGACAAAGGATAGGTGCACATCATTAACGGTCATAGGGGTGATGAAAATAATGTGTAACAATGGGGTATGCCTAAATCACTTGAATTCAATTGAGAGAAAGGCATTAATACTGAAATTTGCTCAGTATTGATTGATTAACATTGTTTTGTTTCGAAGAAACTATGATGGAGTGTTATCAAGATGTCGAGAAAAAGAAGATTCTCATACAGTGTTGAGAGATCTCCATGATGGGCCACCTGAAGGTCATTTTCTTGGAGATACTATGACTCACAAAGTGTTGAGATCTAGTTATTATTGGCCCACTCTCTTCCGAGATGCACTCACTTATGCGAGGAAATGTAAAACTTGTCAATTGGGTGCAGGAATAGATAGTAAATCGTCTATACCACTACAACATGTCACGATTAATAAACCATTCGAATAGTGAGGCATATACATAATAAGAGAACTAAATCCTCATTCATCAAAGCAACACAAATCCATTTTAACTACAATTGATTATTTCACCCATTGGTCCGAGGCAATTCTTTTAACCCAAGTCAATGAGAAGGTAGTCATTCAATTTTTAGAACAACATTTGATTACAATATTTGGGGTGGATTCTCTAATTGTTTTTTATAATTATGCTTATTTTCTTCTACTTTTTATATGAGTTTGCACTAGATAGGGGTATCATCCTAGGATATTCAACCAACTATTATCTACAAGTGAATGGTGTAGTGGAATAAACTGATAAAAATATGATTTGAATTTTGAAAAATACTATAACAGAGAATCATTGGAATTGGCACAATGCATTTCCTAATGGTCTTTGGGCTAACATAGTTACTCCTAAAAATGATTTGGGTACTTATCTGTATTACTTAATGTATGGACAAGAAGCAATACTTTCAAACCAATATTTACTTGCCATCTCTAAAATTGTCATGGGCATCAAGGGGTCAACCTTCTTTTGCTCTTCATGATAGAATTGACACATTATTAGTGGTGGAAGAGAAGAGGGAAACGAAAAAACAAAAATTTGCAGCACACTGGTAAATTATAAAATGATGGTTTGATAGGCATAAAGTTGGTAATAATAATTTTGAGGTAGGAGATTTGATTTTGAAGTGGGATAGAGTGAATGAACCCAAAAGCAAGCATATGAAGTTTCAAAACTTATGGCTTAGTCCTTACCAAATCATTTAGAAAAAAGGGGCTTGTACATATCGAATGCAGAGTTTGGGAGGTAAATCATATTCCCTTTTGTTCAATGGACAAATCCTTAAGAGGTACTTCACCTAGCTATTCTCACGACTAGTTTTCTATACCATAGTTTTCTTGTTTTGGTCATTACATTCATTTCACTTTTACTACTCTGATTTCGTTTTTTATCTTCAAAGTTTTACTGTCACCATTTGATTTTTTCTTTCACATGGCTTGTATGTTTGGTTCTATTATTTTTCCTAAAATGCTTTGGGAGGTATTGAGTTTTCAACCTCTTGTGAGACATGAATTTTAGTTCTTAGTTGGGTACCTTATTTATTTCAATATCAAGAACAAAGTGATTCGAGAGTAAGAATGATTAGGATTCATAAGTTAGTTATATATTATCTTATGTGCAAATTCAAAGAAATTCAATGTTTTGTTGGTGGTGGTGATGGTTGATTTCAAATATGAATGAGTCAAACAAGTCATAAACTCTATAAATGATGATCAAAATGATGAGGGGAGACCGATGAATACCTTTCATCCTTTAAAATGGGTAAGCCTTAAAGCCTAAGTGCCTAACTCACTCCTTCGTTAACATGTATCATCCTCAAAAGTTCAATGGTTGTTCCACTCATGTTTCTCCTTGAACAAATTTGGTTATAAGATTTCATTCTATATTTTAAAAAGAAAAAGAAAAAAGAAAAAAAAATCGAGAAAGAGTTTAGTGAAGCATATTACGAATGAGGACATACATATATCTTCGTTGAGGCTATGGATCTTGCTTGACAATGGAGAAAGGTATGTGATATCAGAAAGTGACTTTGTCGGGGCTATGGATGCTCACTTACGACATAGTTGTTTGAATACTAAGAGGGGGGGGGGGTGAATCAATATTCACACTTTATACCACTTTTAACCATAATATATATTCTTTCACTTTGTCAGCAATGTTCAACAATTTATCATCAATGTATCATCTATGAATGTATTCAATATATATATATCATAACAATTTAATCATAAGCATCATCACATCAAGAATACAGTACACCGGTATTTACATGGAAACCCAAATGGGAGGAAACCACATAATGATTTCTTATACATATCAAGAATTCATTCATAGGAAGCACCAACTTCCCAATTCTCTAGCTGCAACTAGAAGGAGGCTACAACCCCTTATTTATAGGCTCCATTATGAAGGACGCTACAAATCCCTAAATTCTCTGGCTCCAACCAAAACGTTGCTACAACCCCCTGGGTTCTACGACTCCAACTAGAAGGTAGATACAACCACCTAGTTCTCAGGTTCCAACCTAAAGGAAGCTCCAAATCCCTGATTCTTCGGCACCAACCAGAAGGAGGATACAACCCCCTTTCCTTGCACCATCCTACCGACCTGAAATATAAGTGTAAAACAAACTGTCACTACTACAATCACTGCCACTGTCACTATCACGTCAATTTGTCCAACTAATCATTGTCACAACAACCTGTCCAACCAATCACTATCTCATCCATGAAACCAAATCCACTCTCATTTGTATGCCAAGATCACCAAGAGAATATCTCAAACCATATGCTCAGAATCACCAACACATGCCTCTACCAAGCATGTACCAATATCACCACATAACATCACAAGATATGTGTCTCAACCAAGTACCAACCTGTACCATGCATCAACCTATACCTCAACCTGTACCATCAACCATGTACCATAACAAGTGCATCAACTATACCAAGTATCAATCATGTACCATATCATGTGCCAACCATGCACATCAACCATGTACATTAACAACCTATCACAACCTATAAGAACAACCTATCACATTAATCTCATCAACTGATAATATCTGATCACATAGATCTCATACCAACTGTCACAAGTGTATAGCTCAAACCATGTACAATTATGTCTCTCTAATAATGTGTCATACATATACAAACATCCATAAACAATGTATAGTGAAACCTCACATCAACCATGCATCAAACTCTCACTGTTATGTTTCCTTAATCTATACCAATAAATTCATCAACACACCATAACGAAAAACCCTCAAACATGTATCACTCATAACCCAATCATATACCAATACCACTAACAAATTCCTCTCACAATGCACCACACGATATGCCAATAAATCAAACTATGGCACTAACAATGTTCTTCAACAGATCTGCCTCAAAACATTCACTACAACAAGAACCATACAACTAATAACATCTCTAGGAGAATACCCAAGCTCACAAGACCATACCTCAACCATGTACAAGAAAGTGCCTCAAATATATCCCAATATGTGCTTCTAACAAATAACCATATCAACCATAGACAAAATACTAGGGATATGTATGTACCAATATCACCAAGAGAAGGATCTCTACCTTATATCAAAAAGCCTCCAAGACATGCCTTAAACATGTGCAAAACCATCCATGATACAAGCCTCAAGCATACATGGAAACATACCTTTTGATCTTGTAGATCGATCTGTTGTACCTGACCACTATAAAACTTCTTGTAGCCTCTCCTCATATTTTGCAACTTGAATCATGCTTCACCCTTGAGGTCTGGTAGTGCCTCGTGTGACGAAGGTGGCTGTCTCGCGGGGCCTCGTGTGATAGGCTATATGCAACCCACATGGATGCCTCACAGGACAGTTATTGTCTAACCCACGGGGATGACCCTAATTAGGGTTTTTCATGACTTTCTCGCTCTCTTCTGCAACTGCGAAAATTTACTGTCACTCTTCCTTTGCTACCTCAAACTTCCACAACTTCAGATGTATTAATGAGCACCTACAATAAACCTTTCACAAGATAGTTATTCAACGTGCTCAATAGGTGCTAATAGGAGTCTCATGCTCTCTTATTTATACTCTCCAAGTGCCTTCCTTTAGGGGTCATCTTCTAACTGTTTTTCCAAATTCCCTCCTTTAGGGATAGCCCACTTTCTTGTGGCAACTACTTTACCCATAATTAGTAAACTCACCACTTTTCATTGCAACTAATTTATTTTTAATTATGTTCTTATTTCAACAACTTTACCCATAATCAACTCCTAGTTGCAACCACTTTGACTGGTAAACTTCTTGATGAATTTCTAGGAGATTCTAGAATAATTGACTTATTGTTGACCTTCTAGGGGCTTCAAGATAATTCATGAGGGTCCTCCAACTTCACAAAGCCATATCTCCTCAATCATGAGGAACCATGTGATGTACCACATATCACCGAAAAAGGAACGATGCATACTATCCATCTGTGATAATAATACCTACAAATTCATTGATATTCATGTCTTTTTTCCTCATACAAACTCGAGTTCCTTAACCACACCTCTGGGGCTACATGTAGACTACATCAAATGCACCCAACTAACTCACCATCAATCTCGATCATACAACTATCCAATATATATGGACCTCTCCAAGCACTGACATCAATCTCTAAGGGTTGACATCAATGACAACCAATTGTCCAAACCAACTTTGAAACAATAGCAACACTAGAAGAGTGATAGGGTTACTTAGAGATTACAAAATAACAATACCCAAATACTAGAAGTTGGATCTGATTTAGTTTCTTCCGTCTATGATCAAAAGGGATATCTTTTATGTTTCATCAATAGCCAGTTCCCCATGGAAAGTTGAAGAATCTTTAATGAATTTATTATAAAAGAATCTAAAGGTGGTTTTTGCTCTTAATTTTGTTCCAAAGGTTGGTTTTCTAAAAAAAAAACAGTTTTGGTTCAAAGGTATATATAGATACTAGATACATCAACTGAATTACCATTTGTTGAGTACAAAACACACCCTAAATAAAATTAATATTTCAGGGGTACCACATTTTTCTTTAAGTCTTGCATATGGATTTTTTGCATCTATAGTTTTATTGATTTCTTGCATGTCATTCAGTTTTGAACTTATCTTTGTCTTTGATTTTTGTCTTTGAGGAAAATCATATTTTTTCTCCTTAGATATTCTTCAATTTTGACTAAGAGACCAAGTTTCAAGAGTGCATCGAAAATGAGTTTCTAAAGCACACCGAAATCAAGTTTCAAAAGTTCACTAAGAACCAAGTTTAGAAAAGGTGCCAAAAGAAGGTTTTAAAAATCGAATCAAACAAGTTGTAAAATAGTGGATGAACAAATTGAAAGAGTTCACCGAAAAGTTTTAAAGATGTCAAAAGACAAGTCTCATGAGTTTGCCGACACGAGTTTTGAAAAAAGTGCCCAAACACACTTTTTGTGAGTGTCGAAAGTAGTGTTTGGATCCGCTAAAACTGGAAATAACAAACATGTTGAAACAAGTTTCTGAATGCACCTATAGAACCATTTTGGGTTTCACGGATATAGTGAAAAGTTAGAGTGCTAAGAAAATAAACTTTTAAAAGCATTGAAAGACACTTCTTGCAGGTGTTGAGAATAAAATAAAATGAGGATCAGTGAAAAATGAGAAGGTTAAAGCATTGAAATAAGAAAATAAGAAGTCCATCGAAACAAAGAAAAGACAAGTTCTCAAACTCGTTAAAACACAAAAATTGGTGTCGCTGAGAAAAAGATCCATTGGTAATCATTGTGTTGATTTGGTGGATATCTCACTCAATCAGTCATCATTTCATTTAGATTGGGTCATTATTTCAGACTAGATTGAATCCGTTATTGTAAATTCAAAATATTGATGATGGAATTTGTTAAATTTAGAGTTGCTACTAAGTTCTTTTCAATTTACTAGACAATAATAGCATAAGCAGGGTCACTGAGAGAATCAAAATCACAAGCTACACAAAATTTTATCCTGGGAAACCCTCACGGGGGAGAAAACCCCCAAAAAAATTCCTTAATATAGATTGCCAATACAATGCCAAGATAAAAGACCAAACACCAGAGAATATCCCAGATTGAGCAATGCGCCTCTCTCTTCTCCTTATTCTAACTGCAACTTCCTTCAAACTTGCGCACTAGATGAGTGACTTGAGTGAGTGAGATAATGAGGCACCATCATATATTATTTATACTAGCTGAGGAGTACTAGGGTTGTGTCTCTTCATTAGGCATGGTCGACTTCTTCAATTAGTGGTTAAAACCACTTTAATTATCCCTAGGGGACGAATTCTCAATTAGAATCATATAAACATGGTTTGACCAATCCACAAAATGGGATTTGGTCATACATAAGTCTCGACATGATCAATCCACAAAAGGGGATTGATCTATAAGATAATAACTCAATTAAAACTAGAATATTCTTCACAGTTACAATATTTCAACACTCCCCCTTAACAAGAAGGGTATTCTACAATACAACATCATTAGGAGAGAGAGAGGGCAACAACATCATCAACGTCTTGGAATATTGACTGGTGCATCTATAAATCATCAAAAGTTTTTTTATCATCATCAATATCATCATCATTCACAACATGGAGCTAGAATAAGATCATCATCATCATTCATGACATGGAGCTGGAATCTGAAACATCAACATCAATTAGTATAAAACTATAACAACAACATCAGTTAGTATAAAACTATAACAACAACATCAACAACACTATGATGATACAACATCAACAACAACACATGGCTGATACAACAACATCATCAATATCACGAGGCTGATACGACATCATCAATAACATGAGGTTGATACAAAAACATCATCAACAACACGAGGCTGGAGCAACAACATCATCATTGTATAGCAACAAAATGAGGCAAGTGCAACAATAACATTTTTTGGTACTCTGAGAGATCTTATGGATCTGCCCAGGAATAATAATATTCCCTATGATATAAAATCTTAACGGAGCTACCAAGTGGTACTCTGAGATACCGTCCTTACTGGACCTTCAAGATCTGCCCAAGAATCAAAAGATTTCCTAGGATAAAATCTTAACGGAGCTACTACTACTGACCACAACTGGGATATACATGCACAGGTACTCTGACATACCGTCCTTACCAGACCTTCAAGATCTTTAGAGGGAGGATCAATCCCCTAGGATATAAAATCCTAACTGAGCTACCTGTTGTTGGTCAAGATACCATATTATCATCAAAATCACTCCCACTTTCGAGGGAGGTCCTTTCAGACTATACCAAGCTTGTCTCGAAATTATTCAAACTTTTCACGAGACAGAGGGTTGGTCAACACATATGCAACCTTCTCATCTGTGCCAACATATAGGAGCTTTACAACTCCCCTCTGGACCATATCATGAATGTAGTGATACCATATTTCTATGTGCTTTGAATTGTCATGGAACATTGGGTTCTCCATCATTTTTATGCAACTCTGGTTATCATAGAGAATCATGGTGGCTTCCATCTTCAGATCGAATAGACCTGTCAAAAACTTCCAAAGCCATATGGCTTCACAACTGGTGGAACATGCAACAATGTATTCTGCTGAATCTGTCATGCTGAGAGCAATACTTGATTGCTTCCTACTCTGCCATGAAGTCATGGATGACCCCAAACTGAAACAACATCTTGAAGTGCTCTTTCTATCAGAGACACTTCCAGCCCAATCTAAATCAGTATAACCAATCAGTCTAAAGTCATGATATCCAGTATAATAGAGACCAAATTCCAACGTACCCTTAAGGTATATCATCACATGTTTTTCAACAATAAGGTGAACACGCATGGACTCTACCAGATACTGACTCAAGGTGTTCACAACAAAACATATATCTGGCCTGGTATTCGTCACATACATCAAAGATCTAATGATCTGTTTGTACAACGTAGCATCAACCAATTCTGACGAAGTAACAACCAAGAGCTTCAACTTTGTTCCCATGGGTGTGTCCATGGATTTACATTCTAGCATATCAAACCTCTTCGGTATTTCAAGTCCATACTTCCCTTGGTTAAGGAAGATCTTCTCTGGGATCTGCCAAAATTCAAGACCTAAGAAATAATGCATCATGCCTAGGTATTTCATCTCAAATTTTGCAATGAGATTTTTCTTACAATCAATGATGAGCTTTTCTTCTTCAGTTAAGAATAAGTCATCCACACACAACAACAATATAACTAGCTCATAATTCATAACATTGAAGTAAAGGTTAGAATTGGTTTTAATCTTGGTAAAGCCTAAGCTCGTCAGAAAACTGTCAATTCTGCCATACCAAGCTCTAGGAGGTTGCTTCAACCCATACAGATCCTTCTTCAGCCTGTAGACATGAGTCTTTATATATTCAACTTCAAAACCTTGAGGTTGTTCTATATACATTTAGTCTTCAACAACACCATTTAAGAAGATTGTTTTCATATCCATCTGGTGTGACTTCCACTTCATCTTGGTTGCAAGAGCTATGATAGTTTTGATAGAAGTGTATCTGGATATAGGAGAAAACGTCTCTTCATAATGAATGCCTTCCTTTTGAGAAAATCCACGAGCTACAAACCTTGCTTTATGTTTTTCGATACTTTCATCTGCATCATGTTTTAACTTGTATATCCATTTGGAAGATACCACATCTTTGTTCTTCGGTCTGGGAACTATTTCCCATACATCATTCTTTATAATGGAATGGTATTCTCCTGTCATGGCATCTGCCCATTCTTTATTTCGAATGGATTCTTCAAATTAAGTAGGTTCTTTTTCTATGAGATCACACATCAAATCCATAAAATTGGAGAATGGCTAAAGTTTCTTGATTTGTCTCATGGTTCCTTCTGGGGCACCAAACTTCTCTCCATCTTGAATAATTTCCCTTGCCCAAGATGGATTTATCTTGTGAGAGATTGTCATTTGGGGAGGTTCATGAGATTATGTCATATCATGATCTTTTTGAATCTCATTATTAGGGGTAATTTCAACTTCCCTCACTGGTTCTACATCTCTGGGAGCTATAGTTACTTCTTCATATACTTCTTCAAGCTAGCATCTCCTTGATTTCTTGAGTGTTGCATATTCATCAAATGTTACATCTTTTTTGATCCCAATATGATGGTAACCTGGTATGTAAATCCTAAAGGCCTTAGAGACCTCACAATATCCAACAAATATTCCCTTTTTTCCTGAAAGGTCCAACTTAGTTCTCCTTTCCTTCGGAATGTGTACAAACACCGAACAACCAAATATCTTGAGATGGCTTACTTCCGGATTTTTTCTAGAGAACATTTCTTCAGGGGTTTGGAATCCAAGTGCACTATGGGATAATCTATTTTGGACATACATTGTTGTTCTTGCTGCTTCAACCCATAAGTGCATTGTAAGATCTTGATCGTGGATCACAGTCTTCACTGCTTCCATTATAGTTCTATTCTTTCTTTATGCTACACCATTTTGTTGAGAATTGTAGGGAGTGGTGAGCTCCCTCTTAATCCCGACATCTCTGCAAAATATTACAAATTATTTTGAGGTGTATTCTCCTCCATTATCGGAGAGATTCTCTATCAAGGCTTTGAATTCCTTGAATTTTCCAAATACTTCATCTTTTGATTTCAAGAAATAAACCCAAGTTTTGCGAGAATAATCATCAGTAAATAACACATAGTATACATACCCACTAAGAGAGGTTGATGGCATTGGGCCACATACATCTGAGTGGATGAGATCCAAGATTCCTTTTGCTTTACTGTCGCTCTTCGGGAAAGGATTCTTTATGTTCTTTCCTTATGCACATCCCTTACACAGACCTTCATGATCAAACTTGAATTCTAGTAGAATTGAAACTACCTTGCTTACATATGGTAAGGCTTTGTAGTTGATGTGAGCTAGTCTTCTATGCCAAAGTTCACATGGACTCTCAGTGGAGTGATTCAAGGTTGCATCTGAGTGACCTTTTAACTTATACATGCCAACTTCTTCTGTTCCAATTACAATTGCATCTTTTATGGTTTTTCCTTTAGGCCACATAAGAAATTCACCGTCTATGAATGCAACCCTGAAACCTTTCTTATCTAAAGCTGAGATAGAAAGTAAGTTGTTTGTCAAACCTGGTACATATAGTACATCCTTCATTTTCATCGGGGTCCCAAAATCAAGTCTGTAGGTGGATTCTCCCACTCCTTTGATAGGGTACTAGTAATCATCTTCGAGTGTAACTTTCTAGGGAAAGTTCTTTTCTATAAGGCTAGAGAGAATGTATCTCTAACCTGTCATGTGCTTAGAGGAACCATTGTCTATGAGCCAAGTATCCTCTCTAGGTGTCATAGATCCTGAGAGGGCAGAGAATAAAACATAGTCTTCAATCTTTTCTTTAATCATGTTTGTGGGTGGCTCATCATCTTCAACTGCATGGTCATGGTGTCTTTTGTTACTTCTCTTCTTGTATTCTTCCCTTCTGGCAGAACAATTCTTAGCAATGTGTCCCATCTTATCACAATGATAGCATTGATAATAGGATAAATCTTTTTCTCTTCTTTGACCTTTCTGAAATTTCTTGAATCTCCTTGGAGGGTAAGATTCTTTATGAAAATGGGTGAATCTCTTTGGGGAGTGAGATTCCTTATGTAGGTGGGTCTCCTTCTGGAAGTGAGACATTTTATTTCCTCCTTTAGTATGAGAATTTAGGGCTTGATTTTCATCCATTAATAATACTGCTTCTTGGTTAGCTACTCTTGCTTCTTCTTGAACACATTCTTCCCAAAGACTATCAAATTGGAGTTTCTCCTTTCTTGCGCAGATAGTTTCGATGAAGGCATCCCTAGGTCTTGTGAAACAATTAAGAGTTGTCATTATGATTTCACCTTCATCTAGGTTGTCTCAATTGCTTCTAGTTGTTCCTTGAATTGAGAAATCCTAGAGAAATAATCATGAATTGTTTCTCCTTTCTGCATCTTTGTATTCTTGAGTTGGGTTCTCAAGTTCATCTTCCCGTTAATATTCTTTTCTTCATACATTTTGGTTAGAGCATCAAACATTTATTTTGGAGTGTTCTTAGAATCCACTTGAGGGATCATGTGATCTTTAATGGAGTCTGCATTGATCCTTTTGTCCCTAACCATATACTTCTTGTACTTTGCTTTAGCTGCATCTTCTTTGCGTTTTAATACATTTTCCTTTATGAATTTTACAAGGTCATTCTCCTCAAGAATGAGTGCAATACTATACTTCTAGGCATGGAAGTTTTCCATACCTTCTAACTTGTCAACAAGCTTGGTGTTTGCAGACATCTTGATCTAGAACTGGGAAAATGACCAAAAATTGAAAGTGCTCAGAAATTAAATATGAACTTACTAGGAGGTGCGCTGGGTTGAGGCGAGTAGGTTGATGCAGTTTGTTTTCAGAAAATCCAAATTTTACCCCTTGAAACTGAGCCTGTGCAAATCTGTACTAGTACTTTTGGTACTAGTTCTGGTTTCCTAGTACCAGCCAAAACTAGGGTTTCACTTTTCGGAGGCTCTGGCCATTGAAAAGGGGCACTCAAGCTGCCAAAGTGTTCGCTAGGCTAGGGCACACTTCCCTAGATGGTTTTTAGGCCGAAATTCCTTTCCAACAAAAGGCCTAATTTTCTTGTACGACAACATTGATGTTTTTGGTTACCCAATGAAAGGTGCTCTATTCAGTCAAGATCTGATACCATGTTAAATTTAGAGCTTCTATTAATTTATTTTCAATTTACTAGACAATAATAGCATAAGCAGGATCATTGAGAGAAACACAATCACAAGGTACACAACATTTTATCTTGGGAAACCCTCATGGGGGAGAAAACTCAACAAAAACTTCCTTAATATAGATTGCCAATACAATGCCAAGATAAAAGACCAAACACTAGAGAATATCAAATACTAAGCAATGCGCCTCTCTCTTCACCTTCTTCTAACTGCAACTTCCTTCAAACTTGCACAATAGATGAGTGACTTGAGTGAGTGATCTAATGAGGCGCCATCCTCTCTTATTTATACTAGCTGAGGAGTGCTAGGGTTGTGTCTTTTCATTAGGAAAGGTCGACTTCTTCAACTAATGGTTAAAACCACTTTAATTATCCCTAGGGGCCGACTTCTCAATTAGCATCATATAAACATGGTTTGACCAATCCACAAAAGGGGATTTGGTCATACATAAGTCTCCACATTATCAATCCACAAAAGGGGATTCATCTATAAGATAATAACTCAATTATAATTAGAATATTATTTGCAGTTACAATATTTCAACACTCCCCCTTAACAAGAAGGATGTTCTACAATACAACATCATCAGGAGAGACAGAGGGTAACAACATCATCAAGGTCTTGAAACATTGACTAGCGCATCTATAAATAATCATAATTTTTTTTTCTCACCATCAATATCATCATCGTTCATAGCATGGATCTGGAATAGCATCATCATCATCGTTCACAACATGGAGATGGAATCAGAAACATCAACATCTGTTAGTATAAAACTATAACAACAACATCGACAACACTAGGATGAAACAACATCATCAACAACACGAGGCTGATACAACAACATCATCAATAGCACGAGGTTGATACAACATCATCAATAGCACGAGGTTGATACAACACCATCATCAACAACATGAGGTTGATACAACATCATCAACAACACGAGGCTGGAGCAACAACATCATCATCGTATAACAACATAATGAGGCAGGTGCAACACCAACATTTTGTGGTACTTTGACAGATCCTAGGGATCTGCCCAGGAATCATAAGATTACCTAGAATATAAAATCCTAACGGAGCTACCACGTGGTACTCTGACAGACCGTCCTTACTGGACCTTCAATATCTATCCAAAAATCAAAAGATTCCCTAGGATAAAATCCTAACGGATACACCACTACTTACCATAGTTGGCATATACATGCATAGGTACTCTAACATACCATCCTTACCAGACCTTCGAGATCTTTCCAGGGATGATCAGTCCCTTAGGATATAATATCCTAACTGAGCTACCCATTTTTGGTCAAGATACCATAATATCATCAACATCACTCCCCCTTTCAAGGGAGGTCCTTTCAGACTATACCAAGATTTTCTCGAAAGTATTTAAAGTTTACATGAGACAGAGGCTTGGTCAACACATCTGCAACCTGCTCATCTGTGCCAACATATTGGAGCTTTATAGCTCCCCTCTGCACCATATAACGAATGTAGTGATACTGTATTTCTATGTGCTTTGAATTGTCATGGAGCATTGGGTTCTTCGTCATCTTTATGCAAATCTGGTTATCACATAGAATCACGATGGCTTCCATCTTCAAATCGAATAGACCTGTCAAAAACTTATGAACCCATATGGCTTCACAACTGGCAGAACATGCAACAATGTATTATGCTTCTATCGTGTTGAGAGCAATACTGGATTGCTTCCTACTCTTCCATGAAGTCATGGCTGAACCCAGACTGAAACAACATCCTGAAGTGCTCTTTCTATAAGAGACACTTCCATCCTAATCTAAATCAGTATAACTAATCAATATGAAATCATGATCTCTAGTATAATAGAGACCAAATTCCAACATACCCTTAAGGTATCTCATCACATGTATTTCATCAACAAGGTGAAAACACCTGGGCTCTACCAATACTGACTCAAGGTGTTCACAACAAAACATATATCAAGCCTGGTATTCATCACATACATCAAAGATCCAATGATCTGTCTGTACAACGTAACATCAACCAATTGTGACGAAGTATCAACTAGGAGCTTCAACTTTGTTTCCATGGGTGTGTTCATGGATTTACATTCCAGCATATCAAGCCTCTTCAGTATTTCAACTCCATACTTCCCTTGGTTAAGGAATATCTTCTCTGGGCTTTGCCAAACTTCAAGACCTAAGAAATAATGCATAAAACCTAGATATTTCATCCCAAATTCTGCAACGAGATTCTTCTTACAATCGATGA
Source organism: Picea engelmannii (assembly GCA_009831015.1). Classification (NCBI taxonomy): domain Eukaryota; kingdom Viridiplantae; phylum Streptophyta; class Pinopsida; order Pinales; family Pinaceae; genus Picea; species Picea engelmannii. The sequence continues at coordinate 487,740 of ML786089.1, read as the reverse complement.
TGAGATTTTCTTCTCCAGTTAAGAATAAGTCATCCACATACAACAACAATATAACTAGCTCATCATTCATAACCTTGAAGTAAAGGTTAGAATCAAATTTACTCTTGGTAAAGCCCAAGCTCGTCATGAAACTGTCAATTCTTCCATACCAAGCTCTAGGAGCTTGCTTCAACCTGTACAAAGCCTTCTTCAACCTGCAGACACAAGTCTTTCTATATTCAACTTCAAAACCTTGAGGTTGTTCTATATACACTTCTTCTTCAATAACACCATTAAAGAAGGTTGTTTTCAAATCCATATGGTGTAACTTCCACTTCATCTTGGATACAAGAGATATGATGGTTCTGATAGAAGTGTATCTGGCTACAAGAGCAAACATATCTTCATAATAAATGCCTTCCTTTTGATAAAATCCATGAGCTACAAAACTTGTTTTATGTTTTTCTATACTTCCATCCGCAACATGTTTTATCTTATATAACCATTTGGAAGATACCACATCTTTGTTCTTCGGTCTAGGAACTATTTCCCATACATCATTCTTTATAATGGAATGGTATTCTTCTGTCATGGCACCTATCCATTCTTTCTTCTGAACGGATTCTTCAAAGCAAGTAGGTTCCTTTTCTATGAGATCACACATCAAATCCATATAACTAGAGAATGGCTTAGGTTTCTTGATTTGTCTCATGGTTCTTTCTGGGGCACCAAAATTCTTTCCATCTTGAATAAGTTCCCTTGCCCAAGCTGGATTTCTCTTGTGAGAGATCATCATTTGGGGAGGTTCCTGAGATTCTGTCATATCATGATATTTTGGAATCTCATTATCAGGGGTAACTGTAACTTCCCTCACTAGTTTTGCAACTCTAGGAACTACATTTTCTTCTTCATATACTTCTTCAAGCTGGCATCTCCTTGATTTCTTGAGTGTTGCATCTTCATCAAAGGTTACATCTCCATTGATCTCAATATGATGGCAATCTGGTATGTAAATTCTGAAGGCCTTAGAGACCTCACAGTGTCCAACAAGTATTCCCTTTTTTCCTGAAGGGTCCAACTTAGTTCTCCTTTCCTTCGGAATGTGTACAAACACTGGACAACCAAATATCTTGAGATGGATTACTTCTGGCTTCTTTCTAGAGAACATTTCTTCAGGAGTTTTGAATCCAAGTGCACAATGGGATAATTTGTTTTGGACATACACTATTGTTCTTACTGCTTTAGCCCATAAGTGCATTAGAAGATCTTTATCGTGGATCATAGCATTCACTGCTTCCATTATAGTTCTATTCTTTCTTTCTACTACACCATTTTGTTGAGGATTGTAGGGATTGGTGAGCTCCCTCTTAATCCCGACATCTCTGCAAAATATTACAAATTATTTTGAGGTGTATTCTCCTCCATTATCTGACCTG
>ML786089.1:457712-480634 GCA_009831015.1 Picea engelmannii | reverse complement strand
AACAAACTGTCACTACTACAATCACTGCCACTGTCACTATCACGTCAATTTGTCCAACTAATCATTGTCACAACAACCTGTCCAACCAATCACTATCTCATCCATGAAACCAAATCCACTCTCATTTGTATGCCAAGATCACCAAGAGAATATCTCAAACCATATGCTCAGAATCACCAACACATGCCTCTACCAAGCATGTACCAATATCACCACATAACATCACAAGATATGTGTCTCAACCAAGTACCAACCTGTACCATGCATCAACCTATACCTCAACCTGTACCATCAACCATGTACCATAACAAGTGCATCAACTATACCAAGTATCAATCATGTACCATATCATGTGCCAACCATGCACATCAACCATGTACATTAACAACCTATCACAACCTATAAGAACAACCTATCACATTAATCTCATCAACTGATAATATCTGATCACATAGATCTCATACCAACTGTCACAAGTGTATAGCTCAAACCATGTACAATTATGTCTCTCTAATAATGTGTCATACATATACAAACATCCATAAACAATGTATAGTGAAACCTCACATCAACCATGCATCAAACTCTCACTGTTATGTTTCCTTAATCTATACCAATAAATTCATCAACACACCATAACGAAAAACCCTCAAACATGTATCACTCATAACCCAATCATATACCAATACCACTAACAAATTCCTCTCACAATGCACCACACGATATGCCAATAAATCAAACTATGGCACTAACAATGTTCTTCAACAGATCTGCCTCAAAACATTCACTACAACAAGAACCATACAACTAATAACATCTCTAGGAGAATACCCAAGCTCACAAGACCATACCTCAACCATGTACAAGAAAGTGCCTCAAATATATCCCAATATGTGCTTCTAACAAATAACCATATCAACCATAGACAAAATACTAGGGATATGTATGTACCAATATCACCAAGAGAAGGATCTCTACCTTATATCAAAAAGCCTCCAAGACATGCCTTAAACATGTGCAAAACCATCCATGATACAAGCCTCAAGCATACATGGAAACATACCTTTTGATCTTGTAGATCGATCTGTTGTACCTGACCACTATAAAACTTCTTGTAGCCTCTCCTCATATTTTGCAACTTGAATCATGCTTCACCCTTGAGGTCTGGTAGTGCCTCGTGTGACGAAGGTGGCTGTCTCGCGGGGCCTCGTGTGATAGGCTATATGCAACCCACATGGATGCCTCACAGGACAGTTATTGTCTAACCCACGGGGATGACCCTAATTAGGGTTTTTCATGACTTTCTCGCTCTCTTCTGCAACTGCGAAAATTTACTGTCACTCTTCCTTTGCTACCTCAAACTTCCACAACTTCAGATGTATTAATGAGCACCTACAATAAACCTTTCACAAGATAGTTATTCAACGTGCTCAATAGGTGCTAATAGGAGTCTCATGCTCTCTTATTTATACTCTCCAAGTGCCTTCCTTTAGGGGTCATCTTCTAACTGTTTTTCCAAATTCCCTCCTTTAGGGATAGCCCACTTTCTTGTGGCAACTACTTTACCCATAATTAGTAAACTCACCACTTTTCATTGCAACTAATTTATTTTTAATTATGTTCTTATTTCAACAACTTTACCCATAATCAACTCCTAGTTGCAACCACTTTGACTGGTAAACTTCTTGATGAATTTCTAGGAGATTCTAGAATAATTGACTTATTGTTGACCTTCTAGGGGCTTCAAGATAATTCATGAGGGTCCTCCAACTTCACAAAGCCATATCTCCTCAATCATGAGGAACCATGTGATGTACCACATATCACCGAAAAAGGAACGATGCATACTATCCATCTGTGATAATAATACCTACAAATTCATTGATATTCATGTCTTTTTTCCTCATACAAACTCGAGTTCCTTAACCACACCTCTGGGGCTACATGTAGACTACATCAAATGCACCCAACTAACTCACCATCAATCTCGATCATACAACTATCCAATATATATGGACCTCTCCAAGCACTGACATCAATCTCTAAGGGTTGACATCAATGACAACCAATTGTCCAAACCAACTTTGAAACAATAGCAACACTAGAAGAGTGATAGGGTTACTTAGAGATTACAAAATAACAATACCCAAATACTAGAAGTTGGATCTGATTTAGTTTCTTCCGTCTATGATCAAAAGGGATATCTTTTATGTTTCATCAATAGCCAGTTCCCCATGGAAAGTTGAAGAATCTTTAATGAATTTATTATAAAAGAATCTAAAGGTGGTTTTTGCTCTTAATTTTGTTCCAAAGGTTGGTTTTCTAAAAAAAAAACAGTTTTGGTTCAAAGGTATATATAGATACTAGATACATCAACTGAATTACCATTTGTTGAGTACAAAACACACCCTAAATAAAATTAATATTTCAGGGGTACCACATTTTTCTTTAAGTCTTGCATATGGATTTTTTGCATCTATAGTTTTATTGATTTCTTGCATGTCATTCAGTTTTGAACTTATCTTTGTCTTTGATTTTTGTCTTTGAGGAAAATCATATTTTTTCTCCTTAGATATTCTTCAATTTTGACTAAGAGACCAAGTTTCAAGAGTGCATCGAAAATGAGTTTCTAAAGCACACCGAAATCAAGTTTCAAAAGTTCACTAAGAACCAAGTTTAGAAAAGGTGCCAAAAGAAGGTTTTAAAAATCGAATCAAACAAGTTGTAAAATAGTGGATGAACAAATTGAAAGAGTTCACCGAAAAGTTTTAAAGATGTCAAAAGACAAGTCTCATGAGTTTGCCGACACGAGTTTTGAAAAAAGTGCCCAAACACACTTTTTGTGAGTGTCGAAAGTAGTGTTTGGATCCGCTAAAACTGGAAATAACAAACATGTTGAAACAAGTTTCTGAATGCACCTATAGAACCATTTTGGGTTTCACGGATATAGTGAAAAGTTAGAGTGCTAAGAAAATAAACTTTTAAAAGCATTGAAAGACACTTCTTGCAGGTGTTGAGAATAAAATAAAATGAGGATCAGTGAAAAATGAGAAGGTTAAAGCATTGAAATAAGAAAATAAGAAGTCCATCGAAACAAAGAAAAGACAAGTTCTCAAACTCGTTAAAACACAAAAATTGGTGTCGCTGAGAAAAAGATCCATTGGTAATCATTGTGTTGATTTGGTGGATATCTCACTCAATCAGTCATCATTTCATTTAGATTGGGTCATTATTTCAGACTAGATTGAATCCGTTATTGTAAATTCAAAATATTGATGATGGAATTTGTTAAATTTAGAGTTGCTACTAAGTTCTTTTCAATTTACTAGACAATAATAGCATAAGCAGGGTCACTGAGAGAATCAAAATCACAAGCTACACAAAATTTTATCCTGGGAAACCCTCACGGGGGAGAAAACCCCCAAAAAAATTCCTTAATATAGATTGCCAATACAATGCCAAGATAAAAGACCAAACACCAGAGAATATCCCAGATTGAGCAATGCGCCTCTCTCTTCTCCTTATTCTAACTGCAACTTCCTTCAAACTTGCGCACTAGATGAGTGACTTGAGTGAGTGAGATAATGAGGCACCATCATATATTATTTATACTAGCTGAGGAGTACTAGGGTTGTGTCTCTTCATTAGGCATGGTCGACTTCTTCAATTAGTGGTTAAAACCACTTTAATTATCCCTAGGGGACGAATTCTCAATTAGAATCATATAAACATGGTTTGACCAATCCACAAAATGGGATTTGGTCATACATAAGTCTCGACATGATCAATCCACAAAAGGGGATTGATCTATAAGATAATAACTCAATTAAAACTAGAATATTCTTCACAGTTACAATATTTCAACACTCCCCCTTAACAAGAAGGGTATTCTACAATACAACATCATTAGGAGAGAGAGAGGGCAACAACATCATCAACGTCTTGGAATATTGACTGGTGCATCTATAAATCATCAAAAGTTTTTTTATCATCATCAATATCATCATCATTCACAACATGGAGCTAGAATAAGATCATCATCATCATTCATGACATGGAGCTGGAATCTGAAACATCAACATCAATTAGTATAAAACTATAACAACAACATCAGTTAGTATAAAACTATAACAACAACATCAACAACACTATGATGATACAACATCAACAACAACACATGGCTGATACAACAACATCATCAATATCACGAGGCTGATACGACATCATCAATAACATGAGGTTGATACAAAAACATCATCAACAACACGAGGCTGGAGCAACAACATCATCATTGTATAGCAACAAAATGAGGCAAGTGCAACAATAACATTTTTTGGTACTCTGAGAGATCTTATGGATCTGCCCAGGAATAATAATATTCCCTATGATATAAAATCTTAACGGAGCTACCAAGTGGTACTCTGAGATACCGTCCTTACTGGACCTTCAAGATCTGCCCAAGAATCAAAAGATTTCCTAGGATAAAATCTTAACGGAGCTACTACTACTGACCACAACTGGGATATACATGCACAGGTACTCTGACATACCGTCCTTACCAGACCTTCAAGATCTTTAGAGGGAGGATCAATCCCCTAGGATATAAAATCCTAACTGAGCTACCTGTTGTTGGTCAAGATACCATATTATCATCAAAATCACTCCCACTTTCGAGGGAGGTCCTTTCAGACTATACCAAGCTTGTCTCGAAATTATTCAAACTTTTCACGAGACAGAGGGTTGGTCAACACATATGCAACCTTCTCATCTGTGCCAACATATAGGAGCTTTACAACTCCCCTCTGGACCATATCATGAATGTAGTGATACCATATTTCTATGTGCTTTGAATTGTCATGGAACATTGGGTTCTCCATCATTTTTATGCAACTCTGGTTATCATAGAGAATCATGGTGGCTTCCATCTTCAGATCGAATAGACCTGTCAAAAACTTCCAAAGCCATATGGCTTCACAACTGGTGGAACATGCAACAATGTATTCTGCTGAATCTGTCATGCTGAGAGCAATACTTGATTGCTTCCTACTCTGCCATGAAGTCATGGATGACCCCAAACTGAAACAACATCTTGAAGTGCTCTTTCTATCAGAGACACTTCCAGCCCAATCTAAATCAGTATAACCAATCAGTCTAAAGTCATGATATCCAGTATAATAGAGACCAAATTCCAACGTACCCTTAAGGTATATCATCACATGTTTTTCAACAATAAGGTGAACACGCATGGACTCTACCAGATACTGACTCAAGGTGTTCACAACAAAACATATATCTGGCCTGGTATTCGTCACATACATCAAAGATCTAATGATCTGTTTGTACAACGTAGCATCAACCAATTCTGACGAAGTAACAACCAAGAGCTTCAACTTTGTTCCCATGGGTGTGTCCATGGATTTACATTCTAGCATATCAAACCTCTTCGGTATTTCAAGTCCATACTTCCCTTGGTTAAGGAAGATCTTCTCTGGGATCTGCCAAAATTCAAGACCTAAGAAATAATGCATCATGCCTAGGTATTTCATCTCAAATTTTGCAATGAGATTTTTCTTACAATCAATGATGAGCTTTTCTTCTTCAGTTAAGAATAAGTCATCCACACACAACAACAATATAACTAGCTCATAATTCATAACATTGAAGTAAAGGTTAGAATTGGTTTTAATCTTGGTAAAGCCTAAGCTCGTCAGAAAACTGTCAATTCTGCCATACCAAGCTCTAGGAGGTTGCTTCAACCCATACAGATCCTTCTTCAGCCTGTAGACATGAGTCTTTATATATTCAACTTCAAAACCTTGAGGTTGTTCTATATACATTTAGTCTTCAACAACACCATTTAAGAAGATTGTTTTCATATCCATCTGGTGTGACTTCCACTTCATCTTGGTTGCAAGAGCTATGATAGTTTTGATAGAAGTGTATCTGGATATAGGAGAAAACGTCTCTTCATAATGAATGCCTTCCTTTTGAGAAAATCCACGAGCTACAAACCTTGCTTTATGTTTTTCGATACTTTCATCTGCATCATGTTTTAACTTGTATATCCATTTGGAAGATACCACATCTTTGTTCTTCGGTCTGGGAACTATTTCCCATACATCATTCTTTATAATGGAATGGTATTCTCCTGTCATGGCATCTGCCCATTCTTTATTTCGAATGGATTCTTCAAATTAAGTAGGTTCTTTTTCTATGAGATCACACATCAAATCCATAAAATTGGAGAATGGCTAAAGTTTCTTGATTTGTCTCATGGTTCCTTCTGGGGCACCAAACTTCTCTCCATCTTGAATAATTTCCCTTGCCCAAGATGGATTTATCTTGTGAGAGATTGTCATTTGGGGAGGTTCATGAGATTATGTCATATCATGATCTTTTTGAATCTCATTATTAGGGGTAATTTCAACTTCCCTCACTGGTTCTACATCTCTGGGAGCTATAGTTACTTCTTCATATACTTCTTCAAGCTAGCATCTCCTTGATTTCTTGAGTGTTGCATATTCATCAAATGTTACATCTTTTTTGATCCCAATATGATGGTAACCTGGTATGTAAATCCTAAAGGCCTTAGAGACCTCACAATATCCAACAAATATTCCCTTTTTTCCTGAAAGGTCCAACTTAGTTCTCCTTTCCTTCGGAATGTGTACAAACACCGAACAACCAAATATCTTGAGATGGCTTACTTCCGGATTTTTTCTAGAGAACATTTCTTCAGGGGTTTGGAATCCAAGTGCACTATGGGATAATCTATTTTGGACATACATTGTTGTTCTTGCTGCTTCAACCCATAAGTGCATTGTAAGATCTTGATCGTGGATCACAGTCTTCACTGCTTCCATTATAGTTCTATTCTTTCTTTATGCTACACCATTTTGTTGAGAATTGTAGGGAGTGGTGAGCTCCCTCTTAATCCCGACATCTCTGCAAAATATTACAAATTATTTTGAGGTGTATTCTCCTCCATTATCGGAGAGATTCTCTATCAAGGCTTTGAATTCCTTGAATTTTCCAAATACTTCATCTTTTGATTTCAAGAAATAAACCCAAGTTTTGCGAGAATAATCATCAGTAAATAACACATAGTATACATACCCACTAAGAGAGGTTGATGGCATTGGGCCACATACATCTGAGTGGATGAGATCCAAGATTCCTTTTGCTTTACTGTCGCTCTTCGGGAAAGGATTCTTTATGTTCTTTCCTTATGCACATCCCTTACACAGACCTTCATGATCAAACTTGAATTCTAGTAGAATTGAAACTACCTTGCTTACATATGGTAAGGCTTTGTAGTTGATGTGAGCTAGTCTTCTATGCCAAAGTTCACATGGACTCTCAGTGGAGTGATTCAAGGTTGCATCTGAGTGACCTTTTAACTTATACATGCCAACTTCTTCTGTTCCAATTACAATTGCATCTTTTATGGTTTTTCCTTTAGGCCACATAAGAAATTCACCGTCTATGAATGCAACCCTGAAACCTTTCTTATCTAAAGCTGAGATAGAAAGTAAGTTGTTTGTCAAACCTGGTACATATAGTACATCCTTCATTTTCATCGGGGTCCCAAAATCAAGTCTGTAGGTGGATTCTCCCACTCCTTTGATAGGGTACTAGTAATCATCTTCGAGTGTAACTTTCTAGGGAAAGTTCTTTTCTATAAGGCTAGAGAGAATGTATCTCTAACCTGTCATGTGCTTAGAGGAACCATTGTCTATGAGCCAAGTATCCTCTCTAGGTGTCATAGATCCTGAGAGGGCAGAGAATAAAACATAGTCTTCAATCTTTTCTTTAATCATGTTTGTGGGTGGCTCATCATCTTCAACTGCATGGTCATGGTGTCTTTTGTTACTTCTCTTCTTGTATTCTTCCCTTCTGGCAGAACAATTCTTAGCAATGTGTCCCATCTTATCACAATGATAGCATTGATAATAGGATAAATCTTTTTCTCTTCTTTGACCTTTCTGAAATTTCTTGAATCTCCTTGGAGGGTAAGATTCTTTATGAAAATGGGTGAATCTCTTTGGGGAGTGAGATTCCTTATGTAGGTGGGTCTCCTTCTGGAAGTGAGACATTTTATTTCCTCCTTTAGTATGAGAATTTAGGGCTTGATTTTCATCCATTAATAATACTGCTTCTTGGTTAGCTACTCTTGCTTCTTCTTGAACACATTCTTCCCAAAGACTATCAAATTGGAGTTTCTCCTTTCTTGCGCAGATAGTTTCGATGAAGGCATCCCTAGGTCTTGTGAAACAATTAAGAGTTGTCATTATGATTTCACCTTCATCTAGGTTGTCTCAATTGCTTCTAGTTGTTCCTTGAATTGAGAAATCCTAGAGAAATAATCATGAATTGTTTCTCCTTTCTGCATCTTTGTATTCTTGAGTTGGGTTCTCAAGTTCATCTTCCCGTTAATATTCTTTTCTTCATACATTTTGGTTAGAGCATCAAACATTTATTTTGGAGTGTTCTTAGAATCCACTTGAGGGATCATGTGATCTTTAATGGAGTCTGCATTGATCCTTTTGTCCCTAACCATATACTTCTTGTACTTTGCTTTAGCTGCATCTTCTTTGCGTTTTAATACATTTTCCTTTATGAATTTTACAAGGTCATTCTCCTCAAGAATGAGTGCAATACTATACTTCTAGGCATGGAAGTTTTCCATACCTTCTAACTTGTCAACAAGCTTGGTGTTTGCAGACATCTTGATCTAGAACTGGGAAAATGACCAAAAATTGAAAGTGCTCAGAAATTAAATATGAACTTACTAGGAGGTGCGCTGGGTTGAGGCGAGTAGGTTGATGCAGTTTGTTTTCAGAAAATCCAAATTTTACCCCTTGAAACTGAGCCTGTGCAAATCTGTACTAGTACTTTTGGTACTAGTTCTGGTTTCCTAGTACCAGCCAAAACTAGGGTTTCACTTTTCGGAGGCTCTGGCCATTGAAAAGGGGCACTCAAGCTGCCAAAGTGTTCGCTAGGCTAGGGCACACTTCCCTAGATGGTTTTTAGGCCGAAATTCCTTTCCAACAAAAGGCCTAATTTTCTTGTACGACAACATTGATGTTTTTGGTTACCCAATGAAAGGTGCTCTATTCAGTCAAGATCTGATACCATGTTAAATTTAGAGCTTCTATTAATTTATTTTCAATTTACTAGACAATAATAGCATAAGCAGGATCATTGAGAGAAACACAATCACAAGGTACACAACATTTTATCTTGGGAAACCCTCATGGGGGAGAAAACTCAACAAAAACTTCCTTAATATAGATTGCCAATACAATGCCAAGATAAAAGACCAAACACTAGAGAATATCAAATACTAAGCAATGCGCCTCTCTCTTCACCTTCTTCTAACTGCAACTTCCTTCAAACTTGCACAATAGATGAGTGACTTGAGTGAGTGATCTAATGAGGCGCCATCCTCTCTTATTTATACTAGCTGAGGAGTGCTAGGGTTGTGTCTTTTCATTAGGAAAGGTCGACTTCTTCAACTAATGGTTAAAACCACTTTAATTATCCCTAGGGGCCGACTTCTCAATTAGCATCATATAAACATGGTTTGACCAATCCACAAAAGGGGATTTGGTCATACATAAGTCTCCACATTATCAATCCACAAAAGGGGATTCATCTATAAGATAATAACTCAATTATAATTAGAATATTATTTGCAGTTACAATATTTCAACACTCCCCCTTAACAAGAAGGATGTTCTACAATACAACATCATCAGGAGAGACAGAGGGTAACAACATCATCAAGGTCTTGAAACATTGACTAGCGCATCTATAAATAATCATAATTTTTTTTTCTCACCATCAATATCATCATCGTTCATAGCATGGATCTGGAATAGCATCATCATCATCGTTCACAACATGGAGATGGAATCAGAAACATCAACATCTGTTAGTATAAAACTATAACAACAACATCGACAACACTAGGATGAAACAACATCATCAACAACACGAGGCTGATACAACAACATCATCAATAGCACGAGGTTGATACAACATCATCAATAGCACGAGGTTGATACAACACCATCATCAACAACATGAGGTTGATACAACATCATCAACAACACGAGGCTGGAGCAACAACATCATCATCGTATAACAACATAATGAGGCAGGTGCAACACCAACATTTTGTGGTACTTTGACAGATCCTAGGGATCTGCCCAGGAATCATAAGATTACCTAGAATATAAAATCCTAACGGAGCTACCACGTGGTACTCTGACAGACCGTCCTTACTGGACCTTCAATATCTATCCAAAAATCAAAAGATTCCCTAGGATAAAATCCTAACGGATACACCACTACTTACCATAGTTGGCATATACATGCATAGGTACTCTAACATACCATCCTTACCAGACCTTCGAGATCTTTCCAGGGATGATCAGTCCCTTAGGATATAATATCCTAACTGAGCTACCCATTTTTGGTCAAGATACCATAATATCATCAACATCACTCCCCCTTTCAAGGGAGGTCCTTTCAGACTATACCAAGATTTTCTCGAAAGTATTTAAAGTTTACATGAGACAGAGGCTTGGTCAACACATCTGCAACCTGCTCATCTGTGCCAACATATTGGAGCTTTATAGCTCCCCTCTGCACCATATAACGAATGTAGTGATACTGTATTTCTATGTGCTTTGAATTGTCATGGAGCATTGGGTTCTTCGTCATCTTTATGCAAATCTGGTTATCACATAGAATCACGATGGCTTCCATCTTCAAATCGAATAGACCTGTCAAAAACTTATGAACCCATATGGCTTCACAACTGGCAGAACATGCAACAATGTATTATGCTTCTATCGTGTTGAGAGCAATACTGGATTGCTTCCTACTCTTCCATGAAGTCATGGCTGAACCCAGACTGAAACAACATCCTGAAGTGCTCTTTCTATAAGAGACACTTCCATCCTAATCTAAATCAGTATAACTAATCAATATGAAATCATGATCTCTAGTATAATAGAGACCAAATTCCAACATACCCTTAAGGTATCTCATCACATGTATTTCATCAACAAGGTGAAAACACCTGGGCTCTACCAATACTGACTCAAGGTGTTCACAACAAAACATATATCAAGCCTGGTATTCATCACATACATCAAAGATCCAATGATCTGTCTGTACAACGTAACATCAACCAATTGTGACGAAGTATCAACTAGGAGCTTCAACTTTGTTTCCATGGGTGTGTTCATGGATTTACATTCCAGCATATCAAGCCTCTTCAGTATTTCAACTCCATACTTCCCTTGGTTAAGGAATATCTTCTCTGGGCTTTGCCAAACTTCAAGACCTAAGAAATAATGCATAAAACCTAGATATTTCATCCCAAATTCTGCAACGAGATTCTTCTTACAATCGATGATGAGATTTTCTTCTCCAGTTAAGAATAAGTCATCCACATACAACAACAATATAACTAGCTCATCATTCATAACCTTGAAGTAAAGGTTAGAATCAAATTTACTCTTGGTAAAGCCCAAGCTCGTCATGAAACTGTCAATTCTTCCATACCAAGCTCTAGGAGCTTGCTTCAACCTGTACAAAGCCTTCTTCAACCTGCAGACACAAGTCTTTCTATATTCAACTTCAAAACCTTGAGGTTGTTCTATATACACTTCTTCTTCAATAACACCATTAAAGAAGGTTGTTTTCAAATCCATATGGTGTAACTTCCACTTCATCTTGGATACAAGAGATATGATGGTTCTGATAGAAGTGTATCTGGCTACAAGAGCAAACATATCTTCATAATAAATGCCTTCCTTTTGATAAAATCCATGAGCTACAAAACTTGTTTTATGTTTTTCTATACTTCCATCCGCAACATGTTTTATCTTATATAACCATTTGGAAGATACCACATCTTTGTTCTTCGGTCTAGGAACTATTTCCCATACATCATTCTTTATAATGGAATGGTATTCTTCTGTCATGGCACCTATCCATTCTTTCTTCTGAACGGATTCTTCAAAGCAAGTAGGTTCCTTTTCTATGAGATCACACATCAAATCCATATAACTAGAGAATGGCTTAGGTTTCTTGATTTGTCTCATGGTTCTTTCTGGGGCACCAAAATTCTTTCCATCTTGAATAAGTTCCCTTGCCCAAGCTGGATTTCTCTTGTGAGAGATCATCATTTGGGGAGGTTCCTGAGATTCTGTCATATCATGATATTTTGGAATCTCATTATCAGGGGTAACTGTAACTTCCCTCACTAGTTTTGCAACTCTAGGAACTACATTTTCTTCTTCATATACTTCTTCAAGCTGGCATCTCCTTGATTTCTTGAGTGTTGCATCTTCATCAAAGGTTACATCTCCATTGATCTCAATATGATGGCAATCTGGTATGTAAATTCTGAAGGCCTTAGAGACCTCACAGTGTCCAACAAGTATTCCCTTTTTTCCTGAAGGGTCCAACTTAGTTCTCCTTTCCTTCGGAATGTGTACAAACACTGGACAACCAAATATCTTGAGATGGATTACTTCTGGCTTCTTTCTAGAGAACATTTCTTCAGGAGTTTTGAATCCAAGTGCACAATGGGATAATTTGTTTTGGACATACACTATTGTTCTTACTGCTTTAGCCCATAAGTGCATTAGAAGATCTTTATCGTGGATCATAGCATTCACTGCTTCCATTATAGTTCTATTCTTTCTTTCTACTACACCATTTTGTTGAGGATTGTAGGGATTGGTGAGCTCCCTCTTAATCCCGACATCTCTGCAAAATATTACAAATTATTTTGAGGTGTATTCTCCTCCATTATCTGACCTGAGTATCTTGAATTTTCTTTTGGAGAGATTCTTTATCAAGGCTTTGAATTCCTTGAATTTTCCAAATACTTCATCTTTTGATTTCAAGAAATAAATCCAAGTTTTGCGAGAATAATCATCAATAAATGACACATAGTATACATACCCACTAAGAGAGGTTGTTGGCATTAGGACACATACATCTGAGTGGATGAGCTCCAATATTCCTTCTGCTTTACTGTTGCTTTTCGAGAAAGAATTCTTTATGTTATTTCCTTGTGCACATTCCTTGCACACACCTTCATGATCAACCTTGAATTCTGGTAGAACTGTAACTACCTTACTTACATAGGTAAGGATTTGTAGTTGATGTGAGCTAGTATTTTATGCCAAAGTTCACATGGACTCTCAGTGGAGTGAGTCAAGGTTTCATCTGAGTGACCTTTTAACTTATACATAACACCTTCTTCTGTTTCAATAAAAATTGCATCTTCTATGGTTTTTCCTTTAGGACACATAAGAACTTAACCATATATGAATGCAACCCTGAAACCTTTCTTATCTAAAGTTGAAATAGAAATTAAGTTCTTTGTAAAACCTGGTACATATAGTACATCCTTCATTTTCATCGGGGTCCCTGAATAAAGTTTGTAGGTGGATTTTCCCACTCCTTTGATAGGGTATTGGTAATCATCTCTGAGTGTAACTTTCTAGGGAAAGTTATTTTTTGTAAGGCTAGAGAGAATGCCTCTCTAAATTGTCACGTGCTTAGTGGCACCATTGTCTATGAGAGAAGTATCCTCTCCAGGTGTCACAGATCCTACGAGGGCAAAGAATAAAACATAGTCTTCAATTTTTTCTTTAATCATGTTTTTGGGTGGCTCATCATCTTCAACTGCATGGGCATGATGTCTTTTGTTATTTATCTTCTTGTATTCTTCCCTTATGGTAGGAAAATTTTTAGAAACGTGTTCCATCATATCACAATGATAACATTGATAAGAGGATAAATTTTTTTCTCTTCTTTGACCTTTCTGAAATTTCTGGAATCTCCTTAGAGGGTGAGATTCTTTATGGAAATGGGTGAATCTCTTTGGGGAGTGAGATTCCTTATGTAGGTGGGTCTCCTTCTGGAAGTGAGACATTTTCTTTCCTCCTTTAGTATGAGTAACTAGGGTTTGATTTTCATCCATTAATAGTATCGCTTCTTGGTTAGCTACTATTGCTTTTTCTTGAACACATTCTTCCCAAAGACTGTCAAATTGGAGTTTCTCCTTTCTTGCAGAGATGGTTTGGATGAAGGCATACCAAGGTATTGTGAGACAATCAAGAGTTGTAATTATGAGTTCATATTCATCTAGGTTGACTCCAATTTCTTCTAGTTGTTCCTTGAATTGAGAAATCCTAGAGAAATAGTCATGAAGTGTTTCTCCTTTTTGCATCTTTGTATTCTTGAGTTGGGTTCTCAAGTTCATCGTCTGGTTAATATTATTTGCTTCATACATTTTGGTTAGGGAATCAAACATTTCTTTTGGAGTGTTCTTAGAAGCCACTTGAGGGATCAATTTATCTTTAATGGAGTATGCAATGATCCTTTTGGCCCTAACCATATCCTTCTTGCACTTTGCTTTAGCTGCATCTTCTTTGGGTTCCGATACATATTCCTTTATGAATTTTGCAAGGCCATTATCTTCAAGAATGAGTGTAATCCTATACTTCCAGTCACGAAATTTTTCCACACCTTCTAACTTGTCAACAAGCTTGGTGCTTGCAGACATCTTGCCCTGGAGCCGGGAAAATGACCAAAAATTGAAAGTGCTCGGAAATTAAATCTGAACTTACCAGAAGATGTGTTGGGCTGAGGCGAGTAGGCTGATGTAGTCCGTTTTCATAAAATCCAAATTTTACCCCTTGAAACTGAGCCTGCGCAAATCTATATTGGTACTTCTGGTTGCCTAGTTTTCTGGTACCAACCAAAACTAGAGTTTTACTTTCGGAAGGCTCTGGCCACTGAAAAGGTGACCTCAAGCTGCCAAAGAGTTTGCTAGGCTAGGGTGCACTTCCATAGATGGTTTTTAGGGTGAAATTTCTTTCCAAAAAAAAGCCCTAATTTTCATGTACGACAACAATGATGTTTTTGGTTACCCATTAAAAGGTGCTCTATTCAGTCAAGCTTTGATACCATGTTAAATTTAGAGCTGCTATTAAGTTATTTTCAATTTACTAGACAATAATAGCATAAGAAGGATCACTGAGAGAAACACAATGACAAGGTACACAACATTTTGTCCCGGGAAACCCTCATGGGGGAGAAAACCCAACAAAAGCTTCCTTAATATAGATTGCCAATACAATGCCAAGATAAAATACCAAACACTAGAGAATATCCAAGACTGAGCAATGCACCTCTCTCTTCTCCTTCTTCTAACTGCAGCTTCCTTCAAACTTGCGCACTAGATGAGTGACTTGAGTGAGTGAGCTAATGAGGCACCATCCTCTCTTATTTATACTAGTTGAGGAGCGCTAGGGTTGTGTCTCTTCATTAGGCAGGGCCGACTTCTTCAACTAGTGGTTAAAACCACTTTAATTATCCCTAGGGGCCGACTTCTCAATTAGCATAATATAAACATGGTTTGACCAATCCACAAAATGGGATTTGGTCATACATAAGTCCCAGCATGATCAATCCACAAAAGGGGATTGATATATAAGATAATAACTCAATTATAATTAGAATATTCTTCACAGTTACAATATTTCAACAGAATTAACCATGCAAAACTTGAATATGGGTCGAGCTATAAGAAATTTTAAGTACTGTGGTTGTTCTCGATGTGTCTGAGCATTGTATCTTGTGAGCCGAGGGGAGAATTGTAAGTGTTCGGAATTGTGAGAGGTAGTATTGTTGTGAGTACGTGTGTTTCTATGTGTAGAACCATTATTGCGTACCAAAGTAAGTGGAACACATTTTTCCTCTTTTTGGTTTGCAATTTCATCATCTATTGATGGCAAGTAAGTTCCTAAGCCTAGATAAATAAAGAATGTGTAATTGAATCTTTGACAGTAAGTAAGTGGTTTTCCAATTTGTGAATTATAATTATATAATGTTATTTGTGAATTTAGGATGTTTCCTGGGATTATTGAATTGAAGTTTCTTGTTAAAATCATGTATTTGATTGTAGTCAAAGGATGGCTAATCACATTTGCTAGTGTCTTCCTTATTATGCTAAAATTGCTAACTGTAGGGAATATGCCATCGAGAAGGACTCTCGGGTGGTATCCCATCAAGTCTCCTAGAGGAAAGACTAAGGAAACAAGGGAGCGTTCTCAAAATAAACAATTGGAGATTGAGCACCTCTTTGAGGAGTATGTTCAGGGGATTCAATTGTCGATATATGAGGAAACTCTACCACGATGCATATTCAAGGATATTGAGGCAAGAACAGAGACTGAAGTATTTATGCCATGATGGAATGAGTTATTTGTGAAATTGAAAAAAAAAAGAGAAGTATCCAGAGATGGTGCCCCATAGTGATCATGTGGTCAGAGATATTGATGAGTCTTAGTGAACATAAGGAAATCCCATTTGCATTCTACGACCGTCGGGTTGCATGTTTTCCCTTATTCTAAAGCCATTGAATGAATTATAGATCACACCATTATGAAAATAAGTATGTTTGTAGATTCAAAGGGTGATTATATAGGCTCTTTTTATCAGATCACTTGGAAAAATATTACAAGTTCCACAAGCCCGAAGTTCAACTGGTTACTTCTTTTGTGCATGAATTTTATGATAAGAATGATGTTGGAAATATTTTAGCTAGTTAGTGGAAGGAGGATAAGAAATTTGTAACCAAGGCTAATGGTTGGTATATTATCATCAATTTGAGAGAATAGTATATGTACTTGATGATGTTGATATGCAGACTATATGGACAAAAGGTTTATTCAAGGTTTCCATATGCATGGGTTCTTGTACCATATATAGTGGCTAGAACATGAAAGTTTCTTAATTGGGGAGGCATTATATATAATCAACTTGGTGTTATGGTTGAGAAGGTTCATATAGAAAAAGAGGCACTTGGTACAATTCCTTCTTTTTATATGGCCTCTTATTTGTTAGATTTTTTTTGTGCCACGAACCTATTTCCAAGACTCAATCTCAGTTGGTATAGTTTGGAAGCCCCCATTCATGTGTATTTTGAGACTTTGTGGGAAAATAAGTAAAAGAAGTGATATTCAAATATTTGTGATCATTTCTCATCATGATTGTGTTTGAAAATTTTCTATGAAGAATGTTCCAGGTTAACCGATCATGCAAGGAAGCTTATAGGTTGTATTGGAAATTGGCACATACAAGAGGTTTTGAAAACGTTCTAAATTACATAAGGATTTTCAATGCAATTGCAACACCTCTTCTTAAGCTGAAATATGTACTAGATAGACTTTTTTTGGGAGAGATAGTGTATCAAATGGTGATGTAGGGGTTCAATTATTCATTACTCGAAGAGGTAAAGAAAAATAATTTTATACCTTATTTTTCAAACTCAAGCACTATTTCATCAAGGATCCAAAACATGCATGGAAAGAGACAACCAATCATTTAGAGTACCAATTCCCATTGGAACAATTTAGAAGGCATGATACCAAGGGGTTGGTTTCCAAACATCGTGATTTAGTGCTTGCACCTTGGCCTTATATGAAAGGAAATAAACATGCGAGAGAAATAAAATAATCAACAAAGAACATAACAACATAGAAATCATGCATGTGATTTATCATGGAAAACCCAAACTGGGAAAAACCAACTAATACATCTATTAGTTCCTTGACCAAAACCGACCAATCTCTTGGCCCTATCCAACTGAGCCTTCACCACTCAACTCTTGGCACATTAAAATGGAGTATCACCAACCTTTTTAAGGCTTTCATAACATGCAATCCACGTGATATAAAACCATGTGCCCAAAACCACCACTATTCACCTAACAACTTTGACTCTTTCACCAATTCAAGTTTAGCTTAACATTCCCCCCTTTAAACTTGACTAGGGGTTTCCCAAGACCAAATCCATCCAAATTGGCCAAGTGAGTCTGCACTACTCACCTCTAGACCCTACCCCCCTCAACATTTATAACCAAGGTATCTGGTAATCTCGCATGCTCCCCCCTATCACCTAGGTCTATGTCTATACTTTACCAGTAAGTTACCAGGGGTATGTATGCATAACTAGGTATTACAATCGTATTCCCATTTACATCCAATAAATATTTCAACTCCATAATAATTTTTTGTTGTTGTTGTTATCCAGGCACTTATGATTCCATCCTATCCACTTGCCTTATCATTGCTCGTCTTCGTGTTGCCCACCCATCGGTGAAAATAAAATCCAAACCTCAATTATACACCAGGTCATTATGGATCATCATCCATACACACTTCCATGCCTCCCGAGAAAATATCGGCACTATCAACTCCAAGGCCGGTGCCATCATGCAAGCTAATAATCCAGGGATTTTCCTTTTCCACCACCACCACATGCATCATTATATCCTAGGTTTCCTTTAACCTTTTCCAATTTCTCATTCGTTCATGGAATAGTCTTCTAGGCAGGTCATCCATACACTGCTCCTCATGGGATTTCTTCCATTGAAACCCTAGCTATGTACTTCAACAGTTGTGTCATAGGGCACTCCATCTTTCTTCATAATCAAACCACTATCCTGAGAGACTCTATGTTTACCTTGCTCTGATACCACATGAAAGGAAATAAACATGTAAGAGAAGTAAAATAATTTACCAAGAACATAGTAACACATAAATATTGCATGATATTTATCCTCAAAAACCCAAACCGGGAAAAACCAATTAATAGTTCTATTAGTTCCTTGACCAAACCTCCAAAACCAACCAACCTCCTAGCCTTGACCAAGTGAGCCTTCACCGCTCAACTCTTGGCACACTATAATGGAGTATCAATGTCCTTTTAAAATATTTCATAACATGCAATCCATGGGTTGTAAAACCACGAGTCACCAAAACCATGTGCCCAAAACCACCATTGTTCACCTAACAACTTTGAATCTTTCATCGAGTCAAGTTTAACCTAACATTATAATCACGAGAAATGGGAAGACGAGTTATATTTTGAAAATTCTCATGATTAGGTTTTGGAAAGAACGAAGAATCCTCACATAATAGTTTTTAAAACTTTGTCTATTAATGAGAAGATGCTAGAGATACAGATTGGACTAACAGTCGAAAGAGTTGAGAGAGGGGATTAAGAATCCATGAGGTTAGAGGAGAGCATATTTAAAGAAGAGGTAGAAATCATAGCCATTCAAGATGAACAATCTAGATTACAACATGGGAAAGAATCTCAAAGACAAGCACATGAGACTACTCAAGAAGAATTAGAAGCCAAAAGAAGGGCTACCAAAGCAAAACAAATGAAAAGGGACTTGTAGCATCAAAGAGAGAAGGAAGTGTTTGAAAAGAGACTGCAAGAAGAGAAAATTCATAAAGAATAAGAAGAATTTTTTTAAAAAGAAGAACAAGAACATCTAAGGTTGAGGAACTAACAAGGAAGTAAGAAGAGAAGTTGTAATAGAAATTAGATGCAAAAGAGAAGGGTTCTACAGAACAAACAAAAAATTAGCAATCAAAACAACAATCCATAGCTTTAACCAAGGAAGTCATTGACCTAACGGAGGTTGGTAAAGAGGCCCTTGAATTAGTTATTGAAAAAAAAGAGGATAAGGGAGAAGATGATAAATTTGAGGAAAATGCTTCTAGGATGGATACCACGATTGAAAATATTGCCCGTAAGATTGTTAATCATGCCCATAAGCTAAAAGGGATTCAAGCAATTAAAAAAGGGAAGGAACCTAAGATGTAGCAGTTTCACACTCCTAGCAACCTTGAAAATATTCTATCATGGGATGATCAACCAATCTTGGACCTTGTGGAGGAAATTGTCGATATTGAATTCATTACTTACAATCAATGGAGGCAAGTCATTGTCAATAGAACACAAAAGAGGAAAATAATAGATATAAACAGTGTTGTAATATGCACTACATAAGAGCCTTTATTAGATACTAGGAGGGCAAAGCTTAGTGAACACTTATCTGCTAGGGTAGCCAATGAGAACGAGATTACATCCCTAAGAAATCAAGTTATTACAAGTGATCCCCTAATATCGTAACCAAGTTTGTAGAGGATATTCTTGAAGAAGACATGAAACTCGATAGGATATGAATGAGCTTTATTGCCAAAATAGTAGAGCTTTAGGAAGAAACTTTATAGCTATCAATTGTGCACAAGGAGATTATGAAATGGCATGAGAAGTATGCCAAAGAACAAAATCAAATTGAGTATATCAAAGAAATTAAGAAGGCTCGAGGGGAGGAAGACCATGGCATCAGGATGTTGACAGAGGGAGGAACAACTTGGATATAGAGATTAATGTAATATTCAAAGGAAATGGCTATATAATCAAAGAATAAAACAGATTAGAAGTGGTCAGCATGTCTGAAATTATGGAAGATTTTTAATGACACCATGTTTGAAAGGCAATTACCTAGTTTCGACCAACCTATAGAGTTTCTACCAATTGATGAAGTAGTATCATATTTCTAGCAAAAGGCAAGAAAATGTGAAGTGGATATCAGAGGGATTACATTGATAGAATGTAGCCACATGCAAAAGTTCCTAGTTGGTGAAATCAAGATGTTTCCTAAATTGGAGTCTATGATTCCAAAAATAGAAAAGCACGTGCAGTGATTTAGGCATGAAACAAAAGTTTGATTCTATCCATGGACTAGCACGTTATCCCACATCAATGGTTGTGTGAACAATTGTTCGATAGTGAGCCAGTCATGATGTCGAACATGCATTGGTTGAATCTCCCATATCACCGAAGTCATAAAGACATGCAAGATTTTAAGCTTTATATTTTTCTTTATATTGTTTTAAGTTGGTATTTTGATTAAATAAAGAGATTCACCTATAGTCAATGGATTTTTGGCTCTACAATGATTTCAAAAGGATTGTAGTAGAGAAATATTTCAAAGTTGAATTCAAAAACTCTTTTAGGAGTCAAGGCATTTTGTTTTTTGTTGAAAATCTATGTATTTGGTCATCTTCGTGGATTATTCTACAGTTGATTTAATGTCACAGGCGTCTAGTAAGGATTTCATTATTGTTAAGCTATATTATATGTTTGAATGAATTGCTAAGCGTATTTTAGTAAATGATTACTTGCTTTTACAATTGTTTTGTATCTTCCATTACCCATACATGGAATGCTATTATAATTAATTCTTTGGTATTTTTACCAGTATAATAATCATCTCTTTCAACCTTATCTTATTCACATTTTCTTAGAAATTCTCATGCAGTGATTGAGTCCTAAACGAATTATTTCCAAGATGATCAAAATAATGCTAGTGGCTTTCATTGATTGCTTCATATGTTATCATATAGAATAGATTCTCTCAAATTCTTTAGGTTAATTCACTTTCTACATTTATTTTCATAAACTTATTAAACACAAAAAGAACGAAGGGAACTTACAAAAAGAACTTTTAAAGCCCATTGAACGGTTTCCATACAATAACCGGAGTATTATTTTATACCAAACAAGGAGGAGTCTAATTGGGCCTTGTCCTTGGGTTTAATATCTATTGATGAGTATTGGTAATCTATCCCCCACAACACCATTTTAATAGTCTCTTGAAGGAGCCACCAAGGGCCAATATAACAAATATAGTTTAAATGGTAGCTTACTTCCCAAATTTTCTGGTGCGGGATCATAATAGGGTCCATGTAAAAGAGGTCTCTATGGAGGAATTACAAGTGGTTATTGATTATTTCTATACAATTAAGACTCTTAGACCAGATGATTGGTATATAGATTTTTTTGAAGGGTTTCTAGATTTGATGTGTAAGTATTTATTATTGGTTGTGGAGGAATCTAGATGCTCTACCAAGATTTTGAGGCATTTTAACTCTACCTTCTTTGCCATGATCACTAAGAAAGATTCTCCTAGGTATTTTGAATATTTTAGGCCTCTTTCTCTTTATAATGTAGTGTCCATGATTATTTATAAAATTATTTCTAGGAAACTCAAGCTTGTGTTGTCTTAAGCAATTTTGATTTTTAGATGGTAGACAAATTCATGAGGTTATTGACATAGCTCAAGAAGGTCTACACACTATAAAAGTAAACTAAGAAATCCTCCTTCAGAATCAAACTTAACTTATAAAAGGCTTATGATGAGGTCAATTGGTCATATCGTAGATTGATGATGTTACATGTAGGGTTTCACAATAATTTTGTTAATTGGGTGGAGGGTTGTTACTCATTTTTTGTCTTTCTAATGGTTGATTAAGGGCTCCAATTCTCCCTTTTTCTAGCCTTCACGAGGTTTGAGGCAGAGTTTTCCATTTTTACCCCTCCTCTTTCTTCTTATAGGTAAATATTTAAGTAGATGTCTCCTCCATGAAAGAAGGTTTATAAGACTGAAAGGTATTGGGCTAGGGGCTCATATCTCTCTAACCAATCTATTATTTGTTGATGATTTTTTACTATTTGGAGATGGGTCCTTAATGGATGCAAAAGTTATCCATCATGCTTTAGAGATATAATATATGGCTACAAGGAAGGAAGTGAATCTACACAAATCTTTCATATTTTTTCATCGAGCAGTTGAAGGTCAAATAAAATATATAAAAAAACTACTCCCCTTTCAAAAAATACAATTTGAGAGTGGGATCAAATGTCTTAGGTTTTAATTAAATCCAAATGAGTATGGATCTTGAGACTGGCTATGGATTTATAGAAATATTAAGAATAGGTTTACTTCATGGTACACCGGGTGGCTATCTTTATGGGGAATATTAACATTGGTGAAATTTATTCTAGAAGCCATCCTTGTATATTGGAAGTCTCTTGCTTATATTCCCAAAGGAATTTTGCATAAAATAAGAAAAAAAAAAAAAATTCATGTGGACTAGAAGGCATGAAAAAGAGAATATGGCTTGGCTAGATGGGAGAAGTTAGCAAGGCCAAAGAAGGAAGGGGTATGGGGCCTC
>ML786089.1:407835-422067 GCA_009831015.1 Picea engelmannii | reverse complement strand
TTATAAGTGAATTTGTGATTAAATATTAGAAATTAACATGTTTTCACTAATATCTCAAATATATGTGAGCTTTGTAATGTGTAGGAATATGTGAAGGATTAATTCAAAAGAATTCATGAATATCTCCTCCACCATTTCAAGGACATAATTATTCAAACCTATTCCAAAGGAGAAGATCATGGAGATTTGGATAACATATCTTATCCAAAATATATGAGAGATATGTGTGAGGATTTAAAGGGATTATATTTTGTAATAATGGTAAATAGGTTGAGAGAATAGCGGATCTACAATTATGAGATCCTTATCTTATTTTCAACGCTCTCATGTATAAAAGAGAGTGCCCTCAATCCATTTGAGGAGTCTTAGATTTCATTAGTCATGATTAGTCTTAGATTTTGGAGAAAGATTTTAGATTAGATTTTGATTAGAAATGAAAAGGGACCTTAGCTTTGTTTCATAGAATTGGTTTTCATGCTTTCATGATTTTGTCATAGAGTTGATTTAATCATTATAATGCAAGATTGATTCATTGTTTATGTGAGCTCACTTGTGTTATGGTGTCTTGTTTCTCTTCACATGTTGTTATTTCCTTATGAAATTTCCTAATTTTCTAGATAGATTATTTCATGCAATCTACTTTCAATGCTTTCTAGATTAATTTGATTTCAGCAATTTATCTTAAGGGGGGGATTAGATTGGTAATTAGTAATTAGTAAGGGGGGTTAGATTAACTTACTTTCACTTCAATTCTGCACATACAGTGCGCGTGCTTTGTAATCTTATGAACCTCGGATTGACAAATTAAATGCTTGGGATTTATTTAACGACGATAAATTGCACCAACAAAGCCATTCTGAGAACTTTGATTTTTAGGCCTTTCTGAGCCCCATCAAGCTCCTCGATCCAAATCTGGATCACTGCAAGAGGAGGAGAGTAACCTCCATCCCTACTATTGTTGGGACAACAGAAAGGATTGTGTAGCAGAGCATCATGGTCTAGCTCGAGGGTGGCTAGTGGTAAATTCATTGGAGTGACTGAGCCTATGGTTAGGTGGAAATGGGCACCCCTTCTAGCAGTCGCTTCACATTGTTTGGTTTTGATAAGTATTTTCCATGCTTTATTTGTTAAACTGGAATGATGGATGATTACTTGGACTTATGCATATGTGCATTTATAAATGTCTTCTATGTGAAATGGCTATGTCATGTATATGCTTTCATCTCCTTGTAAATTTACACTTCCAACCGATAGACTACATGCCAAGTTTAAGTCTGGAGGCTTCCCGGGGCATAAGTTGTTAAGATGGTCAAGATAGGAGATATCGTGTTGAACCAAAACCATCCGTCCAAAGAGGATACCTTTTCCAGACCCCTTTATCGTGCGACTAGAATGCCATACCCAAGTCCTTAACCCTTTAATGGTAAATTTCAGGAGGCATAGTGAAGTTGAAGCTTTGAAAAGAGAAGGTCTCTTTGTTTAGAGACAATCGGAAGAGATCTGTTCGAAAGGACCCACATGACCGATGCCCATGAAACTTGGACTAAGCCTAAGGAAACCATGCTCTCTTAGCTTCGTAGCTCCAGAAGTCCAAGACTTCGGAGTAAGACTGACCTTACTAACCTTACATAGACTGAAGGTGACCGAGAGACTCGGTCTCCCGTGAGATTGACCGGCAATAGGTGGTTTTCCAAGTGGCTGGGTGGACCTGTATTGCCAATTAAACCAAGGCCCAAAGCCCCGAAGGCCAGAGTCGCGAAGAAACCAACAATATAGATCACGGGATCCTCTGGATCCTTTCCCCAATCGTTTTCATATTGGGGACGCGTGGCACTATTCCCCCTTCTTCAGAGATTGGATGCTTCAGAAGGTTAGAGGAAATTTCTTAGCAATACTCCCAAATGTCGAAAACTCTGGGTAACCATAGTCGTAGATCTATAGGTCTACGTGATCAGATCTCAACCGTGAGATCTGAGGAATGTAGAAGATTGTCAGTCGAAGGTGACGAGGTACAGTGATGTCATCCCTGGTGACATGGACCCAATATTAACAAGCCACGTGCCACCTGATTTTATGTACATCATATACCCCATCTACCCCATAGGACCCTTGGGTCATGACATGCATCACTCTGGATGAGGGCACGTGTCGCCCCTGATCCAACCAAGTGGTTGTCCACAAGTTCGGACTTCGGCGGAATCAGAGTCAAGTGAGTCAAGAACTCCTGAAGCCTGAAACCCGAAGTCAATCTCAGTCATTGGCTATGCCCAGAGTATGGACCGTCGATTCGACCCATGTCTGTCCGTGAGTTTGGACTTCGACAGAATCAAAGTAAAGTGAGTAAAGAAATCTTGATGCCCAAAACCCGAATTCAATCTCAGTCATTGGTTGTGGCCAGAGTATGGATCGTCGATTCAACCCGTGTCTGTCCACGAGTTTGAATTTTGACGGAATCAGAGTCAGGTGATTCAAGAACACCCGAATTTTGAAGTCCCGAAGCGCGCGAGGAACCTATTGAGTTGGACCCACATGGAAGTTCCACGGCCTCGGCCAATGAACACCCAAGGAGCTAGAGAGAGATGTATCCACCAATTCTGAGTTCGGTTCTGAGTATGGTAACCGTGGCGGGAAAGCCCTAAACAAGCAAATTGGGATTTGAGACCTCGATTGAGGGTCTTGAGTTCTTAAGAAGAACGAAATTTTGACGCCCCACCGTGGGTGTGTTACCTTTCAACAACATTTACTCTGACGTTGATAGTCGGACAGTTGGCTACCCTAAGATGCTCAAAGAATATTTGTTGATGAATACTTTGCGGTTTGGCCAAGATGGAAACTGGGTACAGCGAATCACAATGGTTGTTCACAGCCTTGCTCAAGATGGTGTTTATTCAGAAGAATCATTGAAGTGATTGTAACTCTGTGATAGAGGATGTGCTTAAGACTTTGGTGCATTTATCCTTTCCCAATATTAAAATTTGTATTCAATTATTGGGGAAAGTAGTAATGTACTTCACACCTAGCATACATATCGACAAATAGGGTATCAATCTTTAGTCTCCCTCTACTGATTCAATCACAATGAGATCTAATCTCGAGGATATTAATCAATTAAATGGCTCTCAAGCACACTTCTTTAGGTCAGAACCGATGATCGTCACAACTATAGTCATTTTCTTCCCGAAGGGAAGATTTCCAAATAGATTTTAATCAAGGAAATATACATCCACTTGAAAAGAAGGGCATGGTTTGAGGAAGACACGTGTATTTAGAGAATTTAAATTAACCAAGAAACATGCACTTGCACAATTAAAACTATGGGTAAATAAACATATCATGTTGTAACCTCAGTTATGGGGCTGGAAAAGGTAGAGAGTAAAAGAATGTCTCGCAAGGCCAAAGAAAAGCAATCTGATGGACAACAAATTGGAGTTCTGACCAACCCTTGCCCCCTGAAGCACAAGGATGCAAAGTCAACTAGAAGCTTTAAGAAAATTAGTGTGAAGAATGCAATTCTTAGTTAGCGCTAGCACTGAAGCCCGTCTGAATGAAATAACTAATGCATAAACTTTCACATGGATTATTCTTTTCAAGAGGCCGAAAAATTATTTTCGGTTGGGATGCATCAACATCCTTGAAGCTACTAGAAACACTTACATTCATGATCTCTATTTCAGGTTATTTTATTTACTGGTTGTATATCTTTGGTCATCATTTATCCAAGATTTATTTTTCAGTCGCAACAGAGAAATTGGGCCAAGTTCGTCTCTAATCCTGAACACGTTCCTCTTCTTTTTATTTCCTCATCATCTTTTCCTTTAAATATATTTTTTTCTGTCTCATAATTCCTATTTGTATCTAATGACATACAAACCCCTCACCTCAGTTTGTCTTTCATGGGCACACTTTCTCACTGGAAGTGGGAAATAATCATCTTGCATCTTTTTCCTAGCTCATGAGCAGAATTAGTGGTCTTTGTTTGAACATGAATCAAGACAGTTTCAAAATATTGTGACAACAATCTAACCATGACTGAACATAGTGGTTAATCAATGGTCATCCTTGCATATTGGCTAGTGAGAAGATCCTATGTAATGGGGGAACCATCCACACACTAAGTAGTTTCTTACGTGAAAGGTGAAGTGTCAAATTCTAAAGGTTGAAAACCAAAAGGGATATATTTTTGTAGCCAGGTGTAACAAATATTCAAATAAATCTCAATAGTTGGTAGTCATGCCCTATCAGGCTAAAAAGGGCACCACTTTCCCCATTCACTGAATGTTAAGCATACACTAAATAAACCAGGAAGGAATGGAAAGGAAAGTTTGACTAGACTGGGGAAATGCAGATATCTCCATCGAGGCTATGGATGCTCGTTGGTGGTGGAGAAATGTTTGTGACATCATGGTGACTCCATCGAGTCTATGGATGCTCATGGGAAATGGAGAAACACATGTGACATATCTATATACACACTTGCTAAAAAAATATGTATTTATCCCAAACCTATATCATCCTCATGAAGGAGATATCAACCTGAATCGTCGGCACAGTTTAAAGAAATAAATCTCATCATAACCCATCCTCTATTTACAGCAGATGAGCTCCACTAGCCAACATGCAAGTATCACCAGTGATCCCACCATAATAGAATCTTTCAAGTAACTGCTGCACATTATTTTTGGAATTCTTAATCTTAAAAGTAATTTTATGATCCTCTACATTTTATGCTTATCAATTAGGAAATACTAGTAGATATTATGGCTTCGCCTAGTGTGTCACCATTTGTTGCACATGCACAATAGCCTTCCAATTTTCTTTCTTATCATCTCTCTAAGAGAATAAATTGGCCCCCCCTTCAACACTTGCTACTGGAACCCACACACTCTCTCTTATGCAAGTGGATAAGCCTAAGTTTTCTTCCCACTCCTCCCTTTCGCTTCGATACACTGCATATTGGCGAAGTCCGTCTCTCCCTTGCCAATGCACTGCTTGTTGATAATTTTTCCTCTCTCATCCTCAATACACCAGTAGAAGGATGTTGACCCCTCATTGTCACCAAGCGCATCGACAATAATATTCTCTCTCTCTCTCACCAAAGTTGGCGTAGTCAGTAAGGCACACCTTCGTCCTATCACCTATCTCATCCTCCTCCAGCTCTAATCCTTCTTGATGCGCCCATCAGTCAATATACTAATTTTTTTTATGATTAAGCTTCCTACACCTAATCTGATAACCGACGACTAATACCCATCATGCCTGATATGCTTCATGATCGTAGTCATAATCAAATATGTCTATGGCGCTAGTAGCTTGCATTCGTGTACCATACCAACTTGTTTACTTTGTGTTTCTTGGTTCTATTACTAAATCTTGATTGGAAAAGTGTATTCTAGCATCAGATAGGTTAACCAAAATACCTATTGGTCTTGCGATGGCTCCGAAATTTATCTTGAAGGAAAATTGGTCACCTCATCTCTGAAACCGTGTTAAGCTCTTCGAACGTCAATTGGTCATTTTTGCAGACTTGTATTTCTATGCTCCTAATAGATTTCCTTAGTTTCAATGAATGAACTAAGAGCCTATATATTACAGATGGCACAGAAACTAACATAAGTTCATTTGGGTGAAGCATCAGTGAAAACGGGACCCAAACTTCCATTAAAAAATGTCTTTGAGCTCAATTTTTCGACGTTCGTCAAAGTGAATTTTTCATTCCCGAAACAAGCTAGTCATATGATTTTCGATATTACAATTCCAAGGCAACTCATAAAATAAAAATCGAAGGCATGAAAGTACCAAAACGAATTGTCAATGGTTTCTCACCCAAAATAGCCTCGTCGGACGTTACTCTGATGAAGTGTTGAAATGGCACAATCAGTTGACTTGCCAAAAGTGCCTCTCCACGCTCTTCACAACGCAACAAATGACACTTGAATCTGATGTCGTGCGAGCAAGTTATGAGTATTCAAAATTTCCTTCATTGGTGTTAAGATAAGGTTTAGAGTGATTGGCCAATATCATTTCTTTGCATCCACTGAACAAAAATATTTTGGTACAGTGTCATTCTACCCAAAGGATTTCAAGGTCTGACATATTTGAATTCAGATGATTCTTAATTTTAATTTGAATCTAAATAGAGATCATTTTAATCCAAAATTGATTTAGCATATGGTTAAGTGTTATGGCCATAATTTAATTATTTAAAATTAAATATTAGTTAAGCTCACATTAATTAAATTAGGGTTTTTAACAACGACCAAAATTCATAAAAATGGACATGAGAATCAATTATTTCTAATTGGTGATAAGAAATGAAAGTGTTTTTGAGTGTGTTTCATTGGAACAATTAACAAGAAGTGTGTCAAAGTCAACAACAAAGTTAAAAGAAACAAACGCCAAAGAAACGCCAT
This sequence comes from Picea engelmannii, assembly GCA_009831015.1. NCBI lineage: Eukaryota > Viridiplantae > Streptophyta > Pinopsida > Pinales > Pinaceae > Picea > Picea engelmannii. The sequence goes on along the minus strand of ML786089.1, from coordinate 415,657 downwards.
CGAAGAAGATGAAGCGAAGTGCTCCGAATAAGATCAACAAAGTTAACAGGAAGTACTTTGATTTCATCGACAAACATAGAAGGAAGTCTGATGAATTCAACTGGAGTTCTTTCAATATTCTAAGACTTTTCCAACGATGGTGTGCAAAGTTCCAAAGTCCTTGGATGAAATCAAGTTCAAATGTCTTGTTTCATTTGCAATCCCAGAGTCCCTACGCACAATAGAAGATGTTTTGATAGAAGCATATCGTTCTTTGACTTGGATATTAATATACAAACAAGTTATTATTCTTGTAGGCAATGTCCACTTATATTCTTCAACAACTCGACCATATGTGTTGATAAAGTTGAAGGTGGAGCACTTCAACCTATCTGGCAAACTACAAAGAGCACTGCCATGCACCGTTTCCAACTCATCATAATATTTAACTAATGGTATTAGATATCCATTAGGTGAGACAATTATTCAGGTTCCCATAGTCATAAAATTAGAACATGTCAGGAGGACATCCATTCCAGGAAAATGAAACACTTGATAAGAACTAGTCTGGTTCACACCGGAGTTGTTCCATAGATAGGCATCGATTCACACATGGCGAAGCTCTCAACTTGACCTTCAGTTCACCGAAGAAGTATCTAATATGACCTCATGTTTACACCAGAGGAGTTCATGCAATGAGCCCTGGTTCAAACTAGAGGATTTCCCATGAATTTCTCTGGCACACAGCAAAGGAGTTCGTGCAATTTTCTTCGAAATAGGGGCGGGAACCCTATCTAGACTGCCTTTCATATTTTGACCATAACTTTTGACTCATGTGCCTGTTTTCCATGTTCTTTATACCATTGGAAAGGTATTTCTAAGATATAAAAAATTTCAATTACATGATTTAATAAATTCCCATCCAATGATATACATTTTTTAGTACTAATATCTAACACTGTGGCACCAACCCCGGGAAACACAACACCTCAACCGTGAGAAAAGGAGCCAAGGATCGAATTCAGGGAAGTTTATGTGAAATTTCAATTAGTTAATGCTTCAGTTATATGAGTTCGAATTATTGTTTTTAATAGTTTGTTTGGAGTTACTCTAAGGTCACTAATCTGTCACATGTTGATATGCTATCAAGTACCAACATCGAGAGGAGGTTATACTCAAATTTCACGCAATACGATCTATAGCCATAAAATGAAAAAGAAACGGTAACAACAATTGTCACGATGATAGAGAAGCAACAAAGAGAATCTAATTTAAATGGCTAAAGAATAGCTTTGAACCCCATGATGATCGACCATCAAACTTGGATAACGAAGATGTTCCAATGTTTGAACCAACCATTACGATAGGAGAGGAGCACTATGGTCAAAATCTATGGTGACCCACCAACACTAGAAGACAAATTTGAAATGTAACCACTATCTTGGTTCCCACATCATCATAAAGAGGATAAGGACAAACATTGGTAAATGAAGGGTCATAGAGGAAGACGGAAGGCCAAGAGTCACATTGAACTTAAATAAATACTAGAATTGTATCCAAAGAAGGAGATTTTGGCTCTTCAAACATTGGACATTTCTGAACTATTTTAGGAATTCAGTGTCAACTAAAATTGATAAGTTGTTCCTTGGAGATTTGATGTACTATTTTTGAAACTACTAATATTGAGAAGCCCTAATGGCCAACTTTTGAGAGAGAGAGAGAGAGGAAGAGAGAAAGAGTAACTCCAAATAAACTAATTCAAGTGAAATGTATGATGTTCACATGGGTTGTAAGGACACTTTTGTTTATAGACTAATATGATGCAATCTATGTTAGTCTTGCAATTTTATTGTCCTTTCTTATATTATATGTCTTGAGTGTATGAGTTGTGAATGTATGCAGAAATATGACTTACATTTTTTTGGTTATATACTTGTATGCATGTGTTTCTAACTGTGTGCCTTCATGACAACGATCTGATTGGGGTTTATGCATAGTTTAGTTTCATTACAACTCATTCAGTTATGATAATTTGCTCTTGGCTAGGATAGGATATGTTTAGAGTAGGTTAAATTCATTTCATGCATTTACATAGTCTTCATCTACATCTTTCATTTGCATAACCATCAATCATTCACTCTCATCAGTGGACCGGGTCGCAACCAGTAAAACCAAAAACCAATAACACTTGTCGGGCCAGAATCTAGATTGGTGCCCTATTCCAAAGAGTGAGATGTCTAATTGGGAATTTTTACTGGGGGTAACCCCTTTTGTTGACAAAGGGCGATTTTGCACCCATCAAAACAATCATAGATCCAATATAGAAGAAGGAATCACCCCTTCAGAAGAAGAAAAATGAAAATAGAAAAATAAAAATAAAAATAAAATAAAATAAAATAAATCTAGTGTTGGTGGACCTTGAAGATCTGAGTGTCCTAGAGAAGGAGGTATACTTGGATAAATTTTGAAAGGTTAAAATATTCTTCTTATAGAGTTTATAGTAGGATATTCTAAGAAATAAAGGAATAATCAAGAGGGATGAAGATGGCTAATAGAAAATCATGGGAAAAAACTTATAGGGATGGGTGCAAGGGAAGCACATCCTAACAAGAGAACATGGCAAGTTATTTGAAGCTTTAATATAAAAGTAATATGTTTGAATTATTTGTAGGTTTAAATTATGTTATTGGTTAATGTGTATCATGCAGAGAAAAAACTTGAAAAAACTTGATAAGGTTGTTTGCAATCTGAGTGGAAAAGAAATTAAACACTTTATCAAATGTCACAAGGAGGGGAATTGAGTGGATCAAAAGTAGATTGACGTGAAATTTTTATTTGAAATTTTACTAATAATGTACTTTTTAACAATATTAAAAGGTCTTCCTAAGAAAATAAAATTTATGAAGGATGTAGATTGATGAATTGTTCCACAGATCATCTGAAGTGGTGTTGGAAGTTAATGAGATGGGGAATTATTTTTATAAAATCACGGGGGATATAATGGAAAGAATGTATAGAAGATATTTTCACTTACAATACAAAAAGCAATCCAATGAATCCAAGAATTATATTATATCTAAACTACAACAAGCGTTTATGGAGAAGTGATCAATGAGACTTGGGAGACTTGCAATAACAAAAGCATATAATAACAAAAACGAATAATTTAAAAAGTACTTTTGCTAAACATATTTTGTTATAATATGTATATACTAGTCCAAAATTACCAAACTATAATGTTTTTTTTTTGTTTGTTAATTTGTGCGGGACCTGTTGGCTATGCGATTAACCTGTGGCTTGAGAAACCGCGACTCAGGGGCATCTAAGCCGTCAAAATCACCCGGGGATCGCACCCGGCCTGAGCCACACCAACCCTTAACATGGTTGGATTTTTTGTCCCCGCAGGTTTCAAACCGGTGACTTTAACATCACAGAGTGACTTAACAACACACTCCGTCACCGACTGTCCTACACCTCGGGGACTTACCAAACTATAATGTTTACGTTCATATAGATATTAATATATTTTTTATTGTACTTTTCATTTTTCAAGAAGATTAAGAAATTTCAAAGGATGAACAATGTCATATTTGAAACATGATGGTAGGGATGTACAAAAAGTGTACAAGGGGATGGTTGATTTAATGAGAATAATTGAATCACATGAGGAGCTATCTCAAGAACAATGTGCATCAAATGTATGTAACAATTGATTTTGTTTTATGTGTAATTAGAGATTTTAATCATGACAGGAAATACTAAACTTAAGTTGCTTTGTTGTTGTGGAAAAGAAAACAAAATGGAACACATTCAATATCTAGGACATTATGACAGGACAAAAAATGGTTGATCACAAAATTTATGAGTACTTGTATTTTCCTTATTTAACATTTCATATTTGTTGTAATGTTTATATTTTAATTAATTTACAAACGTCCATAGATGTTTTCTATTAGGAGCTAATGTACAAAGAAAAGACCATCTAAATATTTGTTTGACATTGGATTAAGTATGGGTTGTGAGAATATGTTGGAGTATCAAGGGTTAATTGAACAATTTGCAAGTAGTTATGTTGTTTTATTTCCCTTATTTTATAATTAATGGAACAACAAGAAAACTTTAATTATATATATGCTTTTCCATGGTGTATAAAACTTGCAGGAAACAAAGTATGGAGTGGAGTCAATAGAATATTTGTTGAGAGATGGCATGAGGAATGGCTTCTAAAGAAGGTGTATTGTTTATGAATCATTCACTGCTATCGTACAGTTTTTTATTTACACAATCTCAAAATGTCAATAAGTGATTGTTACAATTAATGGCAACCTTCTATCATCCAATTGGGGAAATATGTCCACATTAAACAAAATGTCTAGTATTTACATGAAAACATTTCAAAATATACATCTTGTAATGTTCAATTATATTGAACATCATTCATTGCTTGGACTATTGTTGTTTCTCAAGTTGCACACATCCCTCATTTCTTCATCATGAGCAAGAGCCAGTGTACTTGAATTATTTGAATGAATGTTTTATTAATTGGATTCATTTTGTTTCCCCTCTTCATGTTCCATCTACAAATAAAAAACAAAATGTAATGAGTATATCTACATTTACAGTATAATATACATGATTGTGTAAATAAAAAACTATACAATAGTAGTGAGTGATTCATAAACAATACATTGATCTAGGTGGATATCGGTGGCCACCCACCTTTTCCAACTAGCTCAAAACAGTTTTCTGACAATTTTGGCAATTTACTATTTTTAGCAGTTTAAAACTTTCGGGGCTATTTTGAGGACCTAAATGAAGGTTTTTCAAGATTTATCTTTTCATTCATATCCAAAGGCTTGATTGATCCCCCAAAATGAATATTCTCGACTATACCTTTCCAACGGGCTATCATACGCCTAAAACGGAGATCGTATGCAAAAGTTACGACCCCAGAAAGTTGATGTACTAACTTACCCAAACGAGGCCCACATGACTTTTGGTGCTTCATCTCCTAGGGTTAGATTTTTGGATGTCTAGGGATTTTGGCATTTTGGTTTATTGTAAAAAGGCCTTCAGAGCCTCGTTGTAATTGTCTTGTTGCGAATGCGAGTAGCCATCACATCTCTTCTCAGAAATAAGCTGCCACCATTCTAGCGAGTCTTTCACTCTGTATTTTTACAGTCTCTTTACATTTCTTTCATTAATAGAAATCATGTATTATTGTATATCTGTGTTTATGGTTGCATCTCTGATACATTTCAGTTATATTATTGAATATCTGCGATATCTCTGTGAATTTCTTTATTATATCTCTGCTCTCATTTCGTGCCGAAAATAATTTAGATCAGTGGTATCAAAGCAGGCTGCTCTTGATTGCTTTTCAGTGCATGTCCCTGACGAGGTCCAAGTATAGAAAGTTGGGTCTCAAGCTTGCCTCTCTTGAAGACAATCACTCTCACACGCCCAAGAAACCCTCCACGACGGAAGAAAAGAAAAACGATGGAGCAGACGATCCTATAAATTTGTTGTTTGAGCAAGCTCTCACACGACAGAGGGACGAAATGATGGAGAATTTTTCCCACATCCTTCAACGCCTGTCGATAGCAACAGGCGCATCTTCATCAAACAACCACTTTGGAAGCACCTCTCCTTTCAAGGTACAGGTGAATTTTGATATTCCTGTATTTGAAGGTCAGATAGATGTGAATGCCCTAAACAAATGGTTAAATCTATTAGAAGGTTATTTCTCTGTTTATAATTTTTCTGACAGAGAAAAGATCACCTCCGCACTCCTTAAATCTCTCCTCCATGTCAAACATTGGTGGGAAACTTACTGGGAGCAAAGTTCCACAGAGGAGTCTGGAATATATGGGGTCAAGCCCACTTGGGATTTTTTTGTGGATGCGATAAAGGAACAATATTACCCTATTGGCAACTATGAGGATCAGTACATGAGATGGACCACACTGCGGCAAGAGAGGGGCTAAGCAGTTCCAGAGTTCACCAATACCTTCCATACCTTGTGCACTAAGCTAGGTATCAAAGACTCCAAACGACATTTGGTTCTGAAATACTGTGGGGCTCTACACAGATACATCCAAACTGAAATAGATTTTCTGGGCATCTCATCACTCAGTGTTGCTTATCAATATGTTGTTAAAATCAAGCAGAAATTTAAGCACCAGAAAAAATGGGAGTTCGGGTCTGCAAATCCGCAACAACCAAAGTATGACAAAGACTGCCCTAACAAACAGTCTCCCGAAAACCAGTCCAAGCCACATGAAAGGAAGGGTCACGGGAAGACAAAGAAGGACACCGGAAAATGGTGTGATTTCCACAAAAGCCCCGAGCACAACATCGATGAATGTCACTCAAAACAGTCATTGGTGGCCGAGATCAAAGACAAGGGGCCAAACCCTGATTCAGAATCTGATTCTAAAAATATTGGTAAAAGACAGACATTGACGAAGACCCCACTGCTATTGTCGCGACCGCAACAATTCAACCAGAAGAACCAATAGATCTGTAAGAGGGGGAGTGCCTTTTTCATTCATAGATGTGGGTGAAGGGGACCCCACTGCATTTTATTGTTGATAGCAGAAGCCAGAAGAACCTCATCTCAGTAGAGGTCGTCAAATAGTTGGGATTGTCAACAACACCACACCCGCAGCCATACAACATCGGGTGGCTTCACCAAGGATGAGATCTTCGTGTCAGCCAGCAATGTCGATTGTCATACGACATCCAGCCCTCCAAGGATGAAGTATTATGTGTTGTTGCCCCACTGGATGTCTGTGATGTTCTCTTGGGCCAGCCATATATGTGGAAGCGCCATGCTATTTATGAGTCTTGACCCCATAGTGTCATTGTTACTTTGGGGGGTCATCTCTACAGAATATTAGAGCTAATTTTGACTATTGTTCCACCTAAATAGTGCCACAAGGTAGTATCTCATATTGGAAAATTTAGCTTCTTCACAATCTGTTCAAAAGGGGAACAGAAGGACACTGCCACCACTACAACCTCGCCCCAAGCACCTTCTATCCATATGTTAAATACCAGGAACATAGTTACTAACTTAATAAGAACTGTGACCTCAAAACAAGAACTCTAGCCCTTAAAACCCATATTTTTGCATAAACAAACATGAAAATCAACCCTCAAATCAAAAAGCGGTGCTACCAGTAGCACCATTTTTTGTAACCGAGTCAAAATTATAACTTTTTCAAGCATGGGCTTAAAGGATCAAATGGTTGCTCAAACAAACTTTGAAATCAACCCCCAAATCAAAAAGTAGTGCTACCGGTAGCACCATTTTTTGTAACCGGGTCAAAATTACAACTTTTTTCAAGCATAGACTTAAAGGATCAAATGGTTGCTCAAAAGAACTTTAAAATCAACCCTCAAATCAAAAAGTGGTGCTACCGGTAGAACCGGTTTTTCTAACTGGGTCAAAATTACAACTTTTTTCAAGCATGGCCTTAACACATAAAATAGTTGCTTAGAAAAACCTTAAAATCAACACCTAAATAAAAATGTGATGCTACCTAAAGCAAAATGTTTTTTCTAAACGTTAAAATTGCAGCTAATTACAACCTAATTGAAATTGTGGCCTTGACAACAAATCCCTACACAAGTAAAAAAAACCAAAATTTGATCCTAAATGGTCACTTGAAAATTTATTTAATAACTCTTTTTTTTTCTTAAATGTACATTAAAAAATAAATAAATAAAAATGAGAAAATCTTCACAAATATATATTTTTTAATGAAGACAAAAACACATTTAAAATATATATATTCAAAACCCAAATTTAAAAACAAAACAAAAAAACTAACAAAAT
>ML786089.1:344790-399090 GCA_009831015.1 Picea engelmannii | reverse complement strand
TGGGATGAAAGAGTGTGTCACCTTTGTGACACTAAGAAGGTTGAAGATGAAAAGCACTTTCTCTTAGATTGTCCAGCCTATACCCATATTAGATCTCATTTTCAAAATATTGATCACACTACCAACCTTCCTAACCTTTTAACACAACAAAAGTATGGTGATCTTGGAAAGCTTCTCTTAATGCTTTTCAAGCACAGAAACAAAATTCTAAAGAATCACAAGTAATCACTTACCCTCTTAAGGTCCGATAGACCAATTAGGTCTTAGTGGACGTTATATATATATATATATATATATAATTTTATGGTTTTCTTTTCCTCCTTAATTATTTAGGGTTTTCTTCAATGGTTTTTTTTAATATAAATTTGTTTTTAAAATNNNNGATCCAAAAAAAAATGAATTATATTTTTTTGTTAAATATTTAAAAAGTGTTATTTAACTACAATTATTTTCTATGTATTGAAGTAAAGGTAAAAAAAAAAGTGTTAAAATGATATTTTCCACTATATTTAAAAAGTATGGCACCATAATGGAATTAAGGACACATAATTGTATGAAAAATCTTAATTTAAAGAAAATAAATGGTGTACAACATTTTTAATATTGGATGAAACATGAAAATATGATTAAAAACACCATTGAATAAAAAAAATAGAAAAGTTTGAAAATGGGTGAAAAAACACCATTGAGAAAAAAAAACCGAACAATTTGAAAATAAATGAAAAAACAAGCATTTAAAAGAAAAGTGGAAACCTTATGTATCAGAAAATTTAAAATATCAAAAACCACCTAAAAATGGAGGGGGGTGCTACCGGTAGCACCATTTTTAAAAACGGGGTAAAAATCTTGACCCCCAAAAAACGAGAACTCTGTAGAGTTCTCGTTAAGTTGGTAACTATGTTTAGGATGTTAGGAGGAGAAGGGGTTTCATTCTATGTTATTGTATTTTGTTCTATAACATAGCAGAACAACTAGGAGTCGGAAATTAGAGAGCATAACAAAGGGTCTCATTGTTCTATAGTAGCCTAACAGGCCATAGGTCTCATGTATCTCCATAAAGAGTGCCTTCTCTTTTGTACTTGCATTATTTCCATACCAGAAAAAAGAGAGCAGAGCAACCTCATGTTCTAGCTCGGTTTCTCCCGTAAGGGTTTCCCGAAGCAATTCTTTGTGTTATTATATGTATGGTGTGTGCTTGTATCTTATTGTTTTCTATTTTCTGCATTTTATCTATTTCATGCATAAGAAGAAAATTAGTAACTAAATATTCTGAAATCTAAAGGAATTTAACCTTCATAGTGCAGATTTCAGTTTTATTTATCCCATATGTTGTGACGAACTGTTCCTATGGAATATCCACAACGGTTTACAGATCATATTGGTATCAAAGTAGGTTTTCTTTTGGGTATTTGTGTAAATTTGCAGGATCCAAGAATCAAATTAAAGAGAAGTCACAGAAACCCTAGCCATGGAAGACGTGTATGTTCTTAACAACCCTCGAGATCCAGCAAAAGAGAGATTGGAAGTACAGGTCATTGATATTAACCACAATATCAACCTCCTCGTGGTGACTCTAGCAAGCAAGCTTCGACCGTTCAGAGATGATGGAGGCTCTAACTCATAGATCATATCGAAGGGGAAACTAGGAGATTAGGAAGACCTAGAAAAGGGGTCGGGAAAAGAACTCGAGAAAGAGAAGCCCAGTTCGAGTGTCGTTAACCCTTCACAATCTCTATTCAATATGGAAGTGAAAGTGGACATAAATCCATACTAGGTGAGATCAATGCATTAAAACTAAATCATAATTTGGTTGCAACAACTAGAATTTTATTTTAGCGTTCATAATATAGATGAAGATCAAAAAGATTCATTTGTTAGATTGAACTTAGAGAGCCATGCTTTAACCTGGTGGGAAATCCATATGGAAACACTTAGGTTGGAGGCTGATCCACTAGTAACTAGGTGGGAGAACTTCAAAACTCTCATCAAGTCTAAATTCTACCATATTAGGTATGTAGAGAACCAATGGATCGCACTACTTTAGGTAGAGGCAAGGGAAGAGTGTACTTTAGTAGACCACTGAGTTATGAAAGATGGTCATCATATTGGGTATCTCTCCCAAGAACCGAGATGTATTCGTCATGTATCTAGAGGGTTTACATAGGCATCTACAAAAGTAGGTGATGCTCTTCAAACCAAGGACAGTGGATGAGGCGTGTGTACATGCACAGTACCTGGAAAACATAGGACAAAAGAAGGGGAAACCGAGTGGTTCTAAGAAGAAAGAGCACCAAGGAGATTCCAAGGAGGGGAGGAAGAAGTGGAAAGGGGGAAAAGATAAGAAAACAACAACCACTACGCATCAATGCAAATATCCCAACACTCATTGCAATCATTGCAACATTTATGGCCACATTGAGAAAAAGTGTTGGAAACTACATCTAGAGCTCAACCCAAAGAACCACAAGAAGGACGAGAAGAAAAATAATCTTCTAACCACATATTCTAGCAATTAGGTTTAAATAAGCTTAGATGTGGATGTGAATATTGTTTGCACATCAATGCAAAAGGAGGTGAAACCGAGTAGCCTTCATCACCAGGAAGAGAAGGAGATGACCAAGCTCTTCCACATTGAATTCAGATCAAGAAGACCAAGATAGATGATCTATTCAACTATGGTTCACAGGTTAATCTCATAGCAATGGATATGGTCAAAAATATTGGATTGGAGGTTCACAGTCATCCTAGATCCTATCCATTAGGTTCAGTAAATAAGGATGCATAGATCAAGGTAACAAAGTAGTGCAAGATAAAAATTTCCATAAGTGTTTACTTTATAGATGAATTCTAACTGGAGATAGTATAGTTAGATGTATGTGAAGTAGTGTTTGGAAGCCCCTACATGTATATGAGGGATGTCATCTTCATGCATAGATCCAACTAGTACCACCTCATCAAGGATGGGAAATCATTCATCATCAATGCACATAAAGGTAAATCAAAACTTCCATTAGTAAGTTTCAATCAAGCTAAGAAATTGATTAGTTCTAGCAAGAAATATGTTTTACTTTTCCTAAGGGATAATCATTTTGGTGAAGAGACATTAAAAGTAAAGACAACCCTAGAAGGGTGTACTAAGGAGAAGAAAAATGAATTGGAGGAGTTTTTAAATGCATACAGGGGAGTATTTCAGGAGCCTAAAGATCTACCACCCTTGAGGGAAGTGGAGCATAAAATCCAATTATTTCCATACTCCCCCTTGCCAAATATTGGGCTCTATAGACAGTTCATTCTGGAATAAAACGAAGTAAAGAAGCAATCACAGTAATTGTTGGAGCAGGGTGTGATTCGACCAGGTACCTCACCCTATGCGTCACCCATCATAATTGTTCCCAAGAAGGATGGGAATTGGAGAATGTGTATCAATTATAGGGCATTGAACAAGATTACACTGAATAATCGGTACCCTTTGTCCAAGATTGAGGATTTGTTAGACCAGTTGTGGCATGCCAAGTACTTCATTAAGATAGATTTGAAATTAGGATATCACCAGGTACGAGTCAAAGAAGAAGATACCCAAAAGTTACCTTCAATACAAGGAAAGGTTTGTATGAGTGGTTGGGTATGTCATTCGGTCTACACAATGCACCAACTACATTTATGAGACTTATGAATGATGTTTTACGCTCTTATCTAGATTCATTTGTTATTGTCTATTTGGATGATATATTGGTTTATAGTGCTACTTGGGAGGAGTGTATATCACATCTTATACAAGGGTTAGAGACCTTGAAGAACCACCAACTGCTAGCCAATCTCAAGAAATGTGAGTTTTCTCAATAGTCTTTGGTGTATTTAGGGTATGTGATCGGTGGAGGTGAGCTCAAGGTAGATCCCGCCAAGATGGAGGCCATCATGAAATGGCCAATTCCTACAGTTGCACAAAAGTTAGGAGCTTTTTTGGCGCAAAACAATACTTGTGGAAGTTCATAGCTTCATTTTTAGTAGTAGTGAAACCACTCCACGCAATAACAACGGGCAATAAGAGTTCCCATTGGGGAAAGAATCAACATAAGGCCTTTGATGAGATGAAAAGAAAGATTAGTCAAGAACCAATTCCAGTGCTACCAAACTTGCAAAATCCCTTCGAAGTGGAGACAGATGCAAGTGGGTATGCCATGGGAGCAGTCCTGATGCAGGGAGGAAGGCATGTATGCTATCATTCTGAAGTGTTTAATGGGGTGGTCCTCAACTACCCTACTTGAAAGAAGGAGCTCTATGCCTTGATACAAGTTGTCAAAAAGTGGAAGCATTATCTGATGGCTAAAGAGACCATCATCTACATAGATCACCAGCACCTCCAGTATTTGGAGGCCCAGAGTAAGTTACAACAAACTAGGCACTACAAATAGATGGGGTTCTTATAGTAGTTTCATTTGGTCTAAAAGTCTAAGAAGGGTAGAAAAAACAAGTTGGAAGACATGCTTTCATGGCCACCCACATCCAATATTACAACTTTGGTAACTTTGATGCACATGGAGCCTTTTACTCATGATTCATACAAAGAGGCATACGCAAAAGATCTGGACTTTAAGGAGGTATTTCAGCAACTATAGAGACAAATTCATATAGAATAAGGTGACAACGATGCTGACTATTATTTCCAAAATGGTTCACTATACAAGCTCAACAAGCTTTATGTTCGTAAAGGTGGACATTTGTCGCTTATCAGAGAGGCTCACACCTCCAAGGTTGTAGGACATTTTGGTGTTGAGAAGATAGTTGCTAACTTGCATAGGTATGTGTATTGGCACAAAATGTAAGAAGATATAGCACAATGTATTAGAGGATGTATACTTTATTGTATTAGCAAGCTCAGTAACATGAAGCAAGGTCTATACGATCCCTTATCTGTACCCACTCAACCTTGGGAAAGTATTTTTACGGATTTGGTGGGAGATTTACCTACAACCGAGAAGGGACATAACTATCTATTTGTGGTAGATTTGACCAACAAGAGTTGATAAAATCTTGTGTATTCCTCCTTGTATAGTTCATTCCTAGAATTGCTCCATACTTGGAATTTTTTTTAAATGAACAAGATTTAAAGGACACCACGAGTTCCTAACACATTACATTACTACTCCAGAGTTCTAAGACCCCCATAACACTCTATTTAATTTTCGCAACCTCCATCCTGCACTATCCACACTTAGAAATTTTGTTGAGTGCAAGCATCCATCCGCAGATGTGGAGCACCATTCCTTTCACTTTGTCATCCTTTAGTCATGTTCATCCATTATCCTGCTTTTTTGCGGTCCCACAATATCATCCATCCTCTATCACACCATCCTGCCATCCTGCTCATCCACTATCTTGTTGTCTTGCTCATCCATTCTCCTAATCGTTCGTCATCCCACAAACCCTCTACCCCGTGACACTAAAGCACTTTACAATATTTTTCGTTTACGTTTCCCAACCTGCATTAAAACAATCTTTCCAAAATTACTACCACTTGTATAATGATATTATCAAGGAAACCTTTCATAAATGTTAATACAAATTATCATTTAAATCATTGAATTAAGATCTTTTGAACGTGTAAAACAAAACACATGTTTTCTGATTCTATCAATTTGAAGAACTATTGTTAAGTCCACAACCTTAGCTAATATGTCAGCTCGAAGAAAAGAAAAAAATTTCATAGACACTATAAATATTTTGGGAGGAGAAGATCGGTAATTTCAATGGTCGTGGGCTTACAAGTGGTATTCTGCATTACCACCCCCAAAGAAGAATTTGAATAAGATTTGGACATCTAGAATCTCATCATCAAGATGTGTCTCAGAGGTATATAACTTCAAGGAATTGATTTTGCGGTGTGTTGATCAGTTTGATAAGGAAATAAGAATCATTCGATTACAAGGAGAAACGCCTATTTCTTTAGCCCCCTCTATTTTTAAAAGAATGTCCAGACTCCTTGAACCAACCATGGTTTTCAAGAGTGTTGAAGATGAGGATTTCCTTAAGACAAAAAATGAAGGAACTAAACTTTTAGAGATCTACCTTGAAGATCCATCAGTTTTTCCTGAATACTTCTCTAGTATTCATGTATGTTCATTGAAGTATGCCTACAAAGAAATGGCATGGTTATTTTCCAATATAATCAAACAAGAGTCCACAGCTACTGTCCCTGGTATTTCTTTATATATATTGCATTTTTCAATTCATGAGAACACCATTTTTGACTGGTCAAGGATGATTTCAAGTGAATTATCCTTCCAGCTTGGAGACTTTCTCAAAAGTAAAAGGTTCTACATGTATTCTTATTTTATTTTCATTGTGACTTACTGTCACGTGTTCAAGGACCTACCCATGGAAAAAAAGGTGAACTATAAAACTGACCCTATATAAGTGTGGTACCATGCACTCTAGAAGCAAAAATTTGCATACAATTTCTATGAGGTACATAATGCTTTTTTTTTCCTTTCAAAAGATAAATTTATGGTCATAATACATCGAGGTTTTCGTTGGAGGAAGCATCCTTCCTACCTAGAAAAGGAAGCTTCGGAGCTATGGATGATTTTAGTATCATCAAAATTTATCGCTCACATGAAAAACCTTCACTTCTACCCTATTATTTTTTTGACAAATTGTTCATAGTTGAAGTATGTAAACAATACAAGTTTTGGGCACACTTTTTTAATGAAAAAAGGAAAAAACAATGTATCCCCTTACCATGGAAAAATGGGGAAATTACCATAAATATTATTACTCATTTAGTGATCCAAGTGGATAGAGGTGGCCACCCACCTATTCCAACTGTCTCAAAACGGTCTTCTGGTAACTTACTATTTTTAGCAGTTTTTCAGTTCCTAAGATTTTGGGGCCATTTTGAAGGCCTAAATGAAGTTTTTCGGGATTGATCACCTCAACTATTTCAAAGGCTTTAATTGATCCCCTGAAATGAATCTCCTCGACGGTACCTATTCAACGAGCTATCATGCGCCTCAAACGGAGATGGTATGCCAAAGTTACGCCCTCGGGAAGTTGATACACCAAACTACCCAAAATGGGGTCCACAAAATTGTTGGATTTTCATTTTTTGGGGTTAGGGTTTTGGATTTTATTTATGTTAAACATCCATTTACAGCCTCATTGTAATCATATTCTTGCGAATGTGAGTAGTCGTCACATCTCTTATAAGAGATAAGCTTCCACCATTACAACGAGTCTTTTACCTTGTATTTCTACAATTTTGTACAGTTCGCTCATTAATAGAAATTGTGTATTACTGTATCTTTGTGTTTATTGTTATATCTCTGCTATATCTCTGTTACATTATTGGATATCTGATATATCTTTGTATATTTATGTGTTATATCTCCGCTCTCATTTCGTACCGAAAATAATCTGGATCAATGGTATCAGAGCAGGCTGCTCTTGATCGGTTTTTTTCGGTGCATGTCCCCGACGAGGTCCGAGTATAGAAAGTTGGGTCTTGATCTTGTCTCTCTGGAGGAAAATCACTCTCACATGCCTAAGAAACCCTCCATGGTGGAAGAAAAGAAAAACAGCAGAGCAGATGATTCTATTAATCTGTTGTTTGAGAAAGCTCTCACGCGATAGAGGCACGAAATGATGGAGAATTTTTCCAACATCCTTCGACGCTTGTCGATAACAACCGATGTGCCTTCATTAAGTGTCCACTTTGGAGGCACCTCACCTTTCAAGGTACAAGTTAATTTTTTTATTCCCGTATTTGAAGGACGGATAGACGCAGATACCCTAGAAAAATGGTTCAATCTGCTAGAAGGTTATTTCTCTGTTCACAATTTCTCTGATAGGGAAAATATCACCTTCGCACTCCTTAAGGCTCTCCCCCGTGTCAAACATTGGTGGGAAACTTACTAGGAAAAAATTTCCACATAGGAGTCTGGAATATATGGAGTCGATCCCACTTGGTATTTTTTTGTGGATGTTGTCAAGGAACAATATTACCCTATTGGTAACTATGATGACCAATACATGAGATGGACCACGTTACGTCAAGAGATGGACCAAGAAGTGTCGGAGTTCAACAATACCCTCCATACCTTGTGCACCAAGTTGGGTATCAAATATTTTGAGCGGCATTTGGTTCTAAAATACTGTGGATTTTCTAGACATCTCATCACTGAGAGTTTCTTATCGATATGTTGTCGAAATCGAACATAAATTTAAGCACCAGAACAAACAGGAGTTCAAGTCTTCAAATCCGCAACAAACAAAGCATGATAAAGACGGACCTAACAAACAACCTTCCGACAATCAGTCCAAGCCACAGGAAAAGAAGGGTAACGGAAAGACGAAGAAGGACACTTGAAAATGGTGTGATTTCCACAAAATACCTTGGCACAACACCGATGAATGTCGCTCAAAATGGTCATAGGTGGCTGAGATCAAAGACAAGGAGCCGAACCCTAATTGAGAATCTGATTAAGAAAATACTGGTAGAAGACAAATCATCGCAACCACAACAATTCAACCCAAAGAACTAGCAGATCTTGAAGATGGGGAGTGTTTTTTTCATTCACATCTGTGGGTGAAGGGGACTCCACTGCATTTTATTGTTGATAGTGAAATTCAGAAGAACCTCATCTCAATAGAGGTCGTTAAACAGTTAGGATTGTCGAAAACACCACACCCACAGCCATACAACATCAGGTGGCTTTTCCAGGGACGAGACCTTTGTGTCAACCAGCAGTGTCGATTGTCATACGACATTCAACCATTCAAGGATGAGGTATTATGTGATGTTTCCCTGTTGAATGCCTATGATGTTCTTTTGGGCCAGCCATATATGTGGAAGTGCCATGCTATTTTGTGAGTCTCGACCCCGTAGTGTCATTGTTACTTTGGGGGATCATCTCTACAAGATACCAAAGTTAGTTCTGACTATTGTCCCACCTAAACAGTGTTGCAAGGTAGTATCTCATACTACAAAATTCAGCTTATTCATAATCTATTCAAAAGGTGAACAGAAGGAAATTACAACCATTGCAACCTCAGTCCAAGAACCTTTTATCCAACAGAAGCAGGTCGACAAGATTGCAGCAAAGTGCAAATATTCCTTCTACACACAATCATCTCATTTATCCAGACTATTTAAAAATGTCCAACCCTTCTAGCCACAGGTTTGTGACAACCTTCAACAAGCTAAGCAACGCAACTTCTCTGGCAAGGTAAGTAGCTCATCAAGATGCAGATTCAACAAACGCTTTTCCCTCTCCCCGGGGCACTCAACGCAACGGATACCATTGTTTCCTAAGAAGGGATGATTGATCTAGGTGGATATTGATGGCCACCCACCTATTCCAACTGGCTCAAAACAGTCTTCTGGCAACTTACTATTTTTAGCAGTTTTTCAGTTCCTAAACTTCTGGGGCCATTTTGAGGGCCTAAATGAAGTTTTTTCGAGATCGATCACCTAAGCAAAAAATAAATTCTCTCATTGAGCCCCCGAAATGAATCTCCTTGAAGATGCCTTTCCAATGAGCTATCGTGCGACCGAAGCAGAGATCATATGACAAAGTTACGCCCCCGGGAAGTTGATATACCAAACTACCCAAAACGGGGTCCACAAAACTATTGGACTTTCATCTTCTGGGGTTAGGGTTTTGGATTTTATTTATGTTAAAAAAGCCTTTAGATCCTCATTGTAATAATATTTTTTCGAAAGTGGGTAGCTGTCACATCTTTTCTCAAAAATAAGCTTCCACCATTCTAGCGAGTCTTTCACTCTGTATTTCTACACTTTTGTACATTTTGCTCATTAATAGAAATTGTGTATCATTGTATCTCTGTGTTTATTGTTATATCTCTACTATATCTATGTTACATTATTGGATATCTAATATATCTCTGTATATTTCTGTGTTATATCTCCGCTCAGATTTCTTGTTGAAAATAATCTGGATCATTTAGATAAAACTTCAACTCATTTTTATTTATTTAACCTCGAGAAAGCTAATGAGATCAAGAGTTTTGACCCTAACCAACTATTCATGACCCACATGACATCAGTCGGATACAGCATGGCATTTTCCAAGACAATTTTATTCGAAGAAGGAGAATATGACCATCAAAATCTTCAAGGATTGTGTATTGAAAAAGGGCAAGATGATATTTATATTGTGGTTAGTACCTAATGAGCCCAATTATTTCCTATCTCGAATGCTCATATTAGGCACACTTTTCCACCATAATATGACTTAATACTTTTTTTCGCCATATTTAATAGTAAGTCATGGATATTTTTACATGTTCCTTAGTAAATGTATTTTGAGGTGGAATTTTGTGTATATTATGCCTTTTTTTTCTAATGTCTATGCCAARAGATGTGTGTAGCACCAAGCAGGTTGAACTTCATGAGTCAAGGGYGCCAACATCCTAAAAACAAGGGATTTTGTCTCCCTCAAAACGTTTCCAGCCAAGAMTCAAGGGACATTCTCCCCACCTAACTCTAGAGTGCTCCTTGTTCATTAATAACCRCTCTTGATCAACAACAATTMGAGATACATATGTATTTCACTGAGATTACCCATTTCCCCACTTCTCTCCTCAATCTAAGCAAGGGAGTTCGAACTCTCAAGACTATATATAGACCTCTAGCCTAGGAGAGAAGGGGAMAAAAGTTTGATAATATTGTATTGAGACTTTGTTCTAGAGACTTTTATTGAAGACTTAGAGCCTTTTTGTTCTTAATGTATGTAATACTCCACTATAGAATCTGTGTTAAAATCTCATTTAGTTGGTTGGGGAATTTCATCAAACACTTGGCATATAAGCTCCCAACTCCCTTGAAATCACTTCAATACTTGTTGTCCCAATTAACTCAAGTTTAAGGGTTGAATATTATGTCAAACACATCATATGCAACACCCAAATCCCTTCCAAATGAGTAGTTGTTATGAATTTATGCTTGTTGTTATGTTTATTTGTAGTTGGTTGGTTGAAGTGTTTTGTCAAACACTTTGCATGATAATGTTGTAGATTTTGTTTCAATGTGTTTCAGAATTTTTAAGTGTGCAAAATATCATGAAATGGCAAGGAAATACATGATATACATATGAAAATAAATACCCAAAAGAGATTGCAACAATAATAGCAAAATACCCCCAATCCTTGACTTATTTGTATAATATAAGTGTTCAATGCCAAGGCAATTTCCAGATTTGCATACAATGATATGGCGATTGTTTTCTATGGCTGAAATGGCTTCAGTACAATAAAAATTAGAAACAATCATCTTCTACAAAGTAACCTCAATGATGGATACCCAAAGGATGAATCTCCCACATGAAATAGTATCTCCAATGAAGAGAAATGTGCCATGGCTGTAGCAAATTCGCCATGTTTAATATCAACTCGATCCAAGGGAGAAATAACCTCAAATCCACTCCAAAACTCACCCAATATGTATACAACCCGGTCCCAACAAGTAGAAACTAATACAACCCAAAAATATGAAGTTCTCCACTACTAGATGTGCCCCTCCAAGCAATATTTCACCCTAGTCATATAAAAATCAATCCAATTGAAATGGCTACACAAAATCTAAATCGAAAATGATGTTCTACTCTGGCAATGAAGCTCAATGAGAAAATTTGAGTGATTCTCTCCCAAAATGACCTGCTAGGGTGGATGGTTTCACCACCGAAACTAATCTTGGGGTTTTCTTTGTAAAACCCTAAAAACCCTAAGCTCCAAGAGCTCTCCAAGCCAAGAGGCCAAATATCAAAATATTAATCAACATAATGATCGAATGATCTCTCATCCCCTTTTATAGGCCCACTTTTTATTTCTTCCATTCACTTAAATTATTTAAGTGACTTTCTAAGGTTATTTCTCATATTAATTATTAATTCATCTTTTTAACCTCGGAAAGTGATTAATTCACCTTTATGACTTCTCTGGCCACTAAATGTTACTTCTCATCATCCCATCCTATAGATATTTTCGTCCCGGTTCCAACGACATATTACACTAAGGTGTTTCTCCAAGTAATAAGCTCAAAATGATACTTTTAGTGCAAAAAATTAAATTATGTCCAATAATAACCCCATTTTATGGGAATCATCGGAATGCCACAGAACCAAGGACAAACTGCGTGGAAACGATCCTGATGATGAAATATGGTAAATAAAATAAGAGGGTCCCACAAAATTCCTCCAAATCCCTCTAAGCTCACTAATGACATAGTCTCACTCTCCTAATATGGTTGATACAAGCTCTAGAAATCCACTCCAACCACAGAGCAAGGGAATCCAAAAATGGGGACATGATAGTCCTCATGTCCCAAATATTGCTTGTCCTCGAGAAATTCCATCATAACCTGGTATCCTACAAACTGAATCCACCTAAAACTGATCATGATACTGGGGTCCCAAACAAACCTTGAAGATGTGAAGTATCCTCCACTCAACTCATTGTCCTATGAGGTGTTAATAAATGAGGCCTCCTCAATTCCACCGATAAATATATTAACTTGATAATGTTAAATATCGATCAACTCCTCAAAGGACTACTCAACTAGGGAACCAATCCCATGTATCCTAGGAGTAAACTCCAGCAAATAATGATCGACTCTCACAAAAAGTGATCTTGGCCTCCACAACCTCTCAAAGACATGCACTACCTCCTCCATCTGAATGTACAGTCGCCAAAGTGAGGCGTTGTTGAAATTACTAAGACAACTGAGGGGGGGGGAGTGAATCAGTTGTTACTGTGCTTAAACAATTTTATGTTTGTTAAAATATTATTAATCTTCTCCAAGTGATCATCAAGGTTATGCAAGACATGAACAACAGAAATAATAAACATCAATCACACATATGATATACACAGACACAGATATTCATGAGGAAACCCATAAAGGGAGAAAACATCTTCTTCTTAGAGTGATAGGAAGTCTTTTAAGTTTTGTAAATCATCTATCTTTGAGCACCAACTCAAAATGAAGCTACAACCTCTTCTTTAACAAGCTGCAACTTGTAGAGAGCACCAACCCTCGAGATTCTCTAGCACCCACTAGAAAGAAGCATATTTGCTCCTTATGATCTCCAACACCAATTGGATGGAAGCACCTACTTCCACTTATACAAGCACCAACTTGCACACAGAAAACTCTTTGTTTTCCCTAGAACCACCCTACCACCCTGTTTTCTAGCCACAACTAGATGGAAGCTACAACTCTCAGTACTCAAGCAGTAACTTGAATAACAAAGGACCACAATCCTCCCTAGCACCACCCTGATTATAAATATTTGCTTGAATAATACCTTACAACAATACAAATATGTCAATGCTTACCATTTCTTCTATGTTCTTCAATTATGCTCTTTTTTTGTTTGTTCATGCTTGGCTCCACTTGTTGTCTCTTTCCATCTGCTCTTTATCTATTCTTCTCATGCTCTTAGGTTCTTGTGAATTCTACTCTTTTCACCATTTTTGTTGTATCACGCTTATGTTCTCCATCTCTAAATGTTTCCAACTCTGTTCATGTTGTCATTTTCATTACATACGGTTCAACTCATTTTGCATAGAAAACAGCCAAAGCACTATGTCACAGCATTATTCTTTTATGCATACACTCATGATCCGTTACACTCCGAATAAAAAATGCCCAAGAACAGAATCTCTAATGCCCAAGAGTAATGATTCAGTTCGTATAACTGAATCGTAACTGATCAAGAAATCACGAAGTGAAACAGCAACTCTTCGAACAGATTGTCTATTTAATCAGCACCGTTGGATTATACATGCAAAGGCTTTCTTACTTTTCAATGTGTAAAATATAGTGTCCATAGATTTGAATGATTGATATCTTGTTGGACGACAAAGCCAGAGATCAACGGTTCAAACTACATCGGGTCCTCACGAACTAAACCCGCGCGAACTAGCACCGGGTGCAAAATTTCTCTCCACATGACCACTAGTTGTGACCACTTGCCAACCAAGAAGGCGTTCACATCTTCGTGTTTCAGATATTTTGTTGCGAGTCACCTCGATTCTCCCAACTCCAGAACCTCTGAGGTTTGTCGTTTCAGATCAATGGTCCACAACCTTCAGTGATCTAACGGTCTAGATCTCCTCTTCGTGAATCGGGACTTTGCGAATTTGTGTTTCAACTCTTGTCCGATCGACAACCCACGATACTCCTCGATCCAATGGTCCAGATCTCTCCTTCACAAATCGGGACTTCACGAATTCGCATTTTGGCTCTTGTCTGATCGATGGCCCACGACATTCTATGATCCAACGGCCCAGATCTCCTCTTCGCATTTCGGGACTTCGCGTTTCGCGATGTTGGAAACTTGTTTACCTCCTTTCTTCTGTTTATAGATTTCTGATTCTCCGCTCTCGTTCATTCCTTCTCACTCTCATCCATTCTCAGTTGACATCAATGACAACTCTGACAACACCCCAAACAAGGAACTCGCCAACAATCTCCCCCTTTGACATTGATGTCAACTTTCTACATTCTGGAAATTCGGTAACTTTGCAACAGTATCTTTCCTTCTTCTCCTTTGACATCGATGACAAAGGAAACACACTCCCCCTGTCAAATATGAATGGAAAAACCAAAGCTATATTCACCAAAAATACAACAGATATTCAATAAGTACTCTCCCCCTGATAAGATAGATTATTTTAACTTGATAGCAGGGTCATGCCCAACTTCTGACATAGATACTCAAACTGAGCTTTTGCAAGCGGTTTAGTGAGGATATCAGCTATTTGTTATGTGGAAGGAATATAATTCAGCTGAACAACTCTGTTTGTAACCTGCTCTTTGAGAAAATGATATTTTATTGGTATATGCTTAGTCTTTGAATGAAGAACAGGATTCTTGGAGACATTAACGGCACTAGTGTTATCACAGTGAAGTGGAATTGAATCAGTATAAGTTACCTTCAAATTTTCAAGAGTTTGTATCATCCATAATAAATGAGTGCAACAAGTAGCAACAACAATGTACTCTGCCTCTGTAGTTGACAAAGAAATAGATCCTTGCTTCTTACTAAGCCATGCTACTAACGAATCACCTAAGAAGAATGCACCTCCACTAGTGCTCTTTCTCTCATCCAAACAATTTTCCTAATCAGCATTTGAATATGTAGTTAATTGAAAATTCTGGTTTCTAGGATACGAAAGACCATAAGTCATTGTACCCTTCAAATATTTGAATATCCTCTTGACAGCTGCTAAATGACTTTGTTTAGGAGTAGACTGATAACGACCTACCATTCCAACAGCTTGCATTATATCAGGATGGGATGTTGTGATGTACAGAAGACTACCTATCATTGATCGATATGTTCTTTGATCAGCATCAGGTGAAATATCATCTTTACTAAGCTTGCAACCAACCATCATAGGTGTACTAACAAGAGAGGAATCTTCCATCTGAAACTTCTTCAACATCTCTTTCAAATACTTTTCTTGAGAGATAAATAACCTTGCAGAACTCTCATTGATTTGTAAACCAAGAAAATATGACAGTTCTCCTATCATGGACATCTCAAACTCAGTTTGCATAGAATTAGCAAACCACTGAACAGAAGGGTCATTAGTACATCCAAAAATAATGTCATCTACATAAACCAAAACAACTAATAAATCATCACCTTCAGACTTGATGTATAGATTACTGTCAACAGTACCTTTCTTGAACCCTTTGTCCTGTAAAAATTTGTCCAGTCTATAATACTAGGCTTGTGGTGCCTGCTTCAGTCCATATAATGCCTTTTTCAACTTGCAAACATAGTCAGGATTATTTGTCAGTGAAAATCCTTCAGGTTGTTCCATATATAATTCTTCTTCTAGGTCTCCATTAAGAAATGATAACTTAACATCCATCTTATATACTTTAAAGTTCTTATGACATGCATAGGAAAGAAACATTATGATGGCTTCCAATCTTGCCATTGGTGCAAAGGTTTCATCAAAATCTTGTCCTTCAAGTTGTGCATACCCCCTACACACCAATCTGGATTTATTCCTAAAAATTTGTCCTTGTTCATTCATTTTATTCTTAAACACCCATTTGGAGCCTATTACATTCTTATCTGCAAGTATAGGAACAAAATCCCAAGTATTATTCTTCTCAATCTGATCAAGCTCTTCATTCATAGCTCTAATCCAATCGTCATGCTTATTGGCTTCATAAAAAAATTTGAGTTCAATCATAGATAGGAAAGAAATATGAGACTGTTCTGAGTCTTTAATCAATTGCCTTCTTGTCTGAACTCCTTTATTCATATCAACAATTTTTTTTTTTTCGGGATGATTCTTTTTAACAATTCCGAAAGGTGGTTTTTTTTCTGTCAGCTGATTTGAGTCTACCTGAGTATTTATATTTTTCATCTGACTCAGAGTCTTCTCTTTATGATTCTTGGACCTGTTCATCTTCAACTTCAACTATATTCTCTGTGGTTGATTCAACACTGCTTACATCTCATACCGGGATTTCTTCATCAACTTTTATGTCAATACAATCAACCAATTTATGTAGCCTCTTATTATAGCATATGTATCATTTATTGTTTGTAGCATACCCTAAGAAGATACCTTCATCATCCCTGTCATCATATTTGCCAAGATTTTCATCATTATTCTTGATATAACACTTACTCACAAAGACTTTAAAATGCTTGATTGAAGAAGGTATTTCAAACCATTGTTCATAAGGAGTCTTGTCACTGTGTGACCTAAGATGAGATTTGTTAAGAATATGTACAGTTGTATGAATTGCTTCTACCCAAAATGTCTGAGCAATATTCGTTTCATTCATCATTGATCTTGCCATCTGCTGAACTGATCTATTCTACCTCTCAACTACTCCATTTTGTTGTGGAGTCCTTGGAATAGTATACTCTTTTTTGATCCCATGTTTATCACAAAACTCTTTGAAGTCTCCTGAACTAAACTCTCCTCCTATATCAGACCTTACTGCCTTTAATCTTTTTCATGTTTGATTCTCAGTCAGAGCCTTAAACACTTTGAATTTTTCAAATGCTTCAGATTTTTCTTTCAGAAAGGCAACCCATGTAAGTCTAGAATAATCATCAATAATCAACATGAAATAATTTTATTTTCATGTACCTTCCTTCTTTGATGGTCAACATAAATCCATATGTACTAACTGAAGAGGTTGTTCTGTTGATGGAAAGTTCTTAGATTTAAACTGTGTCTGAAGATTTCCTATTTGGCAAGGTTTACATACATAACCATATGGCTTTGATATCTTTGGAAGATCTTTTATTGCCCCACTATTTATAAGTTTGATTAGATGATCAAAATTTAGGTGTCCAAGTCTCCTATTCCATAGTTAACTTTCATCATACTTGCTTAAGTGAGATTCTTCGTTTTCTTCTTTCAAAACATAGACATTGTTTTTTGTTCTTATGACTTTTGCAATCAATTGTCTTGAATTCATAGATTGTATTCTACAATCTTTAGAAGAGAAAACAACTTCACATCCTCTGTCACAAACTTGACTGACACTAAGAATATTATGTTTCAGACCATCTACAAACAACACATCTTGAGCTTTCCCTTTGCCATTACTTAGACTTACCATTCCTTTACCTTTTATTTTTCCTGGTGCATCATTCCCAAAAGTTACATTCCCTGATTTGCTTTCACTTAGAGACATAAACTTACTTTTATCTCCAGTTATATGTTTGGAACATTCACTGTCAATATACCAAGGATCCTTTTGTCTTTGAGCAGAAAGTATTAAGCCACACTTATTACTTTCTTTATTTTTCCATATTTTGACATTTTCAGCTGAGGAATTTATTCTTGGATCAACTTTGTAATTCTTCAAATGATAATCTAAGGCTTTGTGACCAAAATTATGACAAATGTAACATTCAGGCTCATTCTACAATGGATCAAAATAATTGTTACGATGTTGTCTACTCACTAAATGTTTAGTTCTATGTTGCAACTATTGTTCATTCTATGACCTCCTTAGTTGCATACTTGTAAACTTAATTCCACAATTTGCAACTTTATGACCAAAATTAGAACAATAATAACAATAACCATAGAACAAATTTTGATACCTGAATACCGACCTTCCTCTTGAAATTGGTTTCTTTATCTTTTGTTGGCTTTGTTCATGTTCAGATTTCAACTCATCTTTATTAACTTTTGTTTGCAAAGTATGATCATAATCTGACTGTCTGCTGACTTGAAATTTGATCATCTTAGTAGATTCTTTCTTTTCTGACTGACTTCTACTTGAACCACTTTTATAACCTAGACCAGTTTTTATCAATGGAGATATTTGTTTACTCATGATGTTATTCAGTTCTTCTGAGGCTTTGATACTTGACAGATTTTGGTGATACAAGGATTGAAACTTCTCCGACTCTTTTCTAGTTTTCACTACTTCTTCTTCCAGAGCTTCACATCTCACCTTCTTCTCTGCTAATTGTTGTTTTAGAATATCTTATATTTTCTTTGCTTCTTCTAATTCTACTTTTAACAAAACAAAATCTTCACTTGGTTCTTTACCATTGTTTTCAAACTGCATCAACAACTATTTTTGTTTTCTCTTCTTAAGTCTGAGTTTGTCAATCTCTTCTAAAGCATTGATTAGTTCACCTTCCATGTCAACCACAACTTCTTCATCATTCATGTCACCTCCTGTGTATTCATCATCAAGGTCTCATATGGCCATAAGCACAAAATCTTTCACTTTATCTTCACAAGATGAATTGTTATCTATGTCTTCTGTAGAGTCATCATTATTTGCACACAAACTTTTATTTTTACTATATTTCTTAAATTTGTATTGATTTTCATCATCAAAGTTCTAGTATTTTTTCTTGTGAGGACACTTAGATGCAAAATGACCTATCTTACCACAGTTGAAACATTTAAATGGCAGCTTGCCTTGGTAATTGTGTGATCCTTTCTTTAACCTTCTCACAAATTTTGCCTCAATATCATCTAATTCAGAATCAGTATTATTGTATGCTTTAAAGGATGCTTCTCTAATGATGGTTTTATCTTTACTAATCCTCCTTTCATAAGCAGAGAGAGTTCCTATGAGTTGATCAATAGGCATAATTTTAAGATCATTCAGTTCTTCTATTGCAGAAAATTTTGGATTAAATCTATCAAGCAGAGATCTTAAAATCTTCTGAACTAAAAGTGTGCCTTCAATCTTCTCACCAAGACCCTTCATGGCATTCACAAGCTCCTCAACTCTTAAAAAATTTTTACTAATTGTTTCATCCTCATTCATCTTTAGTTGTTCAAAATTCAATCTATATGTCTGAAGTTTGGCACCTTTTACTTTCTCATTTCCTTCATAATTGTTAATAAGTTTATCCCACATCTCTTTGGCAGATTCAAGATGCATCACCTTTACAAACTCAGCTTCAACAAGCCCACTCAAGATAGCATTCATTGCCTTTGCATTGAAGCTAAATTCTAGCTTATCATCTTTGTAAGCTAGCACAATAGATTTTGTATATCCAATCTCTACTACATCCCAAACATCAGCGCCTAAGGCCATAATGTATGTTCTCATTCTAAGTTTCCAGAAAGCAAAATTTGTTCCATCAAACAAAGGAGGCTTATTGGTTGAAGTCCCTTCATGACTTGTCATGTTTAAGCTTATAGATCTACCTTTAAATAAAAGGAACCTGCTTTGATACCAATTGACAACTGAGAGGGGGGGTGAATCAGTTGTTATTGTGCATAAACAATTTTATGCATGTTAAAATATTATTAATCTTCTCCAAGTGATCATCAAGGTTATGCAAGACATGAACAACAAAAATAATAAACATCAATCACACAGAGACATATATTCATGAGGAAACCCATAAAGGGAGAAAACATTTTCTTCTTAGAGTGATAGACAATATTTTGAGTTATGTACATCATCTATCTTTGAGCACCAACTCAAAATGAGGCTACAACCTCTTCTTTAACAAGTTGCAACTTGTAGAGAGCACCAACCCTCAAGATTCTCTAGCACCCACTAGAAAGAAGCATATTTTCTCCTTATGATCTCCAGCACCAACTGGATGGAAGCACCTACTTCCACTTATACAAGCACTAAGTTGCACATAGAAAATTCTTCGTTTTCCCTAGCACCACCCTGCCACCCTGTTTTCTAGCCACATCTAGATGGAAGCTACAACTCCCAGTACTCAAGCACCAACTTGAATAATAGAGGACCACGGTCCTCCCTAGCACCACCCTACCACCCTGATTAAAAATCTTTGCTTGAATAATACCTTACAACAATACATATATGTCAATGCTTACCATTTCTTCTATGTTCTTCAATTATGCTCTGCTTCTGTTTGTTCATGCTTGGCTCCACTTGTTGTCTCTTTCCATATTCTCTTTCTCTATTATTCTCATGCTCTTAGGTTCTTGTGCATTCTTCTCTTTTCGCCATTTCTGTTCTATCCCGCTTCTGGTCTCCATCTCTGAATGTTTCCAACTCTGTGCATGTTGTCATTTTCATTACATACGGTTCAACTCATTTTGCAGAGAAAACAGCCAAAACACTCTGTCACAAAATTATTCTTTTATGCATACACTCATGATCCGTTACACTCCGAATAAAAAATTCCCAAGAACATAATCTCTCATGCCCAAGAGTAATGATTCAATTCGTATAACTGAATCGAAACTGATCAAGAAATCACGAAGTGAAACAACAACTCTTCAATCAGATTGTTTATTTAATCAGCACCATTGGATTATACATGCAGAGGATTTTTTACTTTTCAATGTGTAAAATATAGTGTCCACGGATTTGAATGATTGAGATCTTGCTGGAGGACAAAGCCAGAGATCAACGGTTCAAATTACATCGGGTCCTCGCAAACTATACCCATGCAAACTAGCACCGAGCGCAAAATTTCTCTCCACATGACCACTCACCAACCAATAAGGCGTTCGCAAATTCGTGTTTCAAATATTCTGTTGCGAGTCACCTCGATTCTCCCAACTCCTGAACCTCTGAGGTTCATCGTGCCAGATCAATGGTCCACGACCTTTAGTGATCTGACGGTCCAGATCTCCTCTTTGTGAATCGGGACTTCGCAACTTCATGTTTCGGCTCTTGTTTGATCGAGGGCCCACGACATTCCTCGATCCAATGGTCCAAATCTCTCCTTCACGAATTGGGACTTCACTTCAAGTTTCATCTCTTGACGATCGACGACCCACGACATTCTATGATCCGATGGCCCAGATCTCCTCTTCGCATTTCGCGATGTTGGAAATTCGTTTGCCTCCTTTATTTTGTTTCCAGATTTCTGATTCTCTTCTCTCATCCATTTATTCTCACTCTCGTCCATTCTTAGTTGACATCAATGACATCAATGACAGCACCCCAAACAAAGAACTCACCAACAGGTGCTACCACAACTCAGTGAATCACTAGAAAGTGAAATTCTTTCTTCTGGTTTGAATCCCAATGGAAAATTTGAGTGATTTTCCCCAATAAGGACCATGTTATCTCTAACAGTTGTTGAATTGCTAAGCCCTGTAATCCCAAGGTCCCACGCTAATCTTTGAAGGGGTACAACATGCTAATGTTTCTTAACTCTGATCATAATTGTTTGTCCAACATGCTCATATTGTAGCCTCCTCTCCTAGAACCCCCTACTGAAATACCTGTAAGAAATGAATCTGATGACCAGACTCATAACCTGTAAAGGTAGCTCTATGAAACCAAGGTCTACAAATCCATTGTACATCAAAAAGTGAAGCTTCCTACAAACTAGATGAATCCATGGATCCCATAACCAAATTGGAAGTTCACCACTCCCAATTTTTGCTGAATGCAATTGTACCATGTTGACCACCCTATGCATCCAATTGTGTTTCATATTTGATCCCTGATTGTATCCACCACCATCTAGTGGAGACTTGACATTAGGAACCAACCCTATGCCTACTAATTTTTCCTACTCTTTTCCAGTTGCACAAAGAAATTTGTTATCCTCACTCTTGACAATTTACTCGAACAAAGCCT
Organism: Picea engelmannii; assembly: GCA_009831015.1. Classification (NCBI taxonomy): domain Eukaryota; kingdom Viridiplantae; phylum Streptophyta; class Pinopsida; order Pinales; family Pinaceae; genus Picea; species Picea engelmannii. The sequence goes on along the minus strand of ML786089.1, from coordinate 377,024 downwards.
GGAGTCTAGACACCCTCCTGTAAAAAGGCTCTACCCTCTGTGGTGCCTCAAACTCATATAAGTCTCATGGATGCCATGCCAAAAGTGTATCATGAATCATCCACATGATCATCTCCCTATGTGTGGACTCGGGGATGAAATATATGTCATCTCCATAATAGAGCATGTCATCCTCTAGTTGTATCGGCACACCTATGTATTGACCAAACACCCCAATGAAATATCTTTGTCATGCCAATAGCGCCCCATGTCTCATCAAAATGTCTCCAGTGATCCTCCAAGATCCTGCTATCTATGATGAGATCATCAAAGAATGGCAACAGAAAGCTATGCAAATGTATGCATGACTGGTAAGTGGTTGATGTGTTGGTTAATCCCAATGGTGTGACCATGAACTCATCTGCATATGTCCATGGACTAATTGAATGTTTGCCTAAAATCCATACTACTCCCACGCCATCACCAACATCTATAGGTGTCTCCTCACATAGATGGTCAACCACACTCTCTCCATCATCATAAGTACTACAATTGTTGATGATATGATCTCTAAAATCCACTCACTACGGCAACGGAGCGGAACTCTCTCCACTAGAAACACCATGCTCCATCAAGTATGCCTTTGCCCTGCACTCCAATGCATCCCCATGTGCACACATCTGCATTCCACTACAGACTACTACTCATCATTGTATGCCCCTATATACCACTGCATACTCCTATGTCCTTCACTACCATCGTGTATCTTGGATGTACCATTGTATCAACCAATCCATGAGTATCAACTAACCCTAGATCCTGTATAGACATGTCCTCATCAGAAGTGTACATGTCTCCACAATCCAAGAATGCATGCTCAACTATCTAATCAGGAGTCGAGACTTCAGCCATCAATGGGCTCTCCAAAAATAGTGGCCCCTGCAACACATGTGCACCCTCACGAGTCTCTGGGTCATCTCTCCCTAAAATCACCTACAAGTTTGAATGCTTCTCCATCAAACTGTCCATGTCACTTATATCCTCTTGAGATAAGGTCGACACATATGACTGGTCATTCTCTAAAATGGATGAAGGAGATATCTGACTCAACTCCTTCCGAATATGCTCCACCTCATTCTCTTTCTCCTCTAGCACCCCATGGTACATCTCACCAATCGCTAGAAGGTAATCTCTATCCATAAAGAGATGCTGGTATTCAGACCTCATCACTACCACTACCTATTTGAGTGTCTGAAAATCCACAATGGAAAACTCACCTCCCAAACTATCCTATGCCACCATGTCTCTCCAACAACACTCATCCACCATTGCGTGTGTAGCATCGAAGTGTCTCATGGCTGCCACAATCATACCCTCACTAAACTTATGTTTCCCTATCAAATGGTGAGACTCATATTAGCAAGAATCCACATCATGTTGAATTGATACCCCATAAGTGTTGTTGCCCAAATCAAGTGTGGGTTCCACAAAATAACACTCCCCAATATCAATTGTGCTACTCTAATCCTCAGTCATGCACACCTCTTGTATAATAATATCAGTCTCCAAGGGTGGATTTCCTAATGACAATGCCTCATCACACTTAGGTGTACTCACACCCAAGTCATCACATACGTCATGACAAGGTGACAATGCTACCTCCTCCTCATGACCTAATGTGTTATCCTTTTGTCCAACCCATGGGATAATGTTGTTACCCTCATGGGGAAACTCTAATGATGTTCCCAAAATTGTTGCTATGTCACCCTCATCACACACAACCGCATCATGGATGGGTCTATGCTCATCTAGGGAGTCAACCTATGATCTTGTCAAGCCTCTATCCTGAAGTGGTGTTTCTGCCTTACCAACTATCTTGGATGTGGATCTATTTTCTCCTTCTTGAACCACTCTGGATGTTCAAACAAGGTTGTTATACTTTGTTGTTGCTCTAGCATGATTTGCGAAATTTCCATCACAAGTTCTTTTCATGTCTTCATCTTTTCCCAAAATTGATATGTATCTATTGTCAATGTTTCCCTTCAAGCCTCATAGTTGTAGAGGATCATGCTCTAATACCACTGTAATATTCCACTATAGAATCTGTGCTAAAATATGATTTAGTTGGTTGGAGAATTTCGTCAAACACTTGGCATACAAGCTCCCAACTCCCTTGAAATCACTTCAATACTTGTTGTCCCAATCAACTCAAATTTAAGGGTTGAATATTATGTCAAACACATCATATGCAACACCTAAATCCCTTCCAAATGAGTGGTTGTTCTGAATTTATGCTTGTTGTGTTTATTTGCAGCTCATTGGTTGAACTGTTTTGTCAAACACTTTGCATGCTAATGTTGTAGCTTTTGTTTTAATGTGTTTCAAAATTGTTAAGTGTGCAAAATATCATGAAAGTCAAGGAAACACATGATAGACATATGCAAATAAATACCCAAAATAGATTGCAACAATAATAGCAAAATACCTCTAATCCTTGACTTATTTATATAATATAAGTGTTCAATGCCAAGGCAATTTCCAGATTTGCATACAATGATATGGCGGTTGTTTTCTATGGCTGAAATGGCTCCAATACAATAGAAATCAGAAACAATAATCTTCCACAAAGTAACCTCAATGATGGCTACCCAAAGGATGAATCTCCCACATGAAATAGTAGCTCCAATGAAGAGAAATGGGCCCTGGCTGTAGCAAATTCTCCATGTTGAATATCAACTTCATCGAAGGGAGAAATAACCTCAAATCCACACCAAAACTCGCCCAAGATGTATACAATCTAATCCCAACAAGTATAAATTGATATAACCCCAAAATATGAAGTTCTCCACTACTAGTTGCACCCCTCCAAGCAATATTTCACCCTGGTCATATAAAAATCAATCCAACTGAAATGGCTACAGAAAATCTAAATTGTAAATGATGTTCTACTCTAGCAATGAAGCTTAGTGAGAAAATCCGAGTGATTCTCTCCCAAATGACTAGCTAGGGTGGATGGTTTCACCATTGAAACTAATCTTGGGGTTCTCTCTGTAAAACCCTAAAAACCCTAAGCTCCAAGAGCTCTCCAAGCCAAGAAGCCAAATATCAAAATATCAATCAACATAATAAGAGAATGAGCTCTCATCCCCTTTTATAGACCCATTTTTTCTTTTCTTCCATTCACTTAAATTATTTAAGTGACTTTCTAAGGTTATTTCTCATATTAATTATTAATTCACTTTTTTAACCCCAGAAAGTAATTAATTCACCTTTATGAATTCTCCGGCCACTGAAAGTTACTTCTCATTGTCCCATCCTATAGATCTTTTTGTCATGTTTCCAACGAGCTATTACACTAAGGTGTTTCTCTAAGTAATAAGCTCAAAATGCTACTTTTAGTGCAAATAATTAAAATTTGCCCAATAATAACCTCGTTTTACGAGAGTCGTTGGAATGCCATTGAACCAAGGGCAAACTATGTGGAATCGATCCTAATGATGAAATATTGTAAATAAACTAAGTAGCCCCCATAAAACTCCTCCAAATCCCTCCTAGCTCATTGATGAAATAGTCTCACTCTCCTGACATGGCTGATGCAAGCTCCAGAAATCCACTCTAACCACAAAGCAAGGGAATCCAAAAATGGGGACATGGCAATGTACTACTGATGTCAATGGAATAAAGATGGTCTTAATTTTAGCTTATTAGATTTTTATCAAGGTTCCTTGTGCTTCTTGGGTACGGCCCTCTCAAGAGGGCTCAAGGACCCAATTTCTTTATTTTTCATGCATGTTAATTAGTGATTAGTTATCATTTCATTCTCTTTTCAAGCTTAATGTAGTTTTGCATGATTAATTGTGTTTTCTTTCATATTATCATTAACTAGTTAACTGCAACAAACATCTTGTAGAAATTTTCAACAACCTATTGGAACACTCTTGGGTGTCTTCCCAAGGCCAAGGACCTCAGATCTATTCCATGTTATTATAGTCAAGCTTTGTTTATGCTTCAGAAGACTTACACTATCTTTCTAAGCCTAATTTTGGTTTTTTGTAGGAGTTTCCTGTAGAAACTGTATAGTTCCTATAGAAACCTCTTGTAGGATTGTTTTAGTTCTAGATTTCGGTTTATCTTAATCTTCTTTTCAGTAGAACAACAATGAACATTAAGGACACATATGGCTTGTTATTTATCAAAGGGTTAGGTGTAAAATAGATTGTTTAGCTCATGCATTAGCTTACCTTTTCTTTAATTACAGTTATGTCATACACTAGAATGAATTTATCTTCTGGTTTTCAATCTGCTCTTTATAGTTAGCATGCTTTATTTTCTTCCATTAGACTAAATCCTTTTAATTTTCCTTTCAAGTTGGTGTGCTTTTCATTCAAGCACTAGTTAAAGTTACTTTCTTCCATTTCACTTTTTGCACAATTTCATGCATTCCAAACCTTTGATCAATCTCAAACCTATACTACTGCTAGTGCATACTTCATATACATTGCACAACACCTCGTAAGCTTGTACAAACCCCAGGTTGACAAAGTAAATTAAGAAGCCAAGGATACAATCATATCATTGCTAATTTTCCTAGGACCATCACTTTTTGGCGTCGTTGTCATGAGGCGCTAAGACTGCCTATCATTTTCATTTTTTTTCTTTCCTTTGTGTGAATTTGAGAAGTAGATAAGATACCTCAGTCATAAGGCCAACCTCACTATAGAATTTATCTAGTGTAAAATCCTGAGTGCTTTTACTTTGTGTGAGTATTGTTAGCTCCTTGTCACACTCTTTTACATTATATATAAAAAGAAAAAGAAAAACAATTTTATTTTCTTTCAGTGTCATTAATGACTAGACCTAGAGATAGGAAAGGAATTTTTTTTCCAAAAACCCCCACCCCAACAACATGCCAAGCAATCCAGATATTGGTCCTGAAACACTTGAAAGTTTCTTGGAAAGGGAAGCTAGAGAATTTGAAAATCTTTCAGAGGAAGGACAATCTCCCTCACCTCATGCCATGGCTAGTGAAGAAGAGACATTTGAGTTCCCCATTCAGAAATCCAATGGACAAGCCAAGATGAAAAATATTAATCCTTCTGCATTACCTCATTTTCATGGGCTTGTTTTTGAAGATCCTGCCACTTTCTTGTTTGAGTTTGTAGTTATATGTGGGGCATATTGTTATACTACTGATGAACAAAATCTCAAACCTTTTCCTTCTACCTTGAAGGATTCAACTCTAAGATGGTTTATGAACATGGAGGGAAATAATATCACAACTTGGGATCAAATGAAAAATACTTTCATTGAGTATTGCGGGCCACTTGGCAAGGTGTGGGTGAAGGGGGAGGCCAGCGGAGCACGGAGCCATGTGCTCGGCTCGTGCCCCACGCAGCCACCACCCCCAGGCTTTAAATTGCATTCAAAGTTGATGGCAGAGGCATTAATTCCACTCCTCTTGACCGCCTCTATGCATAGCGCCATGCAGAACCCATTCGGTAGTCTCGTTTGGTGTTGTGGCTTTGATTTCGGCTCTGCGTTTTTCATGGCTTTTCGGGCAGTTTTCTTCTTACATCTTGGCTCTGCAGATCCTCTGCAGAAGCCGAGCCTCGCCATGCCTCACCACCGCATGCGTCCACGTCGGGGCTCTCCATGGCACCCACGACGCCCCCGCACATCCTCCTCGCCCTCTGGTTCTTCCACTCCAGGTCTGGATACCATGGTTGTTGTTGACACCTCCTGGACACCAGCACGGCCTTCTCCACGAGTCAAGCACTCCTCCTCTCCTCCGGCCTCACGCCACAGTCGACCTCGTCACAATTTAAAGACGCCTTCTCCCACTCTGCCGCGTGAACACTCTGCCATTCTCCATGACTTAGTTTTCGAGCTCCGTGAGGGGGTGAGTGATCTCCAGTTCTGGGTCCAACAGATGGAGGGACGCCTCTCTGTCCTCCTCCAGCTCCTAGCCACTCCCCCTCTAGTCGCTCCTGAGTACTCTCGTGATGCTTCCAAGAACTCCAGTGGTCAGGCGAGCAGTCAACAACACGCTTCCACAGAAGAAAGTATGCCATCCGAGGGGAAGGCAGGCAATCCAGGGGCCATGAGTGCTCTCGCGCAGAAGGCGACTTTGGCAAGCAATGAAGGAGGAGATGACATTGCAGTTTCGGCAGCGGCAGTAGAAACGAGGGACAACAGCATCCAAGTGCCCGAAGACAAGAGCTACGGCGCTACGGACATGCAATGGACCGGCGGGACACCTGTCATTGAGGAACCCTGGCCTGGCATCTTGCCCGAGTATGTTCCAAATTATACTATACTTGTCCCATACTTTAGTTCTAGTGGCTCTCATGGTAGTTAAAAATCTAGCTTTCTATAGCACTGTTAGAACTTTTTTTGCTACTTGCTATATACGGTTGGCTGAACTGGTTTCTCCTCACGGAGCAGTTCAGTAATTACAACCGAATAACTCTGTTAATGTACTCTGGATCCTGGTTCTGAGAAGGACTCTTATATTTAATACAAACTCTTACTTATAAAAAAAAAAAAAAAAAATACTTTCATTGAAATATACAAAAACTATTGCATATCAAGGGACACAAGGGACACAAGGGATGAGATTTTCCAAATGACACAATGACCTGATGAATCTCTAGAATACTTTGAAGAGATATTTCAGCTAAGCTACAAAAGAGCTCAAAATTGTATTGTGGATGAAGACTCACTCAAGCTTGTCTTACTCAGAGGAGTAAGAGAATATCTAATGGAAACATTAAATCTATCAGTTGGACTATGATGATATCAAAAGAATATTCAAGAACCATTCAAGGTCCTCAAGAAAGAAAGGTAGAAGCAGTAGAGGTTTGGTACCTCAATATTCTAACCCTACAACTCATATAAATAATGAATTAGGAGGCTTAATAGAAGATATAAAAACTAATATTTTGCATTCTTTAGCCACGCAAATGGATACTTTGCATATCAAGAAAAAACATGAGGAAGCAGAGCCCTAAATGCACTAAAAAGCATCCTAGAAATAAGTGCCCCCTAGACCTTATATATGTTTGTGGTATTTGTGAAGAAAATCATCCAACTAACAAATTTCCTTCTTTGTTAGGATTGAAGGCTACATTTTGAGGAGTATAGGAGAATGTGTAATCAATATTTCATCAATCAAAGGAGGCTTGGAGCACCAAAACCCTTCCACACATGATTGAAGTTCAATCCTACTCAAAATTTTGGTGCATATAATAGTCAAACGTCTCCTCAACCATGGCATAATCCCAATCCATCTCCTTGGCCAAATACAAATCCTTGGCAATATTAGAGACCACCAACTCCTCCTCCATACCAATCCTTTCCTAGCATGCCTCAAAATAAAAACCCTTAGTGGAGTCAACCTCTACATGGATGGAGGCCAAAAAAAATTCAGCAACCTACATTAATACCTCCTCCTTCTCAAACTAATAACACTACTCAAAATGGTGTTCCTCTTAAATAACCTCAAGTACCTACTCAACCTGCTCCAAATCCGAATAACAAACAAGTTCAACCTGTATACAATAGTGAAACAACTTATCAGACTTATTCCTTAGAAGTACAAAAGATCAATCTTAGATCAAGAAAAATCTTACAAAAACAACCAAAGATAATAAAATATGTAGAATCTGAGAAAGAGGATGTTACCTCACCTCAACCACAAACTCCTCCTTATCCTAAAATATTAAATAAAAGGAAAACTTATACATCAGAAGAGAAATAAACTTTAGGAGAAATTAAGAGTTTGTGTATAAAAATACCTCTATTATAAGCCCTCAAGGATGTGCCTATTTTCAATAGGTTTATAAAACAATATTCCATTAGAAGGCCAGGGAGGGAAAGAAAAGATGCCACCACCATAAATATTATAGGACAACCAGTTGACCTTATGCTTGAGAAGTTAATTGCACCTAAGTACGTGGATCCAGGAAGCCCCCTAGTAAATGTTCACATCAACAAAACCTTGATCCAAAATACTCTCATAGATTAAGGGGTTGCCATCAATGTTATGACCAAAGATACTATGTTAAAACTCAACCTTCGGGGATCTTTGAGAGATACTCCCATTGTCCTTCAGTTTGCAAATAGATCCATAGTCAAACCTGAAGGGATGTTAGAAGATATCATAATCTATATTGATTATTGGGAGTACCCTACTTACTTATTACTCCTTCAAATCAAGTCTCAATTCAATGGATACCCTCTTATTTTGAGGAGGCCTTGGATGGCCACAACATATACATATATTTGTTGTAGGGCAGGAAACGTGACTATAATTGATGGCTTGTCCCAAAAGTAGATTGTTATTTATCCTTCTGCCCAACCTTTGATAACAAAAAACCTTCCTATGTGGGTAGAAGAACAAGAAGATCTGTCACAAACAATTGCTTATCCCATCTACACAATCAACATAGCTTTGGCTAATAGTATAGTTGATGAAGACACTTTCCTTGAAAATTTTCTGCAAAATCAATATCCAACTAATGTGAAAATAGAAGGGATAAATGATGAGAACAGATCTGAAACTTCCACTGAAAATAAAATAAAATTATGGATAGACTTGTTCACTACTGATATTGAAGATCCATCTGTCAAAACCATAGAGATTAACCCTGCAAAAACACTCAAAATCATAAATAAACTTACTAGTCGGCAAGAACAAAAGTTATTAGATGTGTTGAAAATAAATATTGAAGGTTTTGCATGGGATTATAAGGACATGAAAGGCATCCATCCTTCTCTTTGTATTCACCATATCTATATCAAGGAGGATTGTAAACCTGTTGGGCAACCCCAAAGAAGGATGAACCATGCGATGAAATATATAGTTAAACAAGAACTTCAAAAATTGTTAGATGTTGGATTCATATATCTAATTTCAGACAGTGAATGGGTCTCTCCTCTAGTTATTGTTCAGAAGAAGAATGGGAAATGGAGGATATGTGTGGATTACCGAGAGATAAACAAGGCTACAAGAAAGGACAATTTCCCCTTACCCTTCATTGACCAAGTCTTGGATGCCTTAGCTGGGAAGGAATACTTTTCATTCCTGGATGGATTTAATGGATACAACCAAATTCAGATCAGTCCTGAAGATCAGGACAAAACCACATTTACTTGTCCCTGGGGTACATTTTCCTACAAAGTCTTACCATTCGGCCTTGTAATGCCCCAGCCACTTTCCAAAGAGAAATACTCAACATCTTTTTAGAACTCATCCATGATAAAGTTGAGATCTATATGGATGAATTTACCCCATATGGGAAGTCTTTTGATGAAGTCTTAGACAATCTAGATAAATTTCTCCAAAGATATAGAGAAATGAACATATCTCTTAGCAGTGAAAAAAGTAATATGATGATGAATGAAGTGATTGTATTAGGACACCATCTTTCCTCCAAGCGTATTGAAGTAGACAAAAACAAAATAAAAATCATCACCCTACTTCCTACACCTCTGAAACCAAAAGATATCAAAAGTTTTCTTGGACATGCAGGATACTACAAAAGGTTCATCAAGGATTTCAGTAAGATAGTTTCTCCCATGTTTACACTGCTATCCAAGCATGTAGATTAGTATTGGACTCTAAACTGTAAACAAGCATTTGAAACCATAAAAGAAAAACTCTCAACTTCTCATGTATTACAACGTGCCAATTGGGCTCTTCCATTTCATATTCACACTGATGTATCAAATAAATTTGTAGGAGCGGTCTTAGGACAAGATTAAAATAACAAGCCTTATGCCATATATTTCATAAGTAAGAATTTGGTTGGTGCAAATCTAAACTACATTATTATAGAAAAGGAACTTTTAGTCGTAGTTCATGCTCTAAATAAATTCAGACATTATTTTACATGGTATAAAGTTTTTGTACATACAGATCATGCTGCCATTAGATACTTGATGAACAAACCTGACAACAATGGTATAATGATTAGATGTTTTTTGTTATTACAACAATTTGATCTAACTATTCTTGATAAGCCTAGCAAGCAAAATGTAGTTGCAGATTTTTTGACCATGTTGACTATTCCTACTGAAGAAGACATGATTGTTGATCAGTTTCCAGATGTGCACCTCTTTTCCATATCAACACAAACCCCCTGGTTTGCTGACATAGAAAATTATCTTACAACAAGGAAGTTTCCTCAACATTTCTCCTACAAAGAAATATACAAGATTTTCTAGAAAATCTCAGCCTATACTTGGGTAGTTGGTTATCTATTCAAACTTTGCCCAACCAAAGTCTTGATGAGATGCATAAGTGAAGATTATGTACATGATATCTTCGATGATTGTCATGATCAACCATGTGTAGAGAATTATGCAGCAAAAAGGACAACCTACAATATCTTACAAGTTGAATACTATTGGCCAACCCTACACATAGATGTTCAACGATACACTTCACATTATGATGAATGTCAAAGAATGAGGAAGCCTATAAAGAGGAATGGGATGCCTTTGCAGCCCCAAGTATTAGTGGAACCATTTGACAAGTGGGGCATGGAATTTATAAGCTTAATTGATCCTCCATCAGGGAAAAAGAGGCACATACTGGTATGCACTGACTATATGACCAAATGGGATGAAGTAAAAGCTATGAAGGATGCCACAAAACAAAATGTAGTTGCATTCCTCCAAGAATGCATATTTTCAAGGTTTGGTTATCCGAGAGAAATAGTCACAGACCAAGGACCTCAGTTTACATCCAAAATTATTGAAGAAATCATGAAGGAACACAACATCCACCATAGGAAATCAACACCCTACCATCCACAAGCAAATGGACAAGCTGAAGTCACCAACCGAGAGCTAGAGAACATCCTCACCATAGAAATAAGCATGAATAAAAAAAATTGGTCAAAGAAACTCATAGAAGTAGCATGGGCATACAATATCACATGGAATACTACCACTGGGCTCACACCCTTTGAGTTAGTCTATGGTAAGAAAGTCATGCTCCCTATTGAATTTGAATATTGGACATTAAGAACGATAACTGAATTAGACACAAATTTACCATCCACACAAAGAGAAAGATTGAGTGAACTAAATGCCTTAGATGAGTACATGATGCAAATACTCTTTCACACTGAAGTAGTTAATCAACAAAGAAAATATTGGCATGATAAGAAAGTTAAGAATAACAAGTTCAAAGAAGGGGATTGGACCCTCTTATATGATTCAAGATTCAAAGACTTCAAGGGAAATTTGATGACCAAATGGTTAGGGCTCTACACCATTGAAAAATGCTATGATAATGGTATAGTCTAGATCAGAACCATTGATGAAGAAAGAATACCCTTGCTAGTAAATGGATTCAAGCTGGAAATTTACAACAAGCCAATGAAAAGGGAAGAGTTTACAACAGCAGTGAAGACACCAAAACTGGATGTGATTGATAGCAGAGATGCCCTCAATCCATCCAATTAATGAGATATGAAAAAAAGAAGGAGTAAACTACATGGGTGAAAACCTCCCCGAGGCACCCAGGACAGATATGTGGATGAAAACCTCCAATGGAGGTAGTCTTGGATCTAAGGAATAAGAAATATCCTCATTAAGAAAACCTCATAGAGGCTTGATGAGGTAGGGCATTGGTGAAAACCGGTGATGGCACCTCTTCCTTGAGAAAAATAAATAAAAAATTAGAATACTAATGTTTGTTTTGCAAGTACCCAAGACATCATTTACAACAACCATCTTCACAAGAAGAAAATCAACAAACAATTAACAAGAAGTAAATAAAGGCAGTAAGCAACTTTTTAGTCTATCTACACTTTCCATATCCTCTTCCAAACATCACATTTTTCATCAATTTCATTCAAATATCCTTTTTCCTTTTTCATCATCAATAACACTTTCCATGCATTTTACATGTTTACCCTTTGTTCCAATAAAATTAGCCTATAGATTTCTACAATATTCTACAGGATCATTTCTACAAATAATGACAAACATTCAAGAGTCAAGTCCAACATCAACAATCCAATTGTTAACATCAGTAACATCACTAGTGTTTTCAACCATTTCTACATCAAACACAAATATCGGGACAACAAAAATACATTTCTACATAATACTCTGTATCCTGTAGAAAATATTCAACATAAAAAAGCTACAGTTCTACAGTATACTTTGTATCCTGTAGAACACATTAAAGCCACGATACTCGAGATCTCTATGTAAAAGGAAATTTGCAGCACCCATAACAACAAGTAAGTCTTCAACACCAATCCCAAGAAAATGATCTTAACATCATCAAGACAACCATCAACAAAAGAATGACGACCAACAATACAACTTATCATTCCTCGAGCAACCTACAAAAACAAATCAAATGCATACAAAGGTAACATGATCATCTTCCCTCTTAAACATTTGTTAAGCCTCACGTAATTATATGCATGCTTATTTTATATGGTGAAAACATGTATGAAAGTCTCATGTGGTGATGAGAATGAGGACGTTCACCCGTCTTGTCAGTTGGGCGGTGGCCATAATTCGTGTTAAGGTTCAATTAACACATTAAGATAAGCAAGCTAAGTTGTGGATCATTTCAAGAGTCGTTAAATACTACAAGGCACAAGTTAAGGAGTACCTAAGCCATCAAGTCGACAACTTTGACAAGACAACAATCTAATCCAAAATTTGGGGCATAACTCAGAGTAAAAGGGGAATCCAAGCACCATTTCGAATTTGTGAGAAAAGAAGGGTGAATTTGAGTTGTACCGAGTAAGGAGATGAGCTCATGGGCTAGGAAGACAAGCAAAGGATTTATCCAGGGAGTTAAAAAGTCATTCCAGGAACAAAATTGCTATAGGTAGCCATTAAACCCTCATAGCCAAAGAAATCTCTCTCCAATTGTAAAATTTTCTCAGCCTTTCTTTAAATTTCTATGGTTTAAAAACTTATGGTTGTTGTTAGGGTTTAAATGAGTTCTTGAACAAAAATCCTACATCTTGTAGAAACCCGACTTACATAGTTCCTGTAGAAAAAAAAAACTCATAGTTCCTACAGGAGCAGTTGCAGAAAGACTATATTGACCGAATTTGTTGAAGAACCCTCATATTTTTTCTTCTTCCCCCAAGTAGATTCTTGTTGAAATTTTCTAACCACTATAATTACCTAAAGCAAACCCGAGCTGTCATATTTTTGTGCCTCTACAAGAAACAATAACTAATATTTTACCTCATTCTCTCTCTTCAAAGACTTTTCCCTGAGACCATCTTTGAGAATTTCACTTATCAGCATCAACCATGGGAGATGGGTTTAAGAAGAGGGAATCAACAGAACCTTCTAAGGTTTATGATAATCTAGATATTTAAAAAAAAAATCAAAAGTGTAATTGCTTGGGATATTTTGAAAGACTTAGAGGGTATAATGATGTGGTAGCCATATAATTTGCTCTAAATTTATATAATATACAAGAGCAGGAGTATGTGATCACAATAAATGGACTGGTAATTAGAATCAATGAAGTATCCATTAGCAAGGTATCTAGTCTGCCCATGGGTCTTCCTTGGGATAAAGAGGAGAGACAAGGAGCCATTAATGCCAAAAAGGCATTCTTCCTCCCAAATGAGAAACTTGGTGAAGACAAAAATGGCATTAAAAGGGAAATCCTCCCTCATCCTTGGCCATAAATGGTCTATCACATCAACAAGTACATCACATGTGAGGGCAAAATGAGTGTGGTATATGCTTACCACTTCATGCTACTTCACCAATTCAAACACCTTTCAAATCAGGAACTAAACAAGAACTTGAGCATCCCTTACTTCCTCCTCTAGTCATTAAAGGAAATGAGCCTAAAAGTACAGAAAGGAAAACAAGAGTTTTTAGCACATCATGGGCTCATAAAACTGATAGTTTCATATTCCCTAAGGAATTTGAAGCACAAAATTTTAGTGGCAACTAAGGTAATCTCTTGTCTTTTCCCTCTCACAGTGGTTACTCTTCATAGTTTATTTTAAAGCTTGAGAATGTTTTAGTATCTTTAATGGATGGTTGTGTATGTACAAGAACGTGGAAAATGCTTGAATAAAGGAAGAAGAATGAAGGAGGAATGCTTATTGCTAGAGATTGTGTAAGGTACCGAAAGGAAATATGCAGAGTAGTAGAAGAATTATTACCAAAATTAGTTAACAGAAAGAGACGAAACAAGATCAAAAACCTATGACTCTCTGAGACTCTTGCTCCCATAACTTCTTGTTGATCACAAATGAAGTGAGACTCTCTTTATATAGGATTTTAAATTGACGAGAGTTCTTTATTTGTTTCCAAGTGGCATTCATCCATACATGTTCTATAAATATTATCTTTTGAGAGGCTTCTTATAATAAAATATTACACTATTATCCAACATGTGGTTGGAAAAAAATTTATTTACACGCTAACAAATGCTCCAAGAAATTTATGTACAATGGTTCCAACACACTTCCATCATGTCTCACACTAAATTTGGCATTCATCCATCATCTCATGGGAATTATGAAGATCATGATGACATATTACTCCATTATACCATCTAGAGGAGTTTTCTCAAGTGCAAGTGGATAGATGGGGACGGATATCCTTTTTTGAATGGTGATCCCTTGAAAACAATTAAGCAATGCTTGTTTGAAAAATCATTAGAGAAATGAGTTTGGATTGAATATCTTATAGCATCTTCATAATAATGGATTTTGGTAGAGATTCAATAGTCAATTTGATGTAGTCAATTTGGAATTTTCTCTAAAAATTACACTATACTCCTTCTACTAAATTTGCTATCAAGTGTGCTAAAAACCAACAAGATTCTAGATTTAAACTTCTTTGTGGACACACATGTTCTAATAATAATGCAACCAGGGTGACCATGCAGAGTGAGATATTATAGGATGGCATTCAAATATCATCCACAGACTTAACTATACATAAGGATTTCTACAATCTCACACCAATCTCTCAATGATAATTATAGGGAATAAAACTCTGAGAAACTTTGAGGTATACGAGAACCTTCATCATCTACGATTGTGAGATGTATGTGCCTGGTATACTTAAAATACTCAAAATTATTTATAATATTGTATTTACATTCCCAAAGTTAAAGGATCCTGCCTTCAACTTGGCATGACTTGATTCCTTTCACAAGACAATGAAAGTAATAGTTCTTTGGTGGTGCTTGTTCTTGTGAAGGTTGCTTTCCCTTCTTCTTTCCTGATAAAAATTTATATATTTGACTTACATAGATGGATTTTGATTGGGTCAAATTCCCTTTGTAAATGTGTTGAACCTACACATAATAGATCTAGATAAACAATGATACACACATTTGCAGAGAGAAAAGGAGAAAGAAGAAGAAGGAGAGAAAGAATGAAAGAATTCTCATTAACCGTACTGAATAATGAATAATTTACACATGATATACTTTGTATAACTCAATGAGTGCGCACTAGAGGAGAACCAATGCGCCATAGTGATGGTATAGAGTGATCTGGACATGCACCAATAGTTACGGGAGTGAACTACCACCTAGTCTAGTCTCTCAGGCAGTTACGGGAGTGAACTGCCACCTAGTTGAGTTAACTAGTCAACTAGTCTTCAGTTAACTGACTGAACATAGATTAGTGAGGATTTAACTCGAGGAATCAAGGGTAATGCACCAGTATGGTGATGATCCCAAGGCAAGTGTGAATTAGTTGGTGATGATCCCAATGTTGCATGGTGACAAAACATTACAACATCTAAACTCAACTCAATTAATCAAACTGAAGTGTCAACTGAAAGAGAATATTCTCCAGGTGGAATATTCTCTCTTAAAATATAAGAGACTGGATAATGACTAATTATGACTAATAAACAAGGAAAAACCTTAGGAAAAATAAATCCTAGGTGTGTGTGAAGTAACTCCAACACCCCCCTGAACATCACTATAGTGAAAATAAAGAATGGGTCCTAGCAATGAGGCCATGTTAGGTACCCAAATATAAAAGATACACTAAAAATAAAGTGAGGAAAGAGGGAAAACCTCATGGGAAAACCCCCCCTCAAGGTACAATGTATGTAAAAAGAAGAACTACATTGGCTAGGCAACTATGTCCTTCACTCTAAGATGACTTCGCAGAGAATGGAACTTCTGCTCAGTGAAGGTCTTGGTGAATATGTCTGTTGTTTGTTCTGCTGAAGGACAGAACTGTAGGTCAATGATCCCCTCGTGTACTAAGTCCCGGATGTAGTGCATGTGGATCTCGATGTGCTTCGTCCACTACCTCTGAACTGGATCTTTGCAGAACTTCAGAGTGCTCTGGTTGTCACACCAGATGACAATCGACCAATGAAACTGAATGCCCAACTCAGTGAGAAAATGTTGTAGCCACATAGCCTGAATGGTTATGTTAACTACCCCTCTGTACTCTGCCTCGGTTGAAGATAGAGCAATGGTAACTTGCTTCTTGCTCGACCAACAGATAGCCTTGGAACCAAGACTAAGTGAGTAACCAGATGTGGACTTGCGATCAGTGCTATCACCAGCCCAGTTGGAATCAGTAAACTCGATGAGATCTAATGTAGATTTTGTTGCATAATGAATCCCAAAGGTGATGGTTCCCTGTACGTATCGAAGGATACACTTTGCAGCCTTCCAATGTAGCTCATGCGGCTCCTGCATGAACCTGGAAAATGTGCCAACTGCATAAGAGAGGTCTGGTCTGGAGTGTGTGAGATACAAAAAGATCCCCACTCGTTGTTTGTACAGTGTGTTGTCAACCAGTGGAGTCTCCCCACCATCCTCAAGTTTGAATCCTGATAGGAAAGGAGTCGAAGCAGACTTACAGTCTGTCATGTGAAATACCTCAAGGAGATCTCGTGCATACTTGGCTTGAGACAGTTTGATACCTGATGCATCGTGACTGATCTCGATTCCAAGGAAGAAGTGTAGCGGGCCCATGTATGTCATCAAAACCCTATCATGTAGAATCCTCTTGACTGCAGTAATCCCTAAAGTCGAGCAACCGGTGATCAACAAATCATCGACATAGAGAACTAAGAGTAGAAGTGAATCAATCTTCCTAAGCATGTATACATTCGGATCTGATTTACAACATACAAAGTTATGTGACAGCAGGTAGGATTCCATCTTGGCATACCATGCCCTCGAAGTTTGCTTGAGGCCATAAAGGGACTTCTTCATTCAACATACCAAAGATGATTCCTGCATAAATCCCTAGGGTTGCTCCATGTAGATATCCTCAGAGAGATCACCGTGAAGAAATGCATTCTTCACTTCCATCTGATGGACTTCCCATCCTTTGGCTGCCACAATGGCAAGTGCCAATCATATGAAATCCATCTTTGCTACTAGAGCGAAGGTCTCGTCATAGTCAATACCATGAACCTACTGAAAGCCTTTCGCAACAAGCCCAGCTTTGTATCTATTAATATGTCCATCAGTTGTTCTCTTGGTCATGTACACCCATCTGCATCTGACAAGTTTCCTCCCAGAAGGAAGGGGAACCAGATCCCAAGTCTGGTTCTCAAGGAGGCAGTGGTACTCCTCCTGCATGGTGGATTCCCAAAAGGGATTTCCAGTGGCCTCGCCATAAGATTGTGGATCTTAAGAATGAACCAAGAAAATATGCCTAGAGGGCAATGGTTTAGTGGCAGTGAGTGCAACAACAGGCTCCTCAAAATCAGATCGAGTCCTCCTAGTGTCAGCTGGATCACCAACGAGATCCCCTGCATACTGAAGAGTAGTATGTGCCCACTTGGGCCTCTGCTCTGGCTCTGCAACTGCATCTGAATGCTCTGACTATGCATCTGACTGTACTAACTCTGAATCTGAATCATATGAGTCCTCTGAATCAGAACTCTCATCTAAAGACGATTCGGCATGTGCATGTTCATCATCTCGGGCAGGTGGAAGAATGAAGGTGTCTGCATGCGGCTGTTGAGGTACATGAGAGACACTTTCCTCCAATTGGACACTTCGCTCAATGATGAGCCGGTCCAAGGAAAGATCAATAAGCTTATATCCCTTCAAACCATTGGGGTATCCAACAAAAATGCACTCGGTGTTCTATTGATCAAGTGCCTTCCTCTTTTTAGAGGGAATCCAGGCCCATGCATGTGAACCAAAAATGCGAAAGTGGGTCACTTCCGGTTTGAGGCCGCTCCAAGCCTCGTAGGGGGTCTTATCCTTGACAGATATATGGGGATATTTGTTTTGGATGTATGTTGCACAATTAAGTTCTTCGGCCCATAGTCTATGTGGTAGTGACTTTGCATGCAACATGCAAGATGCCATCTCTTTTAGAGATATGTTTTTCCACTCAACAACTTTGTTTTGCTGCGAAGTATAGGGAACTGTGTGTTGCAACTGAATCCCTACGTCATGGAAAATATTATGGATCTCATGATTTACATACTCTCCCCCGTTATCATTTCGGAGGACTTTGATCTTCTTTCCGGACTGTGTCTCAACCAAGGCTTTGAAATCTTTGAGGTGTTGAAAGACCTCGAATTTTTGCCTGAGAAAGTAGATCCACGTAAAACGTGAGAAATCATCAACAAAAATGAGAACAAACCTTGCTTTATTGATGGATGGATGCAGAAAAACTCCCATAAGGTCACTGTGGATCAGATCTAAAGGTGCGGAAGCTCGCTGAGACTTTCCTTTATCGAATTTCTCTTGAGGGTGTTTTCCGAGAACACATCCCTCACATACTCCCTTGGAGAAATGGATGTCTGATAGACCATCAACCAATTTTTTCTTGCTAATTTGTTGCATGTATCTGAAATTCAAGTGTCCAAACCTTTCGTGGCATATCCTACTACTTTCATGAGCATGAGTAAGCAGTAAAGCATAATCAGGTTCAATGGATTCAAAAAATGTTTACAATCTAAACTGATGATTTACCTCACCGGTAGCAACCTTGGAGTTGGTTTTCATGTCGTATATGTCCACGACATTTGGTGTGAATATGACTTTCTTTCCAGTGCCGGAATTTGCATTTGATACACGGAGAGAAGGTTGATGGATTTGGGAACATGCAACACATTCTCGAAGTTTTTGTTGGTGAGTTCAATCCTTCCTTTGTCGGTGACTTCGACATAAGAGTTGTCCCCCATCAGAATAAGATGACCTTTGCATGCATCCAAAGAGGAATATATTGCTTTTGATGCAATCATGTGATGTGATGCTCCTCAATCTACGATCCAAGCATCGGGAGAGGAGTTCATGGTAATCAAGGCATGGCTAGAATTGCCTTTCTTGGAATTCGAATCTTTTGGATTCTTCTTCTTGGCACCCTCGGGGATGTGATCTCCAAGGTTGTTTTGATGAAGTACTTGAGATATCACATCTATTTTTTTTTCCATGCATGCGGATTCCGAATGGAATCCTTTGTGACAATACGTGCATTTCTCCCCTTTTCTTCCCTTTCCTCCCTTGGATCTAGAGGCATCGGTGAAGGGTTTGGTGTACCCTTCCTTCTTCGGATGTGCATGAGCTTTTTGTTTATCTTTATATTTAGATTTCTGATATTTGTGGCTGCCATCATGAATAGTGAATGCATGCGCCCTTGGG
Source organism: Picea engelmannii (assembly GCA_009831015.1). Lineage (NCBI taxonomy): Eukaryota > Viridiplantae > Streptophyta > Pinopsida > Pinales > Pinaceae > Picea > Picea engelmannii. Next base: position 357,433 of record ML786089.1, on the reverse strand, counting down.
CCTTTGATTGTGCCCATGTTGATGAGCTTGGTTTGCTCTTATGTCAGGGATTCGATAAAGTCCTCAAGAGAAGGCATCTTCTAATTGGCTCCAAAGATGAATCTAACAGAATGGAATGTGGATGTGAATACAGATAATTCAGGACCAAGATTGGAGAGAATGGTGAGAACCATTTGTTTCTCCTCCTTCGATTTATCAACCCCGCAAGCTTTGAGTTGAGACAATAAATCCTTGAATTTTGTAAAGAAATCTTGGATATTCTCGAAGCTTTTTGGATCCAATGTGAGCAGCTCCACCTCCAATATGTGTCTCCTCATCTCATCTTGTTTTCCAAAGAGATTTTCCAAGGTGGTCCACGCTTCATTGGGAGTCTTACAGGAAGATACATGAAAAAGGAGATCGGGAGAAACAAGACTGCAAATTGTTCTGAGTACCTCATCCATGAGATTTAAGTACTTGGATTTTTCTATGGTTGATGTTGGATTTGTATCTGTATTCAAGGTTAACCCGTACAACCCTCTGGTTCGAAGATGTATGGCTATTTTCTCCTTCCATGCAAAAGAGTTGTAAGGTGTAAGAATGAATTCTTTTTGGAAATCCATCTTTTCGATGTCTTCAATCTTTTGTACCTGCAAAAAAATTTGGTGTAGCTTTTGCTTAGCAGTCTGTAGGCTCTGATACCATGTAAATGTGTTAAACCTGCACATAATAGATCTAGCTAAACAATGATACACACATTTGCAGAGAGAAAAGGAGAAAGAAGAAGAAGGAGAGAAAGAATGAAAGAATTCTCAATAACCGTACTGAATAATGAATAATTTACACATGATATACTCTGTATAACTCAATGAGTGCGCAATGGAGGAGAACCAATGCGCCATAGTGGTGGTCTATAGTCATCTGGACACACACCAACAATTACAAGAGTGAATTACCACCTAGTCTGGTCTCTTAGGCAGTTACGGGAGTGAACTACCACCTAGTTGAGTTAACTAGTCAACTAGTCTTTCGTTAACTGACTGAACAAAGAGTGGTGAGGAGTTAACTTAGGGAATCAAAAGTAATGCGCCAGTATGGTGATTATCCCAAGGCAAGTGCACATTATCTGGTGATGATCCCAATGTTGCATGGTGACAAAACCAATGCAGCATCTAAACTCAACTCAACTAGTCAAACTGAAGTGTCAACTTAAAGAGAATATTCTCCTGGTGGAATATTCTCCCCTAAAATATAGGAGACTGGATAATGACTAATTATGACTAATAAACAAGGAAAAACCTTAGGAAAAAGAAATCCTAGGTGTGTGTGAAGTAACTCCAACATCTTTGATTAACATATTTACAAGGTAACTATTTTCACCTAGCTTGTATACAATATCAAAGTCAAAACCATCAAGCCACAATTTCCATCTTGAAATCATATTATTTCCATGTTCTAACTATTTTTAATGCTTAAGCATGTTAAGTATATTGTTGGATATGTGTTTTGGATAAGTTTTGGTTAAGTTTTGGAATCTGTGCCAAAATAAGTCAAAGAATAAAAGGTCGTTAAAAAATATACTAGAGCACACGATAGGAGCGAACTTTAAGGAGTCAAAGCACGCGATAGGAGGAATTGTGACGTAGCGGCGTGTAAAATGCGGAAAGTAGTTAGGACTTTGAGACATTTTGTACACATTTGTAATGGGGTTATCCCTATTTTTATGTGTAAATATGTAAAGGGTCTAGGTAGATAAGGGGTTCAAAGAAGAAGAGGTTCTTAGTGGTTTTTGGGGCAAGTTGAGTTGAGTTTTTGGTTAAGTGCTCGGATGTTATGACCGAGGTTTTCGAGAGTAGGCTTGCACTAACACATAATGGTTAGGCAGGTTTGGGTAATGTCACTATTGCATCTTTTGTAACGCAGTTTACAGTTGTAAGAAGAATATAAATGAGTAACATAAGAAGCTATTCGTTGTGGACGTATCCCAAGTTGGGTGAACCACATTAAACTCCTATGTTGTGATGTGTTGTTTTTTCCTGTTACAATGTTTAATTGTTAGTGTGCAATGATGATATATGCTTAAGTATGTCGAGTGTGTTATTCATATATGATGTTATAATGTCGCACACTAAAGTAACTGGTAAATGAATGAATTCCAAGTACAGTAATGTCACACAAGGTATATTGCATGATAAGTAACTGTTAACTAATGGAAAATGTGCACATGAGCAGATGGTTAGTAAGAACATGTCAAATGGCTCACTTCCCCTCATCACTATGGAACCTTGGTTCCTGCAGCCCCTCTAGATGCCTCAGTTGAGACTTCTCTTGCTTGCAGGTGATGCCAAAAGGGCCAGTGTCTGAGGGTTTTGTTGGTGTATTGATGATTAACCTCGAGTCTTCCCACTGCGCACCAACAAAGGGTTCCATTGTTGGGATCGGGATTTGTATTTGAGGGGAATGTTTTGGAGGCTGAATAAGGAAGACATCACAGAATGGCTAGAGAGGAAGCAACGAGAATTTTCTAGAGAACATAATAGGAACCCACGACTCTATGACGAACAATGGTTGAAAAAGTATGTGTTCACAAATCTTCATGAAATATTATTTGGCGAGTTTTCGATAATTTTGACTGAATGGTCAAAAAGGATAGAGGATAATGTTAGGAGATATCGAGTTGAACCCCCAAGAAACTGGACTCCTGAATTGATAAGATAATTGACTATGATAAGTAATAAAGTTTCTCGCATAATTGATTTTTGGTTGAATAGTGTACTAAGAGGTTACATTACAAAGTTTGCAATAGATTGTACCCAACCTTATAGTGTCACAGAGAGGGAATTCTTCAAGGGTTTGCGCGGAAGATATTTGAGTGCACTCTCTACCTGGATAAAAAAGTTGTTGTGCGACAAGAATGTTATGAAGATGGAGTTTGATTTCCAAGTGCCTTCACGCACATAGGTGTTAGAAAAACAGGATCGCAAAGAAATAAAATAAAAACAAATGCGGAAATAAAACACAAAAGACACACAATGCAATAGAGACACATATATATGTGGTTCACCCAGTGTGGGATACGCCCACCAGAGAAATTGTCAGGTCCTTTATTTTTATTATCCAGCAAATTAAGGGATAAAACCTACAACACACTCATTGTAACTTCCTCTTCTTTCTCTCATAGTCTCCTCTCTCATAATATAATATTCATAATGATTCACAGCGACAATACAATTCCCTCATAAAAGAGGGTTGCCTTCTAGGGAAAAAAACCCTAACATAACTTCTATTGTCAAATATGTGACCTTATAATGAATAGTCTAGATTTACTCTGAAATTACAATATACATTTATAAGGCAATATTCCTTCGGGAGCTTCACCCCCAAACCCCCATCAGGGAACGTTGTCCCCTAGACCCCGCAGGGGGGGCAAGCCCCCCCGGCGTGGAGGGGTGTACATTCTTCATGGGGTATAAAAACGGTTGGAAAAAAATACCTATGAAACAAGAATATAATCAGGCTCCACCACTAACAATATCCCACTTGGAGATTGATCACAACAACTCCACTGGTGTTGTACCTGCTGGACTATACTCCACCTTGGACCTGGAAAATTTTCATCTCCACCTTCATGCTTGAAGACCAACTAAAACTGAGCAAGAACTCAATTTATCCCTGGTTACTCCCTTTGTTAACATGTCTGCAGGATTTTGGCTAGTGTGTATCTTTTCCAACTTCAAATGTCCATCTTCCAAGATAGATCATATGAAATTGTACATGAGTTGTATATGCTTCGTCTTCAAATGGAAGGCTAAGTTCTTTGCAATATGAATGACACTCTTGTTGTCACAGTACAACATGTTATTCTCTTGCTTATTTCCCAATTCTTTCATAAAGCTTTGTAACCAAATCATCTCTTTAATAGCATCTGTAGCAGCAACATACTATGCCTCTATTGTTGAAATTGCAATAACATTTTACAGTTTCGAAATCCAACTTAGTGTTGTTCCACCTATAGTAAAAACATACCATGTGGTGATCCTCCTACTATCTTTATCACCTGCCATATCTAGATCAACATATCCCTATAGAACAATGTTTGAACCTCCAAAACATAATGCACGAGTAGCAGTACCTCTCAAATACCTAAGAATCCACTTTATTGTCCCCCGATGTTCTTTACCTGGATTGTTCATATACCTACTCGCAACTCCCATTAAATGTGCAATATTTGGTCTTGTGCAAACCATTGCATACATCAAGATACCAACCATCGATGAATAAGGGACCATGGACATGTATTCTATCTTCTCCTGACTCTTGGGACACATTTCTTTGGTTAATTTGAAATGGTTGTCCAAAGGTGTACTAACTGGTTTTGCATTGTACATTCTAAACCTCTCCAACACCTTCTCTATGTACTCACCCTGAGACAAGGTCATTTTGCAATTTTTCTTGTCTCTTTTTATTCTCATACTAAGGATTTTCTTTGCAACACCCAAATCCTTCATCGCAAATGAATTAGCCAATTTCTTCTTGAGCACACTTATATCTTGCATATTAGAACCCACAACAAGCATGTCATCTACATACAATAGCAAGATAATATAACTTCCACTTTCTAGCCTTTTAAAATAAACACAGTGATCATAATGACATCTACTATAACCTTGTTCTATCATAAACCTGTCAAACTTCAAATACCATTGTCTTGGAGCTTGATTTAGGCCATGCAAGCTCTTCTTCAACCTGCATACCAAATCTTCCTTCACTTTGACCTCATACCCTTGTGGTTGCTACAAATAAATCTCTTCCTCCAAATCCCCATGGACAAAAGTTGTTTTACATCTAACTGTTCAAGATGTAATTCTTCTACTGCCACAAGACTTAAAATAATCCTAATTGAATTCATTTTAACAACATGAGAAAATATTTCATCAAAATATATACCTTTCTTTTGTGCAAACCCCTTTACAAACAAGTTTAGCCTTATACCGCTTTTTGCCTCCATATTATTCCTTCAACTTGTAAACCCATTTATTTTACAATGCTCTTTTTCCTGTAGGCAACTGAACCAAGTCCCAAGTCTAGTTATTTACTAGGGAATCCATTTCCTCTTTCATGCCTTGCTCCCACTTCTTTTTAGTGTCTACCTGCATTGCCTCTTCATAACATTATGGTTCACCAGAATCAATCAACATTAAATAATACAATGAAGGAGAGTATCGTTCAAGGGGTGTACTTAACCTAGTAGATCTTCTAACAACACTTGTAGGAGTTTGAGGTACATGTTGGTCCTGTTGTTGTACATTTTGATTTTCTGGTACCTTTGGAATTTCTTTTTCAGTGATCTCATCAAGCACTGTGTATTATGGTTTTTCTTTTTCCTATTTCTTTCCCTGCAACTGATCTTTGTACAAGACCTTCTCATTGAATATGACATCTCTACTCCTAATGATTTTATGATTTTCATAATCCCATAAGCAATAGCCAAAATCATTAACATTGTACCCAATAAAGGTACACTTCTTGGATTTTGCCTCAAGCTTTGTTCTATTTTCTTTATTAATATGGACAAATGCTTCACAGGCGAAAGTCTTCAAAAATGAATAATTTACCTTTTTAGTTGTCCATGCGTCCTCTGGAATGCCACCAACCAAAGAACTTGAAGATCCTCTGTTTATAAAGTAAACAACAATATCTACAACATCTGCCTAGAAATGTAAGGGCAAACCAACATGTAATCTCATACTCCTTGCATGCTCCATGATTGTCTTGTTCATCCTTTCTGACACACCATTTTCTTGTGGTGTTCCTCTAACTGTCTTCTCTCTACAAATCCCATGGTAGGAATAGTAATCATCAAAATCCTTGCTGCAATATTCACCTCCGTTGTCTAATCTGAGACACTTCAACCTTTTTCCTGTCTCATTCTCAACCAAAGATTTTCATTTCTTAAAGTATCAAAAACATCATATTTTTGTCGAATGCAATAAACCCAAGTTTTTCTAGTTGCATCATCAATAAAAGTAACATAGTAATGAGAGCCACCAAGATATGATACATGAGTTGGTCCCCATACATATGTATGCACAAGCTCTAACCTTTCACCCATACATATGTATGCACAAGCTCTAACCTTTCACTCTTCTTTTCTTTTCCGACTCTCAGAAATCTGACTCTCTTATGTCTTCCATAAACATAATGGTCACATAAATCCAAATCAATTTGTTTAAGATCTGGCAACAAATTTCTTTTGTGAAGTATCTGCATCCCCTTCTCACTCATGTGTCTAGGCCTATGATGCCACAGTGTTGTATCCACTCTTGTAGAAGATAAAGATATAGAAGAGTCAGTATTACCAGTACATAAATACAATGTACCTACCTTCTCTCGTTTTTCTATCACTGGTGATCCTTTGGTGACCTTCCACACCTTATCTGTAAATATGGATATACAACTTTCACTTGCCAACTGCCTTGTTGAAATTAGATTTTTCCTTAGATCTAGAACATGTATTACCTCTTTCAACAACCATTGGTTTCCATTCCTTTGCTTTGTTTTTACCTTTCCCATTCCAACAATTTTGCATGGTGCATCATCACCCAAATGAACATGTCCAAAATCACCTTGAACATAATCTAGAAAATGTTTCCTATGGAGTGTGGCATGAAATGAAGCCCCTGAATATACTACCCAAGACTCAAAAATATTATTTGCAGAAAGAATCAAAGCATCTTGTAACACATCACATGTTACATTTGCTTCCTAATTTTTCTCTTGTTGTCCATCTCTTTGTTTCTTTGGAGCTCTGCAGTCTTTCTTCAAATGTCCTTTCTTCCCACAATTCCAACACTCTATCTTTCCCAGTCTGGATTTGGATCTGCCCTTCCTAGAATTCTCGCGGTTCCATGAGCCCTTTCCTCTATCCTTTTGTCTTCCTTTGTTCTCCATGTTTAACGCATTACCTGATGTCTCACGTGTGCTTTTCCGTCACATTTTTTCACTAAGGATAACACCAACAACATCATCAAATCTTAAAGTGTTTGAATTAGAGACATAGTTACTTACATCCACGACCAAGTCGTTCCAGCTTTCTGGCAATGAGCATAAGATTAGAAGAGCCCTGACCTCATCATCAAAGTCCACTTTTACATAACTTAGTTGATTAGTAACCGTATTAAATTCATTTAAATGATATGCAACAGACCCACCTTCTGACATCTTCATATTAAATAATCTCTGCATTAGAAATACCTTATTGGACGTCGAGGGTTTTTCATATAGTTTAGCTAATGCGTCCATCAACTCCTTCGTTGTCTTTTCTTTAGAAATATTGAAAGCCATCGACGCTATCAGGCTCAACCGTATCGTTCATAGTGCCTTTCTGTCAAGAACCTCCCATTCTTCGTCCTTCATGGTCGTCGAATTTTTTGCTATTCCACCCAATGGTAGGAATAGATCCTTCTGATAGAAATAATCTTCCATATGCATCTTCCATAACTGATAGTTTTGGTTGTTAAATTTATCGACCCTAAACTTTCCATCTTTTGCAATTGCTCCCACTCAAACTAGGAACCCTCTTTTCCTGTGAGTTACCTTTTGCTCTGATACCAGTTGTTAGAAAAACAGGATCTCGGAGCAATAAAATAAAAACAAATGCGGAAATAAAACACATAAGATACACAATACAATAGAGACACAGATATACGTGGTTCACACAGTGTGGGCTACGTCCACTAGAGAAATCTCCAAGTCCTTCATTTTTATTATCCAACAAATGAAGGGATACAACCTACACTACACTCATTGTAACTTCCTCTTCTTTCTCTCACAATATCCTCTCTCAGAATACAATATTCACAATGATGCACAGCCGCAATACAATTCCCTCATAAAAGAGGGTTGCCTTCTAGTGCAAAAAACCCTGACATAACTTCTACCGTCAGATCTGCGACCTTATAATGAATCGTCTAGATTTACTATGAAATTACAATATAGATTTACAAGGCAATTTTTCCTTCAAGGGATTCGCCCCTGAACCCGTGCCTGGGGCCCACTTTCACCCAAACCCCACAGGGGGGGGGGGGGGNTGGGGTGTATAGTCTTCATGGGGTATAAACATGGTTGAAAACAAAGACCTATGAAAGAGGAAGATAATCAGGCTCCACAACCAACAATAGGGGGATTGGGGGATTACCAGAGGATGATCTGAGGGTGGAATGAGATGAAAAAGATGAATGATGAAAAAATTGAATGAGAAACTGATGGATTGAGGATGAAGAGAGAGCAAGACACTGACTTGGACAGAAAGATTGGAGTATTGTGCTATGGGAAAGGGTTTAGGTATAGTGGGAAAAAGATTGTCGTTGAGAGAGAAGAGAAACACATATTGTTTGAGAAAATCAACCCCTGCGTAGTACTTCATATCACACCGTACAAAGAAAGGGAACAAAAAGAAAATCATACCCAGTACAATCTAACAAAATACGAAAGTCCATCTTAGATTAGAATCTGTGTCGAACCCACAACCTTGCATCTGTCACTAAAAACTAAAGTAGAAACCAGAACTTTGTCAAGAGCAAATGTAGTTAGTTGAGGAAGTCAGAATAGTGGAAGTAGCGTAGCAAACTAGAGTAAGTCAACATCACCAAAGGTAAGTACATCACAAAATACTATGGTAGGAATAGATAATACACTAAGAATGCCTGAATTTTAGGGAGCAGGGTCGGAGGACCCAGAGAAACATATGTTTGTATGCGACACGAAATGGACAACGAAGAATGTCCAGGACGAGGCAATAAATATTGCACAGTTAGCCATGACGTTCAGAGTTCATGCACTATTATGGTACATGAAGTATCACACTACTACATCGGTGAGACAATCAAGGACTTTGGTAGAGATTGGACAAGCTTTATTAAAGGAATTTCGGAAGCCGAAATTAGAGTCACAATATATCACAGAGCATAAATAAATTAAGCAATTACGTAATGACGCAATTTTGGATTACGGTCAAAGGTTTAAAGATGTGATGGGTAGACTGACGTTCTAGATTCCTGATGAACAACATCGAGAATGGTTTATTGTAGGTATGTTGTCGCACATTCATTGTCCTTTGACACAATAGAAGGTCATGTCACAACCAAAAGAATTAGAAATTACGATGAACTTATAAGCATCTATTGTATGAGATGATGCAGGAATGGCACAGTTATAGTGGTAATTAGTTGTGCTAAGGATTCAGTTGTCAGAAATAACGAAAGAAAAGGAAAAGCGTGAACAAGTTTGGTGTATTACATGTAAGACACAAGGCCATCGTAAAGATGAATGCCCAACATTTCCACATTATATGGCTAAAGGAGCATTGAACCCATTGGCAGGAGGAGTGGAGTATTGTGAAATATTCAAGACATGGGGACATCATCCGACTGCTTGTCCATTATTGTACAAGTACTAGAGTATGCCCAAGAATTTGTTCTGTAATTTTTTTAAATTTGTAGGACATGATGAGAAAGATTGTCGCACATTTGACTTAATAAGAGATCACACTTCAGATGCATACAAAATCCAAGAAGAAAATGCCACTACAGAAGGAGGAGTTCCACGATACAATACATCGAGGGGTTTTAACTAGGGTGGACGAGGAGGATTCAGTATAGGTTGAGGACATGGAGGATTTGGTAGAGGAGGAAGAGGACCAATCATTTGTTATAATTTCAATCAATCGAGACATTTAGCGAGAGACTGTCTGAATCCTTACACGACGTGCACTTACTGTAGAGCATTGTACCATGCGACAAAAGGTTGTCCTCAACTGATAGCGAAATGGCAGGAAAGAGGGAACCGGAACCTACAGATGATAGCAGTCGAGGAGCGTGACGATCAACCCAGAGTAGCAGTCATTACGCATGACGAAACGAGGACTGGAGTGGATGCGATGGAAAAGGGAAAGGGGGTCAAGCAATGGATAAGGAAAGCAATGGAGCCCATGCCAACATTTAATCCACAACAAGAGAAAAAGACATATCAACAAGCTAGGAAGGAGATACTAAGATTGGACTGGATAACATCAACGTCAAAAGCACTAGCAATATATGATATGTCGTCAATCTATGATCACACCATTCCAGAAAGGTCAATTGAAAAGGTAAACACTTTCAAAGATTTTCTAAAGAGTTGTTTAGAGTTGGTGAAGGATGAAACAACGTTGAACGTACTGCGCGAGATGAACAAATAGTACACCTAAGACAGAGAAGTACCTACGGCACAGAGAACAGTGAACCAAGTTTTGCGCAAGAAGAGGACATGCAGAGAATTCAAATTGAGTGCACAGAGGAGAGTATGACTTAGGATCAGATGTAAAATTTCTCCATAGACAGATGTGGGAAATGATGGGGAAACCGAAGTTAGTTTGGTCAACTGTTCAGTTGAGGTTGGAAAACCAACATAAGATAATATTGATCGGGAGATTGGTAGGAGTACCTGTTAATCTAGATGGGGTGTGCAGTGTAGCCAACTTTGACGTCATTGAGATAGTGGATAACAATCAGCAGTATCCAACATTTCTCAGAATAGATTGGGCCTTTGACAACCAAACGATTATTAACTTGGAGAAGAGAGAAATGATTTTTGAAGAAGGAGGCTTAAAGGTAATTGCACGATTAAACCTCACAGAGGTAAGAAGGTATGTGGAACCCACGAGAAAATAAATTGATAACCTGTATAATATGACTACGTGCATGGATGATTACGCCAATCCTATTGTAGATGGTGCACTTAGTTGGAAAAGCATTAGCTCTTGTGCTTCAAATTCAGAGGAAGGACTTGAACACCGACAACATTGGTTGCATGAAGTATTGACCAGAAGATGTGCTCGCATTACTCACTCTTTGTGTTGGATCAAAATAGAGGTACGTGATACACCAAGGTTTGATGGATTACCTAACATTAATTCCTTTGTAAAAGAATTTGAGTTGAAGATACCCGAACAATAAAGATTGTTGGCAGTATATGTTGCACTGAGAGCAACCTTGGCGACATGGTGGGCTACACACAAGGAAGGAATAGAGGATTGGTAGCACTATAAAAGGACGATACAGATCAAGCATGGAACATAAGAAATTACGCACAAATATATAGGGATGAGCAGTCTGACAGATCATGTTGCACAATGTATGGCAACTTGGAGACAGGTGCCAAAGCAAGAATGGATGCACAGGTTCATACACACTTGAGACGGTTCCTAAGAATTGGTATCTAGAACTAGAAGTGCGCAGAGGGACAACAGATTGGGAAGAACTCACTCTGGATTTTAAGGTAACATTTAGTTTTGAAGCTGAGTCACCCTTAGTAGATGCAGCTTTGCAAGTCATTAAAAGTAAGATTTTTATGGAAGAAGATTGGATAGAAATAATACTTGTTGTAGTGCACACAAAGAATCTATGACAGTCCATGAACTACTAAAATGTTACAATGTTACTAAAGAAGATGAAGAGGAAGAAGATTCAATAAATGTGCAAGTACCAGAGACTAAAGGGGAGTGTGTCGCAGTAGGTCCAAAACTTGAATTCGATGCATATGCGAAGCCAATAAGAGTGCACAAAGTGAATATTGGCACACAAGAGAAACCCAAGTTTGTGAATATTGGTGACTATTGGAATGATGAGATTGTTGAAAATATTACAGACCTATTGCACAAGTATCAAGATCTCTTTCTGATGAACTTTTAAGAGATGAAGGGGATAGCTGGGGAATTAGGCGAGATGAATATCCCGATGAAACCAAACGCTAAGTCAGTAAGACAATGACCTTATAGATTGAATCAGAAGTACAAGGAAAAAGTAAAAGCAGAGCTTGACAAAATGATAGAAGTTGGTATAATTGAGCCTGTTGCAAAGTCCGAATGGATAAACCCAATGGTAGTTCAAGATAAGAAAACAAGGGGTATTAGAATTTGTGTCGACCTAAGGAAATTGAATGATGCCTATTTACATGACCCTTTTTCGACTCCCTTTACAGACAAAGTGTTAGAAAATGTAGGAGGGCATGAGACCTATTCGTTCACTGATGGATTTTCAGGATACCATCAGATTAAGATTCCACTAGAAGATAGACATAAGATGACATTTACTATAGATTGGGAAAGCTACCAGTACATAGTGATGTCGTTTGGGTTAAATAATGCACATGTTGTGTTTTCTAGAGTAGTTGTCACAACCTTTAAGGAGTTTATTCATAAGTTTCTTGAAGTGTACTTAGATGATTGGATTGTGTTTAGTTTATTTAAATAACACATAAAAACTCTATGGTTGATGCTCGATAAATGTAGATAATATCAGATATCATTAAATTTGAAGTAGTGTATTTTTTGCGCACCATTTGGGATTTTGTTGGGTCATGTGGTATGCAAGCAAGGTTTGTTGGTTGATCTTGCCAAGATCGTAGTAATTGTTAATTTTCCACCACCTGAATTAGTGAGACAATTGAGAACAACATTGGGTCATACAGGATATTACATGAAATTTATTAAAGGCTATGCAAAGATTACAGCTCCGATGGAAAAGTTATTAAAGAAAGAAGCTAAGTTTCAGTGGAACGAAGATTGTCAACATGGTCTGGATGTATTGAAGTAGAAGTTAGTAACTACGCCCATTCTGGTGTTCCC